>JBBBDQ010001451.1:717500-775000 GCA_037127315.1 Ascarosepion bandense | reverse complement strand
AGATAGATAGATAGATAGATAGATAGATAGATATGAACAGGCTGAGATAGATAGATAGATAGATAGATAGATAGATAGATAGATAGATAGATATGAACAGGCTGAGATAGATAGATAGATAGATAGATAGATAGATAGATAGATAGATAGATAGAGAGAGAGAGATATTATGTCATATGAACGATCGTGAAAATTGTAATGAACCATGAAAATGACGGTGCTCGCATTTACTTTTGAGACAAGAATGAAACATATTTTTACTGTAGAACATGTGAAAATGTTGGCCCTGCGCTGAAATCCATGAGTCTCCTCACCTAGCGAAAAGCTCATCCGAAAACATACCATTAAAATAATTATCAAAAATGGTACGTGAAAATAACTTTATGGCGGTGGAAACTGAAGCATGCATCCTGTAGATCCAGTTCAAGGAAAATATTATCATGTTTTACGCAATTTGCTTTGTGTGTTCAAGAACATGCACTTTCATCTTAAAAATAGTTTTCGCTTTAAATTAAAGTTGCATTTTTATATAACTAAATTATTGTCAGAATCACTACGATTAGCAATTAATTGACTGCATTTATTGTTTTGCAAACGATCACATTTGTGTTTACATAAACTTTTATATAATTTTGAGTTAAAAAAAAACAGGAAAATTGTCCACATTAAATATATGTATAAACACTCGGTTTCTGATACTGAGCACCATTATTATACAAATACAGAAAATATAGAAATAAAACAAAATTAAACGATGCATACTTTGTATCAATCTATATATATATATATATATATATATATATATTCGGATATGATTCGGATGAGTTCATTTTTGTTTTCTTGCCTCGTAAAATTTTGCAAATTAATAATAACAAAAGAACCATTCTATTTCCATTTAAAATTATCCACTTGGCAATAAATACTAAAAAATAGTATGAAATGCATCATCACTTTTAAAAGGCTTTGGTTACCTAATAATTATGGCCAGTAGTGTATATATTGAGTTTTCTTATATATATATAATTCAGATACTTCAATCCAAGGGAAAAAAGCAGGAAGGTAAATTCCAAAAAACCCGATCCTAATTAATATTAAAAATTTTATTTTAATATTAAAAAATGATACAGGAAGAGAGCTCCATGTAATAAAATATTACAGAGCAAATATATATTAAAAAAGGATTAATTCAAAGATGTTGAATGGCCATTTCGATATGAAGATCCCCACGGGGGACAACACATCACCTCAGCAACAGAAAAATCCTTTCAGAAACTGGAGAAAAATTAGTCTACTTTTCCTTTTTAAATAGATTGCAAAGAAATTAAATAATAAAAAATAAAAGAAAAGAAAAAGAAAAATAAAGGGAAAGAAAAAGAAAAAGAAAACGAAAAAGAAAAAGAAAAAGATAGAATAAAATCAAATAAATAAGAAAAGAAAAAAATGAAAAAAATGGCATCGTCTGGGTTCGCAAAAAAAAGAGAATGTAACTAAAAATTAACAGACAGTCGTGTTAAATCGACGTAAGTTTAAGCAACACGGAAAAAAGTTGGTAAGTGAGATAAAAGAAGGAAGGGAGGGAAAAAGAAAGAAACGAAAGAAAAATTTTTTTTTAAATATTACAGACGCTGGACAAATTCAAAAACCTAATTTCCCCAAAACGTTGAAGTATTAGAAAAAGGCCTTTACTTAAAAAGACATAATTATTAATAAAAGGGAATAAAAAGATATAGGATTTAAAATTTATAAACAAGTGCCGCCATAGGGCGGATTTTAAAATTTAACTTCTAATTTTTAATTTTTAAATTCTAAATAAAAATAAAAAAATAAAAAATTAAAAATTTAAAAAATTAAAAAATTAAAAATTAAAAATTAAAAAAATTAAAATTTTAAAATTTTAAAAAATTATTAAAAAGAAAAATTTATTAAAAAATTATTTTAAAAATTTAAAAAATTAAAGAAAAATTTAGAATTTAGATCCTAATTAATATTAAAAATTTATTTTAATATTAAAAAATGATACAGGAAGAGAGCTCCATGTAATAAAATATTACAGAGCAAATATATATTAAAAAAGGATTAATTCAAAGATGTTGAATGGCCATTTCGATATGAAGATCCCCATGGGGGACGACACATCACCTCAGCAACAGAAAAAACCTTTCAGAAACTGGAGAAAAATTAGTCTACTTTTCCTTTTTAAATAGATTGCAAAGAAATTAAAAACTAAATAATAAAATAAAATAAAATAAAAATAAAAATAAAGGGAAAGAAAAAGAAAAAGAAAACAAAAAAGAAAAAGAAAAAGATAGAATAAAATCAATTTGATTTTATTCTATCTTTTTCTTATATATATATATATATATATATGCTAAAAAGTTTGCCTTCTTCTACCGAACGCCCATAGCCCAGAGGTAGAATCACCGACTGACGCCAATTCAGTCGGGTTTCAATTCTGTGTTAAAAGCAATCGGAGTCTAACCGTACTGATGAGCTGTGATACAGCGAAACAGATCTGGCTGCGGGTGACTATCTATATCTATCTATCTATCTATATATATATATATATATATATATATATATATATATGCATTGTCAACTCCGTTTTTCATAGTGGGACAATTGGGGTAGTCGTAGTAAGTAGGTGAGAAAAGATTACTGATTCCACAAATTTTAAAATCTAGTTAATGAAAAGGACAAATTCTAATGTGAACAAATATAAACAAACAGAAGAAGGAGATAATTATTGAAATTTAAACTTATTCCGTTGACGACACATACTAATGATTTCTTTACATTTATTCAAAAGGATTATTCAGAAGTATATATATATACGCATCGCTCATTCGAGAATGAATTGGAGCACGCTAGCTATTGGGCGTGTTTATACGCGCTAAAAACGCCTGCCTTCTTCTATTGGACGCTCGTGGCCTTGGGGTAGAATCGCCGACTGACGGCGATTCTGTCGGGTTTCAATCCTTGGTTAGGAAGCGAACGGAATCTAAGCCGTACTGATGAGCTGTAATACAGCGAAACAGATCTATCTGTGGATGACTATTATATATATATATATATATATATATATATTGTTCTACGACGATAGTACGACTGTTTTGAACAAGGCATTATGAAACGCTCAGTCGAGAACAAAATTTATATATATATATATCAAAATACTTTAATCCAAACGGAAAAGTAGGAAGGTAAATCCCAAAACCTGATCCTAATTAATATTAAATTTTAATATTAAAAAATGATACAGGAGGAGAGCTCAATGCAATTAAAATTACAGAGATAATATGAAATAAAATAAATTTTCAATATTCAAAATTGTTGAATGATCATTTCAACATGAAATCCCTAAGAGAGATTTCACATCTCATCAGCAACAGTACACATTCCAAAATTAAAATGAAAATAGAAATAAAAAAGAGAAATAAAAAAGAAATAAAAAATGTCGGTTAAAATTTGAGAAATTTACGTCACAAAATAATTCGGAAGCAAATAATGTCTATTTTTAGATTTTGGTTTTAGATAGAGTTGTAAGTGAAAAAGTGGAAAATTTGGCTTCGTCTAGCTTTACAAAGAGAAGGGCTTAAAGGAAAGGAAAGGAATAAGAAGTGGTGTTAAATTGAGAATTGGGTTAAACAAAATCGAAATGGAATGGAGGCGCGATGTTTTTTTTTTTGTTTTTTTTTAATCATTTCACCCCGAGCAAGGCAGAAACGCCACTGATGTGCAGGGGTTACATAAATGTAGAAAGATTAATTAGAAAAGAGTGAGGAGTACAAGCTAGTTAGAAAGAAACAATAGAAAGCTGAGAAAGCAGGTGCAATGACACATACATGGGCGGAGAGAAAGTGAAGATTATACAGGGGAGGGGAGAGAGCTAGAGTCCAGTGGTTAGTAGGTGAGTATTAACTTTGCTTTTAAATTTCTGGAGGTCGTAGCCGTCAGGAAAGCAAGAATACGGGAGTGAGTTCCACAGGCGGGAAGTGCGAGAGAGGAAGCTGCAGGAGTAGAATTGTCGTCTGCATTTGGCTAACCTGACTGTGAATGGGTGGGATCCAGTTGCCATTCTGGTTGCACGGGTGAAAAATAAAGAAAAGAAAACATTTCTAATATTAAAGATGCCTGATACGTGTCTAACAAAACTAACTTTATAAATGGGTTAAGGTATTAGAAAAAAGACTTTTTAGAAAAAGCATATTTAGGGGAAAAGAGTAGATATAAGATTTAAATACAATTAATTAAGTTAATCTAATTAAAGATACCTCGAGGTATAGATAAACTAAATAAAATAAAATAAAAAATAAAATATAATAAAATAAAACTAAAGATTAAAGAAAATTATAATTAAAAAACATTTTTCTAAAAGTTAATTTTTTTCCTTTCTTTTATTTTTTAAATTTCATCTTTTATTGTTCTCGTCTTATTTACTTTTTTTCTAAAAGTTAATTTTTAAAAATTCTTTTATAAAAATTTATGTTGTGAAAAAGATATATATCCTAGCAGAGGAACTCGGTGGTTAAATTAGTAAAAGAATTCATATTTTATAAAGGTAGACAATCAAAGGAGATTATATATATAATAGCACTGTTCATACTAAATTGAGCACTGTTTTGTTAACACCTGAATAATAATATTATACATGTGTGTACCCTTTATATATCTATTAATTAAGGTTGCTATATATATCTATATGTGTGTGTGTATGTGTGTGTGTGTGTGCAAGTGTACATTAGAAAGAATGTTACAATCTAGAATTTTAGATAACATAGATAACACTGCGTATAACGAAACTGAAGCGTGCTTGTCGCTTATACTCTTCATGATTGCAATATCATGTTTTACGCCATTTGTTGAGTGTGAGATAGAGTCAGTTACTACTTTTAAAAAAGACTGACCAATATTGAAATGTTTAGGAAGCTTCATTAATTATGTTATTATTGCAATCGGTTAGACAATCATCGTAAAAATTAATCATAGAATAATTTAAAAACCATAATTTATTTAATTACCAATTACTCTCAAACATTTTATGAAAATGCAAATGTTTTGTCATTGGCGTTCGGAAAATGATAAAAAGAGTTTATTGTTTTTTTTTTGTTTTTTTTCAGCAGTTTTATTTAAGGCTTTCAAGATGGTCACTTGAACACAAACGCACAGACAGAGATAAGCACTCGCACGCACGCACAAACACATACATGCGTACACAGAAGCTTATATATATATATATATATATATATATATATATATATATATTGTCATCCGCAGACAGATCTGTTTCGCCCTATCACAGCTCATCAGTACGGTTAGACTCCGATTGCTTTTTTTCCCCAGGATTTAAACCCGACCGAAATGGCGTCAGTCGGAGACACTACCCTTGGGCTAGATAGATAGATAGATAGATAGATAGATAGATAGATAGATAGATAGATAGATAGATAATGAACAGACTAAGATAGATAGATAGATAGATAGATAGATAGATAGATAGATAGATAGATCATGAACAGACTGAAATAGATAGATAGATAGATAGATAGATAGATAGATAGATAGATAGATAGATAGATCATGAACAGACTGAAATAGATAGATAGATAGATAGATAGATAGATAGATAGATAGATAGATAGATAGATAAGAACAGACTAAGATAGATAGATAGATAGATAGATAGATAGATAGATAGATCATGAACAGACTGAAATAAATAGATAGATAGATAGATAGATAGATAGATAGATCGATCATGAACAGACTGAAATAGATAGATAGATAGATAGATAGATAGATAGATAGATAGATAGATAGATAGATCATGAACAGACTGAAATAGATAGATAGATAGATAGATAGATAGATAGATCATGAACAGACTGAAATAGATAGATAGATAGATAGATAGATAGATAATAAACAGACTGAAATAGATAGATAGATAGATAGATAGATAGATAGATAGATAGATAGATAGATATGAACAGACTGATATATATATATATATATATATATATATATATATATAACAGTGGTAAAAACAGAGCTATTAATTATGTTAATAAATAGACGTCGGTGTTATGACTCGGAGTTCCATGCACTACGCAGTTATCAGGTGCATATTATAATCTTCCTTTTTCTCTCTTTCTCTCCCTTTTTCTGTCTCTGTCTATGTCTGTCTGACGGTCTCTCTTCTCTTTCTAGATATATATATATATATATATATATATATATTCTCTTTCTATATATTCTCTTTATATATATATATATATATATATATATATATATATATATATTTGATTTGCATGTTAATACTCACAATATTTAAAATCTTGAAACTAATACTCACTATGCCATTTTGATTTCCATATCTCCATTGTTTATACATGATTTTAATAAGTTTTTTTATACGAACTTTTGTGCTATAGACGATGTTATTTGGACTAGAGTAATCCACATGTCTCTCTAGAAGTGAGATGAGGCGTCTGCTGAGCTACAATACCTGCAGGAAATTCTAGTAATCTAGTTTCGCATTAACCTTTGCTTTTGAATGAATATTATAATTTTTCTCTTTTTCTATCTCTCTCTTTCCCTCTTTCTGTCTCTGTCTATGTCTGTCTGTCTCTCTATATATATGCATGTTTATACTCAGTAACAATATTTGTAATCTTGAAACTGATAGTCAATATGCAATTTTGATTTTCATATCTGCACTGTTTATACATGATTTTAATAACCTTTGTCTACGAAGTTTTTGTGCTACAGATGATGTTCGTTGAACTAGAGTGATTCCTCATGTCTCACGAGAAGTGAGATGAGGAGTCGGCTAAGCAACAATACCTGCAGGAAATTCCACTTATCTCATTTTGCATTAAACTTTGTTTTTGTGTGAATATATCTTATTATATCTTATTATTTATTGTTAAAGAATAATGATGTATGGGGCACGTCTCTTCCAAACATGGCCGCTCATGGCTCTCTAAATCTTTTCATTTCCTTCTGCTCTTTCTCCATTGCTTTCAAACCCCGTTCTGATTTAATACCTTGTGGTAGGTGGCCGTTACCGCCATCTATTTCACCTTCGATATATCTTGTGTGTGTCAATTTCTCGAAGCCTTCCCTCGTTATTATGTATTCCAGATATTCCATCTGTCAGTTTCTGATTCCGTCCTTTTTGTTTTTATTTTCGGTATCCTTTTTTCAATGCACATTTCTTTTACCTAAAATGGCTTCTTCATATATGTGCAGATTGTCAACTATTCACTGTCATACAGAAGGATTGGTATCAGAGGATTAATGTCACATTTTTCACTAATCCGACAGTTTTCATCGATGTCGGCCACCATCACAGTGTCATCTGCATAGCTTCGTCTTCTTCTATGTGCCCTGTCTTTTCAGGATGTAGGCGATCATGTCTTTCCACGACTGCCTAACCCTGGTGGCTGTTAGCACGCTTTCTTCTGTTACCCTGCTCTGCCATCCACTAACTCAAGACCATAATTCTAGAATATAAATGTATAGAAACTAGCATGGCCACAAATGAGGGATCAGTTTATATATTGATTATAATATATATTTGAACCCCCAACTTATATCCACATTATAATTTCTCATAAATAGTTGGCATATATATTCTTCTATTGGCCGTGTCCTTTCAGGACGTAGGCGATCATGGCTTTCCACATTTTCCTATCCTTGGTGGATAAACACGCCTTCTTCTGTTACACCACACAACATTCGTTCCGTCATTCACCTGATCAGGTCTTTCAAATATGTTATCCGCTGCTTTCCCTTGTCTCTTTTTCCCTCTATCTGGCCTTTTAGTATTAGGTTCTCCAAGACCTCCTTCTTCATTGCATGTCTCAGAAACTGTAGCTGTCTCTTCCTGATGCTCAGTATTAATTTCCTTTTCGTTTCCATCCTTTTCAACACCACATCATTGCTCACATGCTCGATCCATGGTATTAGTAGCATCCTTCTGTACAACCACATTGCAGTTCTTTCAAGTTTTTTCTTCATCTTTAGTGATACTGTCCAACATTCACTGCCATATTGAAGAACTAACATCACATAGCAATCCAGTACTCTTCTCTTTGTTTCTAGCGAAATTGTCCTGTTTCTTAATACTTTACTCAACTTCTGGAATGCTTCCTTCGCCATACCAATTCGCCTTCAGATCTCTGTGTCGCATTTTCTCTCTTCTGTTAGAACACTTCCCATGTATTTAAATCTGTGTATCTGCTTGATTTTGGTATTCTCCACCTGTATTTGGCATATTGGGCTACCCTTTTTTACTGATGACCATGCATTCGGTTTTCTTGCAGTTTATTTGTAATCACTTGTGTCACTCTCTTCAGCTACCGTAAGTTTGCATTCCTTATTAATAAATCCTATAATAGACACTCCAATCTCTATAGGATAGCCTCCTTGTAAAGGTTGAACAAATCTCGTTATAAGACACATCCTTGTCAAACACCACTTTTTATATATGCGTCCCTACTCAATTCATTTTTTCTCCTGAAAGAGACATGACTGACTGGGCAGAAGATTATCCCGCAGTAGGTTGCCATTTCTTTCTGCGGTAGACTGGTTGCCGACCAAGTTTATAGAAATCAATCTGTCATGTTATTTAACTCATAGCTAGATGGGGAAGATATGTATTATATTATTAAGTAATAATTAATGGGGGATCAGTTTATTACTTCATAACAATAGAAAAAAAATCCCCACTTTATGACCAGTAGAAGACTTATTCATGTTTCCAACTATTATAATCAGTCAGCCAGTTACGTGCCATACGTGATACACGCTTGGGCGATCATGTCTCGAAAGAGACATGACTGACTGGGCAGAAGATTATCCCGCAGTAGGTTGCCATTGCTTTCTGCGGTAGACTGGTTGCCGACCAAGTCTATAGAAACCAATCTGTCATGTCTCTTTCAAGACCTGATCGCCCAAAGGGTGTATCACGTATGGCACATAACTGACTGACTGAATATAATAGTGGAAAACATGATTAAGGCGTCTACTGGGCATAAAGTGGGGGATCAGTTTTCCATTGTTATGTAGTAATAAACTGATTCCCCAATAATTCCTACATAATAATATAATACATCTCTTCACCCTATAACTATGAGTCAAATAATAGGACAGATTGCGTTCTATAGCCTTGGCTGGTAACTAATCTACCGTGGAAAGCAATGAAAACCTACTGCAGAATAATCGTCTGCCCAGTCAGTCATGTCTCTTTCAAGACATGATCACCCAAAGCGTGTATAAGGTACCGCACTGAACTGACTGAAGTCATTTCAGATACAGGTCAAAGCAACCATGACGCTAGACACCAAAGCGCTTCCATTATAGCAAGAATGAGACAGTTTCTAAGGATCCTGGATCATTCTATCGATCGGTTCACACTCCACCCACGTCTATTGAACAGGTTAAGAGACTCATCCCTTGTTCCCTGTTTAAGATGTGGTTTCCGGCTTTCTCTTTTCCAATCTTCTCACTTTGTTATTTTTTCAATTGGAGTAGACAGATCTATCTATCGCTCGGTTCACACTCCACCCATGTCTATTGAACAGGTTAAGAGGCTCATCCCTTGTTCCCTGTTTAGGATATGGTTTCCGGCTTTCTCTTTTCCAATCTTTTCACTATTACGTAGCCCCCTGCACATCAGTGGCGTTACCGCCTTGCCCGGGGTGATACAATTAAAAAAAACATTCTGCTTGTAGGGAATGAATATTAACTTCAACGCGGGATGAAATGCGACACGCAGCCAACAAACATATCCAAATACGCAAGTATCTTGTTTTCGTGCGGCTTTGTGTTGTAAGCACATCAGAAAAGGAAATAAGGGCGCCAAGAAATATTAACACAAAAATATTTATTATCCTACATGTATTTGTCGAAGAACATCAATATTTCCATCAATATAACTTTTTTTTTTAATCGTTTCACCCCAAGCAAGGCATTCCACTGCCACTATTGCGCTTGGGGCTACATAGGGGAAGGTAAATAGAAAGAGTGGTTAGATATAGGAAATGTCAGAAGTGGGGTGATAGGTAGTTGGGCAGATGGGAAGAGTGTTTGAAAGAATGGAAGCGAGTTATTGTGTTAGGAGGTGTCTATTGACCTTACATTTAAACTCCTGGAGATTGTAGCCGTCAGGGAAGCGGTCATGTGGAAGGGAATTCCAGAGTCGGGAAGTACGAGAAAAGAAACTGTTGGAGTAGAAGTTGCGGTTGCATTTTATCGGTTTCACTGTAAAAGGGTGGGATCTAGTTGCTAATCTAGTATCTCGTGCAAATTCGAACCTAGGGGGCACCAGTGATCTAAGTTCATCGGAGCAGAAGCCATGGAAGTATTTATAGAAAAGACACAGGGAAGCCACGTCGCGCCGGTGAAAGAGAGAGACTGCAGGCGGTCTGCCAAGTTGGTATCGATCACATTACAGACCCTCCGCTGTACCTTGTCGAGAAGCCCAAGGAGAATAGCATTGGCACCCAACCAGATATGGCAACAGTATTCAATGCACGGATGGATGGTAGATTTATAAATGTGCAGAATATATTCAGACGGAAAAAACCTCCGGGCCCTGCACAGAGAACCGACTTTCATAGCAGCGGATTTAGCAATGGATTCGATATAGTCATTCCACTTGAGGTCCGCTGACAGTGTGAGACCAAGGAGGCGTAGTGTTTTACTCTCTGGGAGGCAAGCCTGGTCCATGCTAATGGGAGGGAGGTGCTGAGAATGAAATATCAAAACCATTCAAACAATTCTCACCGACATTGATCTACAAAACATTTCCGTTTTCAGTTATAGTCATACAATAAGTTCAAAAGGCATATGACTCTTCTATGAATACCAAATGACTTCTTCAGTAACAACAGAAATAGCCTAAAAGGCCAAACAGACTATTGACTATTTCACAGAGAGAGAGAGAGAGAAAGAGAGAGAGAGAGAGAGAGAGAAAGAGAGAGAAACACACACACACATATATATATTTTTAAACAAATACTGTTAAATATAAGAGACAATGGATATGTATTATATTTAATCATGAGCCGTTCTAAACATTTTTTTTATTAAGTTGGTTCTAAGCTTTCGGCTCACATGAGCCATCTTCAGAGAGGTTGATGGTGGATGTTTTTATGTTAACGTCCCTGTAACCTCTCTGAAGATGGCTCATGTGAGCCGAAAGCTTAGAACCAACTTAATAAAAAATTATCCAAATGTTGAAGAATTTTTGTCTTTATTTTCAACTGAAATCAAAGCCAAAATACGACGTTTAGAACGGCTCATTATTAAACATAATATACATTCATTGTCCTTTATATTTAACAGAATATGTTTAGAAAAGTATCTGCTGCCTCGATATATATATATATATATATATATATATATATATGTCTCGGCTGTAAACTGCAAAGATAATCCAAGATCAACTTAATATAAAATATTAAGTGTAATATCTATATAGAGCGCTCAATAGCTGTTATCCAGAGAAATATGATATATATAAATGAAAAACTCAATACGTCATTTAAATTGGTAAACAGTTTTCTAGATGGCGGATATTCCTGGGAGGCTCTAATTAAGTTTATGAGAAGCAATTACGGACTGGACATTTATACCTATATAGGCCCTAAAGTTGGGATGTTATTTCTTTGTACTTGTTCTGTGAGAAACTCGTTCCTTTGGAATGTATGTACAATCATTTGTTTTGGGACATATGTAAATCCTTTTAATATGTTTATGTATTGGAGTAGATAGACTAATTGGAGTAGATAGACTAAACTATCGCCCGGTTCACACTCCACCCACGTCTATTGGACAGGTGAAGAGGCTCATCCCTTGTTTCCTGTTTAGGATGTGGTTTCCGGTTTTTCTCTTTTCCAGTCTTTTCACTATTACGTAGCCCCCTGCGCATCAGTGGTGTTTTCGTCTTGCTTGGGGTGATATGATTAAAAAAAAAAAATTTTTTTATCCTATTAAATGTTTTGTTTGTTTCAGTTGCGTACCTCATCTTTCTATATTAGCATCTGATGTTAGTGTATCAATGACTAGGCAAATGCTAATATATGTATCGGTGATACTGGAAGACAAAAATGTATTATTCTTCCAAACATGAAATAGCCGGTAAATTATGCTTGGCTGATAAATACACCCTAATAAGTGGTGACTCCAACGTGTCAGTAGATTTTTGCAATTTGCAAAATAACTGTTAACTTCGTGTGTCAGAGATTTATTTTTCTCTTTGGACATAAATAATTTGCGATATACGAATGATAACATGGCAACATGGAGTCCTTCCTTTTCATTGCTTCTACGTCCATCCCGAATTTGAATTTGGTGCCAGTCGGCAACTTTAGACTGCCTCGCTCTTGAATTCAGGCTGGTCATTAACTTTCTGCTCGTGTTGACAACACCAATTAGTGGGAGTAGGAGGTTGGTAGCGGTAATAGCAATGATAGCTACTTTTGACCTTTTGCTTAAAATATTTTTTTGTTTTTTTTTATATGTTTTCTCCTTTGTATTTCGCGTTGTGAAGCGTATTTCTGTGTGGCAACATTCCCCATAGAGTATATACGATATGGAGGAAGAAAAAACGGCCGCTGTGTCTGCGGTGAACACCGTCAGCTTAGTCTATTTTAAAGCAGACCCTGATTTATTTTTCGCACAGTTAGAGTCGGAGTGCGAACTGAGAGGAATTTCCTCTCAGAAAACGAAATTTAATTTAGCCGTCTCCAAGTTGCCCCTCGAAGCTGTCCAGGGGGTGAGAGTAATTATGATCCTTCCTCCGAAAAATAAACCGCATTACAAGTTATGTGCGTTGTGGCGCAGTGGATATCGGCTCGGAACGAGAAATCGGGGAACCGAGTTCGAATTCCAGTTGAATTCATTGCATTCACTTACGCGCAAATACCCTTGGGAAAGGTATTTATCCGTCTCTTCCCTCCAGTTATGGGTTAAATAACAGGACAGATTGGGTTCTATAGCCTTGGTCGGCAACCAGTCTACCGCAGAAGGCAATGGCAACCTACAGCGGGATAATCTTCTGCCCAGTCAGTCATGTCTCTTTCGAGACATGATCGCCCAAGCGTGTATCGCGCATGGCACTTAACTGACTGACTGACTATGTCACGGCAAAAGAAATTGTCGCAACTTCTGCATGAGGAACAATTGGGAGACAGTAAGCCGTTGAAATTTTTACGTCGTTTGCAAAATTTAGCTGGAGAAGCTAATGAGGATGACATTATACGTCATATTTTTCTCCAGCGTTTGCCGACTGCGTATGATGCTGTGATACCTGCAGTGGGTGAAGATACACCCGTTGAAAAGCTGACTAAAATGACTGAGAATCTGGTATACCTAACTTCGGGATGCACTGCTCCCGTGTCCGTTGTACAGACGCAAGAACCAGATTCGCTTTTTATACTCTTATAGGGACAACGAAATATAGCGGCTTGGATGGAAGACTTAGAGAGATTTTTTTTTTCATCATATCACCCCAAGCAAGGCGGTAACGCTACTAATGTGCAGGGGGCTACGTAAGAGTGAAGAGACTGGAAAAGAGAAAACCGGAAACCACATCCTAAACAGGGAACAAGGGATGAGCCTCCTCACCTTTTTAATAGACGTGGATGGAGTGTGAAACTGGCGATAGTTTAGTCTATCTACTCCAATTGCAAAATAAAGAAAAAGGAATGAAAAGATTGGAAAAGAAAAAACCGGAAACCACATCCTAAACAGGGAACAAGGGATGAGTCTCTTCACCTGTTCAATAGACGTGGATGGAGTGTGAACCGGGCGATAGTTTAGTCTATCTATTCCAATTGACGGTTACAGAAGGTTAGCATGCCCCGCTCCTAAAGTAGAGGTCGTGCAATAACTGTTAGCAAGGGCCCGATGTGCTACTTACACAGAAAATTTGAGAAAGGGCTAATTACTGTAAGCCCCATTGTTCGTTCAATTCAAAACAGGGAAAAGCCTCAGCTGGAGACAGGAGGCGACACGGTGCACTGACGTGGGAGATGTTTGTCGCTTACTATTTGTTTCGGATCGCTCTACTGGTATACGTTTTCTTGTGGACAGTGGTGCGCAAATAGCCTTAATTCGTGCCACTAGGATAGACAAGTTAAAAGGCTCTCATAAACTTAGCCTACAGGCCATAAATAAGTTCTTCGTCCAGACTTATGGGCAGAGGTGCCTTACATTGAATTTGGGTTTGAAACGGGTTCTCACACATTTTTTTGGTTTTTGCGGATGTAAATAAAGTTATATTAGGTGCACATTTCTTATACAAATTCGGTCTTTTCATTGATGTTCACAGAGGTTGTCTGACAGACCTTAAGCCAAATATTCAAGTACCTGGGGCCATTCATAATGTAATTCCATTATGTCCTACTGTGTCTAACACAGAAGATAACTCTATATTTTGTGAACTCTTAAAAAATTTGAGAACATTAGAAAACCAACTTTTCAAAAGAATTGTCTGCCTCACAATATCACACACCACACTACTACTAGAGATTCTCCTGTTCACAAGAAAAAATTTCGTGTGGCGAAAGCGAAATTTAACCAAATGATGGAACTGTGCATTATCAAAAAGTAACTGGGCATCTCCTTTGCACCTGGTACGCAAAAGCGGTGATACCTGGCGCGCCTGTGGCGATTATAGGGCACTCATCTCTGCCACTACACCTGATGGTTATCCGATTCCGCATATATACGATGTAACGGCCATCATTCAGGGTAAGTCTATATTTACTGAATTAGACCTTTTCTGATCCTATCATTAGAACCCGAACACATTCCAAAGACTACCATAACACTATTTGGGTTGTTTGATTTTCTACGTGTGTCATTTGGACTAAGAGACGCAACACAATCATTTCAAAGATTTATTGACCACGGTTTGCATTTTGTCTGTGCCTACGAGGATGTTGTCTTTATAGATAGTTATTCTAGAGAAGAACATATTAAACATGTGCAGCTCGTTTTCTAACGTTTTGAGAAATTTGGGATTGTTATCAACCCAGTAAAGTGAGTTTGGAAAGTCTAAAATAATTTTCCAAGGTCACTGCACTAATTCAGCTAGAATTTCACCTTCTCCATCTAAAGTGGAGGCCATTTCTTGCTTTCCTTTGAGAGATACCATGAGAAAGTTGCGACAGTTTTTAGAGATGGTGAATTTTTTCGAAGGTCTGCCAAATTGTGGGCAGGTTACAAACATTTGACTTGAGTTTTTAACGATGTTAAAATTTGTGACATAGCTTCGTCTGACCCAGCCTTGGCAGCCTTCAATCAAATTAAGGTTTTCTTGTCTCGAGCAGTTGAATCGTCACATGTTGTTGCAGGTAGTAAGTTGTGTTTGGCAGTTAACTCCTTTTCTACGAGTATAGGTGCAGTACTGCAGCAGAAGATCGATGACCATTGGAAACCAATTACCTTCTTTTCCAAGAAACTAACTTCTGAGGAATCTAGGTACAGCACAATTAGGCGTGAACACCTTGCAGCTTATTCAGCTGTCCGTTACTTTCGACATTTGTTGGAAGGGCGGACCTTTTACTTGTTGACAGACCACAAGCCCTTTTTGGGGGTTTCCTGACAAACTTCGACAAATATTCCCCACGTGAACCAAACATTTAAATTATGTGTTACAGCTCACCTCAGTATCCGTTTCATCAAGGGAGCTAACAACATACCTGAAGACACCATATCTCGTGGCAACGATGCTATTGTGCTAGAACTATGCTCGGAATATCACCCATTCGTGGTATCACAGAAAAAGCACAATCAACTACTGCATCTCCTATGGGAGAACCACGCATTCCTGACATTGTCAAAAATACATGTACCAAACACAGAAATGGAAGTGGTATGTGACAGCAGAACAGGACGATTGCGCCCCTTCGTGCCTGAGTCAATGCAGAAGACACTATTCTCGACTATGCACAATTTGTCCCATCGAGGGGCTAATGCCTAAATACGGCTAATCACAGACATATTTGTTTGGCCACGCATGAAAACTGACATTCGGCAATGGTCAAAGACATGTGTGCCGTGTCCGATTACCAAAGTGGGGATCCTTTCCACGACCCGACAAGCGGTTTGCACATGTGCACGTGGAGATCACAGGACCATTCCCTGTTGTGAGGGACAGATATATTTATTGACATGCGTTGATCGTTTCTCACGTTGGTGTAAGGTTTTTCCCATATCGGACGCTACTGCACGTACGACAGCAAAAATTTTGTGTAATGTTTGGTGTCTCTTTTTGGGGTTCCTACTGTAATTACTACAGACAGAGGGCGGCAATTTAAGTTAAACCTCTTAAACCAGCTGATGAGGATCTTAGGGTGTAAGAGAATCAAAACCACCGCTTATTATTTTGAAGCAAATGGCTTAGTGGAACGATTTCATTGTACACTCAAGTCATCTTTAAGGGCCACAACAGATCAGGCAAATTGACTGTAGCATCTACTTTTGGTTCTCCTGGGACTCCTAACTGCAGTTAAAGACGATCTTAAATGTTCATCTTCTGAGATAGTGTATGACACAACACATAGACTCCTAGGATATGTTTTCTTTCAACTCCCACAAAAATCTTTAAACATGATCTCTTTAGTTGATCGGCTTACTGCGAGAATAGCAAACTTAGCATATAAGTTTTCTACAAAGGTTAAAAAGCCGATATATGTGCCTAAACTCCTTCAGACATGCACACAGGTTTTTGGTGCGGGACTTGGCTAAGTCCCATAAATTGCAGCCATCATACAGAGGACTTTTCAAAGTCCGTGAGAAACACACGAAATATTTTATGGTGAGCGTTAACAATGAAACACAAACATTACTATAGACAGATTGAAGCCGGCTTTTTGGACACTACCTTGCTCAGAATGAACATGCCAGTGACTCCTCTATCACCAGTGGCACCGGTGGGAGTAAAAGAGATGATGACCAGATGTAGCCGTCGTGTTAGATAGCCCAATCATTTATCGACATAATTCATTTTCAGGTTTGGGATTCAGTAGAACTATTAATGGATGATATTCCTCCCTTCTAATTGAACTCTTCTTTTTCATTCAATTATAAAGCCATTTCTCTTTAAATTTATAATACATGCTGTTTGTTACCATTTAGTAGTACCTCTCGTGCAAGTTAATGAACCTGTCTGGGGAGGGGGCACCTGTGCGGAGAGCTCATAGAAGTTTAGCCCCTTAGAGAGGAAAACTCTCCTGTTTCGTTTTTTTTCTTTTTCGTTTCCGTTTTTTCGAGAATCGGCTTCTTTACCTTCCTTCACCACCAGGGCGTCCACACACGTGGAAACTAGTCAGCATGTGCATAGCCTAGCGTGGAGAAAAAAGTAATTTCTGTTCACTTATCCACGGACGATCAAAGGCACTGAAGTTGGTATGTCATTTCTTTTTCCTCGTTCTGTAAACACCCTCGTTCCTTTGGACTGCATGAACAATCATTTGTTGTAACACATATGTGAATCCTTTTCATATGTTTGTGTAATTTGTTTACCTTATTAATTTTTTTTTTTTGTTACAGTTACGTATCTCGTCTTTCTATATTCGCATTCGGTGTTAGTGCATGAATGGCTGTGTTAAATGCTAATATTAGTTTCGGTGCTATTAGAAGGCTAAAACGTTTTATTCTTCCTAACACGAAATAGCCGGTAAATTATGGCTGGCTAATAAATGCATACCAATACTGGTATGGGTCATATTGTATATCTAAATTTGAAATACCTTTAATATTTATGGGGTGTAGCAATTATATTTTGAAGATGAAATGAAAATTTCTCGTTCCACATTTATCACATGATGAAAGATTATATTTTTTTAAATTTCTTTTTGGTTGGTCAGTGAACTTTTTATTGCTATATATCCATCCACTTGGAAAATCGTAAATGACAATTTTCTAATTAAAGGTGTCTCATTCATTTTCAAATATACAAATGCACAAATAATTAGTGTCACAAAAATCATTAATTTTCCTCCATGAAAGTCAATGTTTTACTTAATGTGCATTTATCAAAGACTCTTTAAATAAAATCTCATTTTTAAAGGAAAAATAATTCCACGTTTTTCTTTTTCATGCTCTTCTTTCATTTTATGCCGAATGTTCTTAACACGTTGAAACATCAGTTCCCGTAGGACCACCGAAGATAAGCAAAGTCGAACCTGGTCATTACCTTTGTCTTAACTACTGGGGAATACAAGGTGCTGTAAGGTTTTATGTGCGAGTATTGCAGTATGGCATTCACTTACGCACAAATCCCTTGGGAAAGGTATTAATCCGTTTCTTCCCTCCAGTTATGGGTTGCATAATGGGACAAATTGGCTTCTATAGCCTTGGCTGACAACCAGTCTACCGCAGAAAGCAATGGCAACCTACTGCGGGATAATCTTCTGCCCATTCAGTCATGTCGCTTTCGAGACATGATCGCCCAACGCGTCTATCACTTATGGCACTTGACTAACTGAATATAATAGTTGGAAACATAATGAAAACTTCTACTGAACATAAAGTCGGGGATCAGTTTTTTATTGTGATGAATTAATAAAATGATCCCCCACTAATTAATACTTAATAATATATTACATCTTTTCTTCCTCTCGCTATGAGTCAAATAACCGAACAGATTGGGTTCGATAGCCTTGGCCGGCAACCAGTCTACCACAGAAAGCAATAGCAAACTTCTTCTTCTTCTTCTTCTTCTTCTATGTGCCTTGTCCCTTCAGGACGTAGGCGATCATGGATCTCCACGTCTCCCTATCCCTTGTAGCTCTTAGTATGTTTGCTCCTGTTGCTCCTGGCAACCCCCGTTCCGTCATCCACCTGATCAGACCCTGCAAATATGTTATCCGCTGCCTTCCTCTGTCTCTCCTTCCTTCTATCTGTCCAGTCAGTATCAGGTTCTCCAGGCTCTCCTTCCATATTGCATGTCCCAGGAACTTCAGTTGTCTCTTTCTGATGATCAGCATCAATTTCCTTTTTGTTGCCATTCTTTCTAGCACTTCGTCGTTGCTTGTATGCTCAGTCCACGATATCCGTAGCATCCTTCTGTAGAACCACATTTCGGCCGCTTCCAGTTTTGTCCTCATTTTCGATGATATTGTCCAGCATTCACAGCCGTATTGAAGAACTGACATCACGTAGCAGTCTAGCACCCTTTTCTTCGTTTCTATTGAGATTTTCCTGTGTGTTAGTATTTTGCTCATCTTCTGGAACGCGTCCTTTGCCATGCCAATTAGCCTTCGGATCTCCGTGTCGCACTTTCCATCTCCTGTTAGAACACTTCCTAGGTACTTAAATTCTTGGACTTGTTTGATTCTGTTATCCCCCACCTGTATTTGGCATTTTGCGTTGTATCTTTTGCTGATGACCATGCACTCAGTTTTCTTAAAGTTTATTTGTAGTCCCTTCTTGTCACTCTCCACAGCTACTTTCTGTATGAGATCTTGCAGTTTCCTTTCCGTGTCCGCAATCAGTACTGTATCGTCCGCGTATCTTATGTTGTTCAGGTTGTGGCCTCCAATAACAAATCCTGGTGTGTCATCTAGGGTCCTCAAAATATTCTCGCTGTATAGGTTGAACAAATCCGGTGAAAAGACACATCCTTGTCTTACGCCTTTTTCTATCTTTGTGTATCTACTGAGGTCGTTACCTGTCCGTATGCAGGCCGTTTGCTGCCAGTAGAGATTCTTGATTATTCTTATGTCTTTGCCGAAAATGTCGAGGTTGCCTAGCATTTCCATCAATTCTTTGTGTCGTATTTTGTCGAATGCTTTCGCGTAATCAATGAAGCATAGGTACAAGTCTTTCTTCATTTGTAATGCCCTTTCAGAGAGCATCCTAATCATGAATATGGCGTTCCTTGTTCCAGTGTCCTTGACGAACCCGCACTGTTCCTGCCCTATCTCTGGCCTGATTCTGCTTCTCGCTCTATTCATCAGGATTCTGACAATCAGTTTTGTAATGTGACTCATTAAGCTGATAGTTCTGTGTAGTTCGCACTCGTTTGCTCCAGGTTTCTTCGGCAGCGCTATAAATATCGACTTGCATAGGTCTTCTGGTATTATTCCGCTGCTATAATTTTCGTTTATTATGTCGGTAATCTTTTCTATACCATATTCTTCTAAGGCTGTCAGCAGCTCTATCACTATGCCATCTGGGCCAGGTGCTTTGTTTCTGTTCATTTTGGCCATTGCAGCTTCCACTTCGGATTTTAGTATTTCCGGTCCATCCATCTCCTTGTGTATTCTCGGTTGTTCTCACTTGTCGCAAAAGAGATCATTTATGTATTCTTCCCATCGCTGGAGTATTTCCTCTTTCTCTAATATGATTGTCCCTTCCTTGGTTTTTATGCATCCTGTTGAGGAACAGGTTTTTTGTCCTGTCAGTTCTCTTATCTCTTTGTGCATCTCTGCTTTGTTGTTCCTGCTCAGTCTCTCTACTTCTGCACATTTGTTGTTGAGCCATTCCTCTTTGGCTTGTCTGCATTTGTTCCTTATCTCCCTGTGAAGTTTTTTGTACTCTGCTCCGTGTCTTGGCGTTATTTTTTGTCTCCTTTGCATCATGTGGAGGATCTCTTCGGTCATCCACTCATTTTTTCTTCTGCGTCTGATTTCCTTTGGGGCTATGTTGTTCGCTGAGGTCACCATTGCTTCTTTTAGTGAATCCCATTTTGAGTATCCTTTTCCAATTTGTTCTTCATATTTCTTTCTCACGCTGTTATTATATTCTTTCTTCAGGGTGAGATCGTCCTCTAGTGTGTCGTATTGCAGTCTTGGTGATATGCTGGGCTTCTTCAGTCTTCGGAGTTTCACTTTTAGTTGGCAGATGACTGGGACGTGGTCACTTCCGCAGTCGGCACCTGGGTATGTTTTGCATTGAACTACTACGTTCCTGAATCTCTTGTTTATAGTTATATAATCTACTTGGTTCTTCGTGTCACCTCCTGGGCTTCTCCATGTCCATAAACGTCGTGGGTGTTCTTGGAACCAGGTGTTATTAATGACCTGGTCATTGGCTGAGCACCATTGGATCCATTTTTCTCCTCTTTCGTTGCGCTCTCCTAGTCCGAAGTTGCCGTTCGTGTCTCCTTCTCTATCTTTACCTACCTTTGCATTTAAGTCCCCCATTATTATCCTAACTTCTTGGCTTTTGCACTGAGCCTTAGCACTGTCCAGTATTGAATAGAAAGTTTCTATTTCGTCCTCCGAGCTTTGAGTTGTTGGCGCATAGACTACTATAATAGCTATATTGAGGGGCCTTCCCCGCAGTTTAACCAAGAGGACTCTCTCTGACAGTTGCCAGTAGCCAAGTACACATCTCTTCACTTGTTTGTTTAGTATTAAAGCGACCCCTTTTTCGTGTTTTTTACCTCCTGCATATATTATCCTGTGGGTGTCGCTACTGAAATCTCCGTTATTAGACCATCTTGTTTCACATATTCCTAGGATGCTGATATTCAGTCTGTTCATCTCCTGTTTGACATTCTCTAGTTGTCCACAGTTCAGTGTCCTGACGTTCCATGTTCCTATAGTGAGTTTGTCTTTGATTCGCACAGTTGCAGGATAACGGTCCAGAGACACCTGTTGCTCATGTCGTTCTATCCCGGACGAGGGACAAATTTTGGAGTAAAATGTCCCCTTTACGCCGTTGGTGCTAACAGTCGCCGGATGACGGTCAGGTGGCACCTGTTGCCCATGCCGGTCCTTACCGAGAGAGGAGTTGCTTCCTTGGGAAGTAACCCCCTTCACGCTGTTGGCTTTCATATATTTATTGTGACTATCCATGATTGAGCGGGGGTAGATAGTGGAGTGGTATCCCGTTGCCTTCTCCACGATGATTTATTGAGACATCACCTCTAGTAAGCTGGCCGTTGACTCTTTGAGAGTTATTCCGCCCTTTGTAGGTTTATATTCTTTTGACCTACAGGGATGCTAACGTCCCAATTAAATATACATATAATTGATGTAAAAATATATATATATATATATATATATACTAAGTTTTAACTTAGTTAAAGTCGAAATGGCGTTCAGACAACCGAAAAATTTAGTATATTTTTATGAAACAAAATTAAATGGTTAAAAGAAAATAGATACAAACTAGTCTAAATTCTAAGAACCTCGCAGCAGTAATTACGATCAGCATACTTTACCAGTAGTCACAAGAAATATTATGCATATTCGACATTTTGGCAGACATCTTCTGACTTTCTTTGGTTCTATCATATTCATACTGATTCGGTGCTGGTAGGAACACGTGGGTTTTGTTTTTTGTGGGGGAAGGAGATGAAGGAAAAGGATTGCTAGGAGAGAAAGGACGCTAACTTTTTTTTTCTTAGACTGAAGATGGGGAGAGAAAAAAAGTTCATTTTAAATTCTATAGAATCCTATTTTTTTTATGGTAGCTACAGACAAAAACAAAAAAAAAATCAAAATATAGTCACTCTGAAAGAAAATATATGTAATAAAATATACGTAGCATGAATTAAACGAACCTTTTCTTTAGCTAGTCTAAATTCGAAGAACCTCGTAGCAGTAATTACGATCAGCATACTTTACCAGTAGTCACAAGAAATATTATGCATAGCAACCTACTGCGGGATAATCTTCTCCCGGAATGGCCCGGAATTCTAAATCGGAAAGCCGGGTTTCAATTCCCGTTCGGTTCCTTATATTGGCGTACGTACAAATGTTCTTTGGGAAAGTGATGATATCTCCTATTCTCCCCCTAGCTATGGGTTAATTAGAAAGGTTTGTAACAATTTAATGCTACTTCTAACTGTTATGTTTCTTAAATATCATCATAATATACTCTTCATAAGCCTCTATAAAATTTTTATTTTAGTTACGTTCTAGCTTGAGTGTCTCTTGAAGCGTGAATTGAATTAAAAATAGTATAAAACAAAGAAAGAGGATAATGGAATAATTTTCATAGTCTCGTGAGTAAAAAAGACAAAAGATAGGCATAAGACTATGGGCAGCGTTATGTAATGGGTAACTACGTTTAGAAGGAGTCTAGTGAAGTAGAAAAACCTAAAATAACATGTATAAACAGCAAGAAAGTAATTATAGATCGTTTAATTCTTTTTGTACGGTTTATCAACCCTTTGAAGCAACATAATTTAGCACTACAGAAGAATGGTGAGTATAACATACACTGAAAATGCCAGCAATGACAAATTTTCAGTGAAAAAGGAAACAAAAAGGTCACTTATATTTATGAAATAAAAAAAACTTGAAAGTACTTAGGTACATAATGAGGAAAGAAGGCTTGGAGAATCTCAATGATCAGACTGAAAGCAAGATGGACAGATGGATATAACACATGATCTACCTAGAGGTCATGTGTAAAAAGGATTTTAGAACAGAGTTTAGGAGAGATAGCAAAAATACATCATTTGATAAGAGTTATGAAGAACAGATATTTTAGTAAAGCCACAATCGAGAGCATCCTGGAGGAACAAGGCACATATAAAAAATATCTAAATCTAAACTTATTTATAAATGGAACTTTGTGTATGTATGTGTGTGTGGCTGTGCGTGTGTGTGTGTGTCCGTTAACTATAGACTCCGAAACGGCTGAACCGATTTTCTTGAGAATTTACACAGTTGTACATCTAAGCGACTGCGAGTGTTCTTAGCTAGGTTTTGTGTCGATAAATATCGAAAATCGATAATCGAAAAATCGGGTTATAGAAGGAGTGGTCCGATTTTAATCAAATTTGATACACTCATAGACAAAACATAAGAAACAATATTTAGAAGTTTCAAGGATGCAGTTCTTACAATAGTGTAGAAAATCGATAATATATACATATATATATAAAATGCAAGATGTTTGTGTGTGTGCGTCTGTTTATCTGCGTGTATGTCTGTATTTTTTCAGCCCTTTTATTTTAGTTTTTACTTCAGATTTAGCTCTAAGTAAGTATAATTGTAGTTTTTAATCTCAGCCATGATACCATTTACTCAGAGGACTTATTTAGCCTTCAAAATTCAGTTTACGACGAAAAAAACTTATTTGATATCGATACCAGGAAATCAAAATTTAACTTACATCCATTCATTTTTCTTTCAGTCTACGGTTTCGCTTTAACTGGAGACAACTATTGCTTTTTACTCTTTCGTGCCAACGCCCAAAAGTCTGAGCCCCAGGACGATGGATTAGTTTTAAAGCTTTCATTATACCCGAGCAACGCCGGGCTATACTGCTTGTTCTAAATAAAAGACGACATGAACTCCTCTTCTTAGAGTCTTGTTAAGTAAATAGTTCTATTCAAATTCAGCTCATATATTTAGCCCTCGAAAATAAATAAACAGGACATTGTCTTCAAAGTTTTAATTGACTTGAGGAGTTTATCTGACTGCTTGACGTACACCTATCGGGAGACAGAACAATTTTGTACACTAAATCTTTTCCTTGCAGACATACCATAATATTATTTATCCCTTATATTTGATAATCTTGAAAGCTAGATTTGGCGAAAGATCCGATGAGGAATTAAACAATGCCAAAATTAATGAACAAAGCATAATTATTATTCACTTTTTTATGTAAAGTCATATTTTCATGATTGTGTAAAATTCCAGATTTACTAAGGCAGGGAAAAATAATTTACCAAAGTTTGAATAAAGCCGGCTGCTTTGTTTAGGTTTGGCATGACTTGGTTATCCTTGTGAGCAATCTTAATTCTTCTTTGTACCTTGTCCTTTCAGGACGTAGGCGATTATACCCTTCCACGTCTCCCTATCCCTGGTGGCTCTTAGCACGCTTTCTCCTGTGACGTCTCGCAGCTCCCGTTCTCTCATCCACCTGCTCAGGCCCTTCAAATATGCTATCCGCTGTTTTCCTCTGTCTCTTCTTTCTTCTGCCTGGCCTATTAGTATCAAATTCTTCAAGCCCTCCTTTCTCGTTTCATGTCCCAGAAACTTCAGTTGTCTCCTCCTGATGCTCGATATTAATTTTTTTTCTTTCGTTTCCATTCTTTCCAACACCTCGTCATTACTCACATGCTGGGTCCACGATATCCGCAGCATCCATCTGTAGAACCACATTTTAGATGCTCCAAGTTTTCTCTTTATCTTTGTTGATCTGGTCCAATTTCTTGATTCTTGAACGGGACATGCAAAGTGTTTGGGATATAATGTTCAATGTTTCACGATGGAATAAAGATAGCATCTTTATACTGTATGTGCCCTACTTGCAACAAACTAAAATCTGTTTTCTGTAGAATATTTCGCACTCTACCCACACTCACTCTCTCCTTCTCTCTCTCTCTCTCTCTCTCTCTCTCTCTCTCTCTCTCTCTCTCCTCGTCGGTCGGTTCTCTGTGCAGGGCCAGGAAGTTTTTCCCGTCTGAAACAATCCTGCACATATACAAATCTACCATCTGCCCATGCGTTGAATACTGCTGCTATATCTGGTCGGGTGCTCCTGCTATCAACCTAGGGGTCCTTGACAAAATCCAACGGAGAATCTGTAATGTGATCGATACCGACTTGGTATCTCGTATACAGTCACTTTCTCATCGGCGCAATGTGGTTTCTCTGTGTCTCTTCTACAAATACTTTCACGGCTTCTGCTCCGATGAACTTAGCTCACCGGTGCCTCATATATATAAATTTACTCGAGCCACAAAATAAGCAACTAGGTCTCACCCTTTTACTGTGAAACCAATAAAATATAAACGCAAATTCTACTCGGATAGCTATTTTTCTCGCACTGCCCTCTTGTGGAATTCCTTTCCGTTTATTTGCTTCCCCGATAACTACAATCTTTAAGAATTCAAATGTAATATTAATAGTCCTCTCCTATCTCATTAACTTGCATCCTCTCTCTCATTCTCCTTTCTCCGTCCACTCCACTCTCATCAATATTCTCATCCTTCTCTTACCCTCTTCCTGACACTCCCTATAACCTGTCACTCTGTTTCATAACTTTTCTCCAATGTAAACCCCTGCTCAACAGTGACAGAAAAATGCCTTGCTTGGGGCGACACGATTATAACAAAAAAGAAAAACATTGGTAAAACAAACAAATCTGTTTTCTGTAGAATATTACGCTCCTGTCCACTCTCTCTCTCTCCTGAATTGTTACTCCCTAATAACCACTGATAAAACTAACAAACTGTATTTCTCCATAGAATCATCAAAACCTTTTCCCTAATTAATATCTTAGCAGATCTTCACATATCAGTTTTAAGGCCAACAGCACAACGTTTTGAAATACTAACATTGTGACACTATCTCCTGCAGGGATTCTTTCCCTTCTTCCATGGGGATACTTTCCCTTGTGTGGTTTAATAAAACGGAGGGAGAAATTGATATTAGCAATATTATTAGTTATGCTTTATTGTAATACGCGATGTGAGCTTAAGTAAAAAAGAATAATTTTAATACTATCAAATACCTGTAAAATATGGGGAATAGAAAAATCCACTACTTTTACTATTATGTACTTCTAAAATCCGGGGAATATAAAATCTAACTATTTCTGGGAGGGAAAAGAAAGAAAAATATATATTTGAAGTGGATATTAGCGGTAAGCTAAAACTTTTTTGGCCAAAACAGGTGTCAGAATTATTAGATGAGGTCAGGCGGGATTAAAGTCCCTCAACAGATTTTCCGGTAAACAAGAAACTCTCTGGGAAATTGGAAAAATCGGAATACAGTGTGAGCTGGCAAGATCTCATTCGTCGCAAATCGAGTGGGCGGAAAACGATTTCATTGGCCGAGGGCTTCGAGCCGGCTGGATCCCCAGAGAGGATTGAAAATGGTTATAAAAATAGAAGATCGACAAGAAAATTTCAGTTTGAGTCGGCAGTTAGCTGGGAGAGAGCGTCCAGACGACGAGGAAACCAACTTCACGCCACCACCGCCATCAACGCCACATCCGCCGCCATTAACCGCCTCTGATTCGGCACATTCCGTCAAGTTCCGACAACAACCCGAAAGAAGTTTATTATTTATTTAACATCACCTAAAAGAGAAACGGACAGCTCTAACTTCAGATAATATGGATTAGATTTAAGTGAAAATTTGAAGAGCCCTGTCTACTTTAGGGAAATTTAGAAAAAAAAATATTTTTAAGGACTGGAAGCTCTGAAGCTTTTAGCGAACTTTCTATCTCCGTTGTAACTGGCATTTTCGACAATTGTATTGTCTGCTCCTGTGAAGAAAAAAAAACATTGTTTTTTTTTATATATAAAGACATTCTTCGTAGCTCTCCAGGCGTGTTCGACTTCATTCATTTATTTTATTAATATTTTTTTTTGTGCCGTGTTGAGTTTTTTTCAAACCACCTGTGTACACCAGTGTCCCGACTGGCTCAAAAAGGCGACTACTAAAATTGCACGACGTGACCTCTGGTATCAAATCACAATGTCCGACAGCGGCGCGTTGTTTCAAAAGACGTCTTGTAAACCAGCATTTGTAGCGAAATCATCGCACGAAATCGTCAAGATCAGCATCAACGACCAAACCAACCGGCCAGCCGAGTGGCAGTGCCACAATTGGGATCGTCACGACCGTCAACGAGAACGAGCGTCACATTGGCCTGAGGACGGCCAGCCCCGGCCTGACGAGTTACAACATTATCAACAACTTTACCAGAGAATATGGCTTGTTCAACAGTAGCAACAGCAACCAATAATTGCTAAAATATATTTAATTAATTAAGGTTATTGATATTTTCAAAAAATTAAAATTGTTACCTCAAATAATTTACATAGCGTTTCTGTCTGAATCTTTGTAACACGGAGATATAATTATTTTCATTACTTATATGTTGTCTATTGTCATCATCATTGGGTTATTATCACAACGTTTCGTTCTTTGTGCTTCCAGCCTTCGTTAATTCGCAGTCAATCAACGTAACTTTCAGGTAATTTCAAACTGAACCCTTTATGAAACACTAACCTTCAGGTAATTTCAAACTGAACCCTTTATGAAACCCTTCAGGTAATTTCAAACTGAACCCTTTATGAAACCCTAACTTTCAGGTAATTTCAAACTGAACCCTTTATGAAACCCTAACTTTCAGGTAATTTCAAACTGAACCCTTTATGAAACCCTAACTTTCAGGTAATTTCAAACTGAACCCTTTATGAAACCCTTCAGGTAATTTCAAACTGAACCCTTTATGAAACCCTAACTTTCAGGTAATTTCAAACTGAACCCTTTATGAAACCCTTCAGGTAATTTCAGACTGAACCCTTTATGAAACCCTAACTTTCAGGTAATTTCAAACTGAACCCTTTTCTTAGTACTACTCTTTATTGCTAGTCCTCTTACCTCTGATTCTGAATATTGTGGATTAAAACGATGGGAATATAGTAATTTTGATTTGGGTTTCATAATAACTGTGATTTTAATTCCTCAGTTGCGCGATATGTCCTTGGAATTTGTGGAGAAAGGTAGCTCTGCTGAAAGAAAAAACAAAAAGAGAAACGGACAAGGGAACAAGAAGAGTCTACTCACTTAAATTAAATAAAGTGCTATGTTCAAAATATGCCACAGATTCTCCTGACAGACAGTCACATGAAGAAGTCTGAAATGTCCGTTCGAAAATTATCTCGCTAATTATTATTTGCAGAAAAAAAATTACCTCGAGCAATGGTGCATTCATCTGTTTCCAAATTAAACAAATTAAAAACTCAATTTTCAAAATTATATTAGGGAATAACCATCAATTAACTTGTCACGCTCTCCTTAATTTCGTCAGTGGTGTTTAAACGGCGAATTTAGTTTAAGAAACGGGAAACGTCGCTTTTAGCTAAATTTGAAATATAGACGGTGGGTAATGGCAAAATGTGTGTTGTAATATTTTGCCTAAAACCATATGTATGAGTGTTGAAGATAGAATTTGGAAAATCGTAAATTTGAAAGCTAAATTACTACTCGAAGAGTAGGTACACAGATCCAATAAGGTCAATTTATATTCGAAATAGACGACAATTGTAAATTCTTTGTTAAAAATTCCTGTTGATTTATTCTTATCCATATTACTCTTTGCTAAACAAGTACGTTTCTCTATTTAATATTTGCTGAAAAGTGGCTTGTGGTTTATTTCATAGATTTAACCAATTATCTTTATATTCTACAGTTTGGAATGTGTATAATCAATATTTCTAATTGATTTTTACTTGCAAATCCATATTGTCTTATTTTTCTAAAGTCACTTTTTGGCAAGATAATGTCGGGTTTAACGGAAATTTACATTCCGCATATCACACTTATTTTCGTGGCCAAAAATAGACATCATGTAGTACCTTGCAGAGCCAATCAGGATCATTTGTAGGATCTATAAAAAAAGAAACAACTCCGTCTTCGTCTTTTATCTTTCTCCGGATATTCGTCATCTTTTCTCGTCGGTTCGCCGTTGGAGATGAAAAAAACAACAGCCTTTTATTGTTTGCAGAACAATCTACCTAAATGATCAAAATAAAGGGTTTGGTTCAAAATTCCAAACACCTGATGAAGCGTACAGAAGCCGAAACGCCATGAGTATGACAACAAAGATTTGGACAACAGTCCAAACAATGTAAATGATGTATATCATGAAATCATATATGGATATTTTTAGTTGAGTGATAACTTCTATTTTAATTCCTAACTACTTACAACGCGTGACAGGTATCAGTCAGTTAAGTGCCATACATGATACACGCTTGGGCGATCATGTCTCGAAACAGACATGACTGACTGGGCAGAAAATTATCCCGCAGTAGGTTGCCATTGCTTTCTGCGGTAGACTGGTTGCCGACAAAGGCTATAGAACCCAATCTGTCATGTTATTTCAAATCATAGCTAGATGGGGAAGATATGTATTATATTATTAATTAATAATTAGTGGGGGATCAGTTTATTACTTCAAAACAATAAAAAAAATGATCCCCCACTTTATGACGAGTAGAAGCCTTATTCATGTTTCCAACTATTATATTCAGTCAGTCAGTTAAGTGCCATACATGATACACGCTTGGGCGATCATGTCTCTAAAGAGACATGACTGACTGGGCAGAAGATTATCCCGTAGAAGTTTGCCATTGCTTTATGCGGTAGACTGGTTGCCGACCAAGGCTATAAAACCCAATCTGTCCTGTTATTTAACCCATAACTGGAAGGAAGAGACGGATTAATACCCAAGGGTATTTGCGCGTAAATGAATTCAATGAATTCGGCTGGAATTCGAACTCGGCTCCCCGATTTCTCGTTCTGATCCGATATCCAATGCACCACAACGCACATCCCGTGACAGATATACATTTCGAATAAACTATCATACGACAATGTTGATCGCAAAAGTTGGTGGATTGAAACTGTAATGGCTTGTACCCTTTCTGATGGATAATAAACTCGTCTAGGGTTTATGCATATACCCCTGCATAGAAGCAAGACGGCAGATAACGTCAGATCCGAGAGATACCGCGCGAGTAGTTCATAGTAGCTCTGAGCTCGACTCAGCAGAATATTATTACACAGTTCCATCGGCTTCCGACGTGGACCTACTAATTCTATTACAGCTTCACATCAGAGACATTGTATATATCTATCTTACTACCTGTATTCCTGGATTACTAACCTGTGTTTACGTTTGTATTCTTTACGTTTAATACACATATTTCTCTGGCTTACGGTCATATCACGTTGAATACGCCAGTTCTCGTTCGATCACCGATGTTAAGCAACGTTGAGCCTGGTCAGTACTTAGATGGGTGACCGCTTGGGAATACCAGGTACTGTAAGCGTATAGTGACGGATGTGCGTTGTGGTGCAGTAAATATCGACTCAGAAAGAGAAATCGGTGAGCCGAGTTCGAATTCCAGTTGAATACCCTGCATTCACTTAAGCACTGGTACCCTCGGGAAAGGTATTAATCCGTCCCTTCACTCCAGTTATGGGTTAATGACAAGGAGTTGGGGACCCAGCCCTTCAAAACAAACCCCAATGAATCTTGATACTCGAAAAGAAAAAAGTATTACTAAACACAAAACTTATATAAAAACAACAATAAATTGTTGAAAGAAAAAAGGTATAACCAGCAATAAATAAATAAAATTTTAGTTGACAATAAATGACCCGCCGAGGTTGATATGCCATAAAAACAACCAGCCAACATGTTTTTATATCTCAAATTCTGTTTGTTGTTCCTTTATTTTGTGCAGTCCTCATTCCCTGGATCCACAACAGAAAAAGATAAATCTCCATAATTAAACCCAGATCTTGAGAACCGGGAAAGAAAAGTAATGTTGTATCTGGTGTAGATATTATTTTATCAAGAGTTCTTAAAACGCGTTGGAACACATTTATATGTCAAGCGGCTCCAACATGTCAATAAAAAGGTTTTTTGAAGAGCAACCTGCGGCGATCAATGAAAAAAATACTGCTTTCTGACATGACAACACAAGGTTGCACTGAATGAATGACACAGGAAATAATATTGAAACACAGTTGGTCTCTTTTAACCTACCTGACATATTCACTTAACCTTGTACCAATTCAGTCAGTTAAGTGCCATACGTGATACACGCTTAGGGCGATCATGTCTCGAAAGAGAAATGACTGACTGGGCAGAGGATTTTCTATCTGCTATTTAAATTATAGCTGGAGTGAGAAGAGTCGGATTGTATTAATAATTAGTAATGAGTGGGGAATCAGTTTCTTACTTCATAACAGTAGAAAACCGATCCCCTACTTTTTGCCTAGTAGAAGCTTTACTTATATATCCAACTATTATCTTCCTTCAGTCAGTTAAGTGTCATACGTGATACACGCTTGGGCGATCATGTCTCGAAAGAGATGTGACTGACTGGGCAGAAGATTTTCTATTCTACTATTTATACTATAGCTGCAAGGAAAAGAGATGGAGTGTATTAAAAATTTGTGGGGGATCAGTTTATTACTTCATAATAATAGAAAACCGATCCCCCATTTTAAGACCAGTAGAAGCCTTAATCATGATTCCAACTATTATATTCCGTCAGTCAGTTAAGTGCCATACATGATCGCTTTGGGCGATCATGTCTCAAAAGAGACATGACTGACTGGGCGGAGGATATCCCGCAATAGGTTGCCATTGCTCTCTACGGTAGACTGGTTGACAGCCAAGGCTATAGAACCCAATCTGTTCTATTATTTAATCCATAACTGGAGAGAAGAGATGGATTAATACCTTTCCCCAAGGGTATTTGCGTGTAAGTGAATGCAAGGAATTTAACTGGAATTCGAACTCAGCACCCCGATCTCTTGTTACGAGTCGATATCTACTGCACCAATTAATTATGAGAATTTTTGAAATGCCAAAAAGATGCTTTTATGGGGATTTCTTTTCCAATGGAGACAAGATTCACGCCTTCTGCAAAAAATAGTCAATATAATTTATAGTCAATATAATTTATAGTCAATATAATTTAATAGTCAATATTTGTCGGATTTTAGCCAAAACCTATCACAGTGTTGCTGGCAAAGGACATAACAAATAATGCTGAATATATAATTTTACATCATGTATGGACAAATAATTTTTTAAAAAAAGACCTAAACTTTTTTTTATGTGTATTTCTATTAGAATTAAAGAACGAAAGATAATAGATTAATTCATTTTTTATGGCTTATCAACTCATTGGAGGTTATTTAAATCCCAAGAATATTTTTAACTGTAAGAATATTTTTTTATATATTAAAGATATAGTGATTCAAGTACTATTTAACCTATGTCTGGGGAAGAAAAGGGGTGAATTCATATATTTTTCAATGTGTAAGTGACTATTTTGAACTAAACAGAAATTGTAACGCGGATCTCCAGTTAGCAATTCCGATTATCCATTGCATCATCCACGCATCCAAGACTTTGTATTCCCAAGCAGTCAGCCATCTAGGCGCACACAAGGTCTGGATTTGCTTAGCTTTGACGAGAGTATAAGAAAAGAGCAAAAACATTTTACTAAACCCTACAATATTCAAAAATTTAAATTCAACTCCAATCGCCATATTCTGTCTTCTTGAATCTCGTTCCTCTTATATCCTTTTCTTCTTATTTTTAGTCTTTTCTTTCCCTTTCATTTTTTGTTCTAACGGCATTTCCACCTTGCTTGAAATTAAATGATTTAAAAATAAAAGAGTAATAAAAACAAAATCGTCGCGAATACTTGCCTGAATATCTCATGAAATAATGACAATTTCGATCAGTTAGTTGCCATACGTGATACATGCATATGTAACACACTGCACGCCGGGCGGATGCCCTCAGGCCAGATCCTGGTCGAGACGGCACCAGATGCGACGCCTCAGGCCGTCTGTCTAATGTGAGGTTCGTTCTCGCTGATGGTCGTGACGATCCCCGTTGTGACATTGCCACCCGGTTGTATGGTTGCTGTGGTCGCTGTTGCTGGTCGTGGCGATCTCGTCCGATGATGTTGCCACAAAAGCTGGGTTACAGGACGTCTTTTGCAAAAATGGGCCATTATCCCACGTTGTGATTAGATCCCAGAGGTCACGTCTTGCAATCTTAATAGTCGTCCCTTTTAGCCAGTCCGAACACTGGTGTATACTTGTGGTTTGAAAAAAGGAAGTTCGCTAAAACCATTATAGCTTACAATCGTTAAACAAAATGTCTTGTTTAAGTTTCGTTAGAGTTGAAATAAAGAGATCTCTTCAAATTTTCACTATAGTCTTTTCACATATTCTCTATAGTCAGTGTCGTCATTTCCCTATGTAACTTCTAAAACAGCAAAGTTCTCTCGGGTTCTTGACGGAATCTGACGGAATCTGACGGAATGTGCCGAATCGGAGGCGGCCGCTGGTGGAGAATGTGGTGGTGGTGGTGGTGATGGCGGTGGTGACTTCCTGCCCAACTGCACTTTTCTTGACGAGCATCTATTTTTATAAACAATTTCGATCCTCTCTGGGGATCCGGCCGGCTCACAGCCTTCGGCCAATGAAATCGATTTCCGCCCACCCGATTTGCGGAAGGTTTTAGCTTGACGAATGAGATTTTGCCAACTCACATCGGACCTCGATTCTTTTCGGGTTCACACGGACTCTTGTGCCCACCAGCATACCTTGGTTTTCGTGTGACCTTATCAAATCACTTGTTTTGTCTACGCGTTTTCAGCTTAGCGAAATCGATATTTCAACTCCAAAAGAAGAGAAATTTATATAAACCTGAAAGAAGCGAAATTTATACAAACATGAAAGAAGAGAAATGTATATTTTCCTAAATAATTAGATTTTATGCTCCCGGCTTTTAGAACTTGATGGTACTAAAATTATTATGTTTTTTTTTCTGAGCTCACATTGCGTGGCGCAATAAAACATTTATAACATTGCCAGTATCGATTTCTCTCTCCGTTATTTTAAAACAACCAAAGGAAAGTATCCCCGTGGGAGATAGGAAAGTATCCCCGTGGGAGATAGGAAAGTATCCCTGTGAGAGATAGTGTCTTGAAAGAGACATGATTGACTAGACAAGTTTTTGTCGTTATTTTCTGCAGCAGACTAAGACTATAGAACAAAATCTGTCCTGTTATTTAATCCATTGCTGAAGGGAGAAAAGACAGATTAATACATTTCCTACAGGTAAGTGAATTCGTGTAAGTGAATTCGACCTCGGCTCTCCGATTACTCATTCCGTGCACCATTCCTGATAGTTTACCATTCCCAAAAACAAAAAAGAAAAATAAACGCATCGTCCAAAACGGACCAATGAAATCAGCTTATAAAGAATCTAATTCCGAATAATTAAATGCTAAATAATGAACTCACAATAATGAACCAGATAATTAATTAATTAATCAAAGAATTTCATACGAAACTTTTCCTAAAAGCGTTTCATAATTTGTTCTCCTCTTACGAGCGAAAAAAATGGACAAATAAAAACAATGTAAAAACGAAGACATATATTCATTTACTTCTAGATATTCTAAAATACGAGATGCAGAAAAATAAATCATTAAAAGACCAGATCAGTTTATTTCCTTAGTAATTGCTTTAGTTCCTATTTTGCAGATAATTTACAGTTTACCACTAATTCGCTTGCAGCTGTGAATATTCAGGAAATAACTTTGGCAACAATGGCAGCAGACTAATCACAATGGAGATTGATCTTCAATCAGTTATTTCCATCCTTTCGCCATGGATAATTCCAATCGGCAGCAAACATGCTTGGTCCTACAACGCTGAATAGCTTCAGAAACAATAACGACAGAGTTTCAAGCAGTGAAACCCTTTTAAAGACGGTTTTGCTTTTCGCTATCCAGTTTTATACGCGTTGCTTTTCGGCGATGGACGAACAGTGATGTTTTCGTTGATAAAGGGAAAATGCAATTATTTCGAAGTAAGGGATTTTTTTCTTCTTACGGCTTTCATCGATACCAATTTCTATCTTTATTTTCCATCGGAAGAGATTTTCCTCTTATCAATGATTTCTGTTTTATTTTATTCTCTATTAAAAAGATGTTTCCGCTGAATTCAGATCTTCTGTTAAAGGAGTTCTTATAAAAAATCGCCTTTTATTCGATCAAAATGAATGCAAAAGGAAAATCATAAAAAATTTGCATATCACGGTTTGTATCCCTATAATCAGTCATGGTTTCTAACGAGGCTCGTGCGCACGAATAGGCACGGATATATATACATATATATATATAATATATATATATCGTAATAATTTATTATATATATACATACATACATATATATATATATATTAATTTACAATATGTATAAGCTACAAACTACTACAGAATTGTACTTTTTTTTTTCCACATTAATAAAAGAATCTCACCAGTTATGTAGTTAATAATGATGTTTTGTATATATATATATATATATATACACACACAGTACCGGCCATAATCATTAGGCGACCCCAGTGTTTTAAAAAGATGATACATTCCTGATCAAAAATTTAAGACCACTTAAAAATCTTTAAAAAGAAATATTTTTTTACGGATAGATTTTAAACTCCTCCCACTTAAGGTTACCAATACTACCATCTAAAAGGTTATGGAAACAAAAAGCTATATTCCAAACATTTTATTTAGAAATTTACATTTTTATAAAATGGGGCGATGTGCACATGATCAAAATTATAAGACCAGGGGTATAAATTGTTAGATCTATGTTAATTCCAATGTTTTTAGTTCAGTTAGAGATTAGCAATCACTGCGTAAATATGTTACCATGCCTAAAGCAAGCAAACTTACCAAGGTTGAGCGTTCTCAAATTCTAGAATTCCATAAGCAAGGTTTGTCACAGCGGGCGATCGCAGCTAAGGTAAATCGCAGTAAAACTGTGATTTGCAACTTTCTAAAGAACAGTGAGAATTATGGAAAAACAAAATCCTCTTGTAGGCCCCAAAAAATTTCTCCTGCATCTTGTAAGAGAATAAGACGGGTTGTTATGAAAGAGCCGGAACTTTCTTCTAGTCAAATTAAGGCAGTCACAGATGTTGATTGCAGTCCCGTAACCATCAGACGACACTTACGACAAAAAGGCATGGTAAATAAAAGGCGTAAACAAATTCCTCAGCTGCTTACACGTCACAAGGTGGGCTACTTAAAATTTGGTTGTGAATACCAAACATGTGACGTTGAGAAGTGGAAGAAAGTACTGTTTTCTGATGAGAAAAAATTCAATCTAGATGATCCTGATGGCTTCCAACGATATTGGCATAATAAAAACATGCCTCCTGAAATGTTCTCCACACGTCATCGTGGTAAAGAGTCCCTAATGGTATGGGGTGCCTTTTCTTACAGAGGGACGATGGAGCTCCAGGTGGTGCAAGGTTGTCAAACAGCGGGTGGTTATGTTAGCATGCTACAAAAAGCATCATTGATGATGGAGGGCCATCGTTTGTATGTGGATGGATGGTTATTCCAACAGAATAATGCTGCAATCCACGCTGCAAGAAAATGGGGTCCATCTCTTGGAACATCCTGCATGCTCACCAGACTTGAACCCAATTGAAAATGTTTGAGGATGGATGACAAGAGATGTTTATCGAAATGGTAAACAATATTCAACAAAAAATGAACTTCATGAAGCCATCTTCAGAAGTTGGAGCAACATCCCCCGCACCTTAATGGAAACGCTTATTTATAGCATGCCCGACAGAATTTTTGAAGTCATCAAAAGCAGTGGAAACTAGAACTCATTATTAAATTTAGTTATTGAATGTTTTCATACACTTTTTCTACAATTTCGTAGAATTTCTGACTCTGGTCTTATAATTTTGATCATGCGCAAATCGCCTCATTTTATAAAAATATAAATTTCTAAAGAAAATGTTTGGAATATAGCTTTTTGTTTCCATAACCTTTTAGATTGTAGTATTGGTAACCTTAAGTGGAAGGAGTTTAAAATCTATATGTAAATATAATATTTATTTTTAAAGATTTTTAAGTGGTCTTAAAATTTTGATCAGGAGTGTACATTGTTTAGTATTTATTGCCAATTGAATAATTGTAAATGAAAATAGAATGTTTTTCTTTTCTTAATACTACACGATAATATGTGCATCAAAAGAATTTATAAATATTTGATAATTATCTATATTGCAGTTTCACTCATGAAAAGCTGAAGAAAATTTAGGGGGATTCGGACGAGTTCATTTCTACTTCTATATCTTGTAAAATTTTGCAAATTAGTGATAGCAAAAAAAAAACATTCTCTTTTCATTTGGCAATAAATACTAAAAACAGTATGAAATATATCATTACTCAAAAAAAAATTATGGCCGGTAATGTGTGTATACATATATATATATAGTTTTACGTCGTGATTATGCTTAGTGCACACATTTCTGTTTTTCAGTGGTTTACTACTAGAAAGGCAAGCAGATTTTTTACGCGCAAATACCCTTGGGAAAGTTATTAATCCGTCTCTCCCTTCCAGTTATGGGTTAAATAACAGGACAGATTGGGTTCTATAGCCTTGGTCGGCAACCAGTCTACCGCAGAAAGCAATGGCAACCTTCTGCGGGATAATCTTCTGCCCAGTCTCTCATGTCTCTTTGGAGACTTGGTCGCCCAAGCGTGTATCATGTATGGCAACTAACTGACTGACTCAATATCGAGATAGGGCGTTAATAGAATTGACGTGGAGAATTTTGTCACTTAAATGAAATGAGATTTGTCGACTTCGAAATTTCATGAACGCATTACTGAGATTTCTTCACATCTCAGAGCTTTTGTTTCTTCTGCTCTTCTTTCTGGCCTTTTTAAAATTATATTGAATAAGGGTACACGGTGTTCATATATATATATGTATAAACCCCGTTTATACATAAGTATAATGTAAATAAAGGGGAGGATGTAGGTAGAGCCTTACCCTTGATAACTATGCAACGAATAAGGTTTGATAAAAAGGAAAGACAGGGCTTAAATAGGGTAGATGGTATAACAGATGTTAGAATTATTAGCCCCTGAAAAGTTTAGGGCTAAGGTAAAGGACCCGTTGAGGGCCAAACGTGATGTGGTGGCTAATTCAGATAAGCAGTTGATAACAGAACAACAGCATAGGTTGTTTGTAAAGGCCAAAAAGCGAAGAGAAACAGCCTCAAAGTGGAGAAATAACAGGGTGAATGCCGGTCCAGAAATTCGTAGAATTTAGGATTGAAGACCCTATGTACTACAAAATTCATTTGAGCGAAGGAAAACAGAACAAATGATGGGAACCATACGATAGAGTAATAGAGTTCAAGCCAATGGTCTAAATTTAGCTGAGGTGGCTAATTGAGAAATAAATGAGCCAAATGCCAAGAAAAGAAAGACAAGGAGAGCTACCCTTTGCGTAATCCACATCCTTTCCCACATATGTACAAATCATTGTATTGAGAACTTTTTCTTACGTATAGTGTTTCTTTGGATACAGAATATTGTTTCATATATATATATATATATATATATATATATATATATATATATATATATATAGCCCAGAGGTAGAATCGCCGACTAACTCCAATTCGGTCGGTTTTCAATCCTGGGTTAAAAGCAATCGGAGTCTAACCGTACTGATGAGCTGTGATACAGCGAAACAGATCTGTCTGCGGATGACTATATATATATATATATGTGTGTGTGTGTGTGTGTGTGTGTGTGTGTGTGTGTGTGCGCGCGCGCGTGTGTATAATACTCATTGTTCTTTTCTTTATCTTGGCTGATAATTCCTTATAAGCTTATATATATATGTATATATACCCTGTTTACCCTTATTCTGTTCTTCTACTTTTCCTTCTCTTACTTTTCTCTTCTTAATATTTATTCTTTCCTTTCCTTTTTTTATCCTTTTTTTATTTTCGTCTTGAGAATTTTCAAACATTCATTGTATTAATATGTTTGAAAAGTGGCTGAGACCACGAAATTGGAGTATGTCTCTGTTGCAATTTACCTCACCAAATTTCAAGGATTCTAATTTATATATATATATATATATATATATATATATATATATATATATATATAAATGGAAAACTCAACACGTCATTTAAATTGGTTATAAATTATAATTCATTTCAATGAGCTTAAGGAGCTCATTTCATTAGACCACACAATATTCCTTCCATTTGGTACAAAACATTTTGCCGGAATAAGCATTTTCTTTAACTGAAGAGAAAGATAAAAAAATCAAAAAATTAATAAATTAAAAAAATAAAAAGAAGGAAAAAAAATAAAAGGGAAAAGAGAATCAGGGCATAGGCGTTGGCGTCAGATCAACTGGGGGTATTCAGACCAATCGTGAAGATATTGGCCGCTAAGCAATTAACCGTTTATTTCTAGTTCTATGGCTACGTGTGTATGTGTAACCCCATATATTAACTCACCCATGTACACTAACTTATATCCATATACACATAAGCGCACATCCCCACATATGTCTACTAATGTGACTGTGTTTATGCTTATACATAATTACCGACCTACACTTTTTAATGTCTACATACGGATCTTTCGTTCGTATACTGACATATACATATTTCATAAAGACCGGATTTCTGCGCGTATAAATAGTGTTATATATATATATATATATATATTCTAATTATAATATAATACAAATAATGTTATATATATATATATATATATATATATATATATATATAAGAGTATGCTAGTAATTCTCACACATATTCCCAAAATACGCATATATTTTCATACTTACATAAATCCTCACATCCTACGTATATATACTCATAAATGTGTTCTTCATACATACATTCATCTATTTATATATATCCACATACAATTATTGTGTTCACACACTCGTAATTTTATGAGGAGCGGATCCACGCATATATGTATACACATCCATATATATATATATATAAATATATATATATATATATATATATATATATATATAAAGAAGCATAAGAGAGAGGATGCAGGTTAGTGAGATAGCAGATGACTATTGACTTTACATTTAAATGTTTGGACATTGTAGCTGTCGAGGAAGCAAGTAAACGGAAGGGAATTCCACAGGCGGGAAGTGCGAGAAAAAAAGCTGTGGAGTAAAATTTGCGTTTACATATTATTGGTTTCACAGTAAAAGGGTAGGACATGGTTCCTAATCTTGTGGCTCGAGTAAATTCATATATAGGGGGCACCAGTGAGCTAAGTATCATGTGCACCCATATGATTATCAAATCCATTTACGTCAGTTTATTAATAGCTTTGAGTTTATTAATACTAAATTTACTAACAATAAAAACAGACATAGGAATATTACCTGGTTTAACCCTTCTTTTAACAAAGAGGTGAAAACTAAAATAGGCGAAATTTTCCTTTCGTTGGTAGATAGAAATTTTGGTAAAGACCGCCCTTTAAATAAGATATTTAATAGAAATACTATAAAATTAAGCTACTCCTGTCTGCCAAATATGGGTAACATTATAAGTGGCATTAATGAAAGGAAAATGGGAAAGTCGAAAACTAGCAATAAAAACCAGTGCAATTGTAGAACAAAATCAAACTGTCCCCTTAAAGGTAATTCTCAGAAGTCCTGCGGTGTATAGTGTTAAGGTGTAACGTTAATGAATACGACTCCCAGCCCAAAACGTATATAGGCGCAACGCAGGATTCTTTCAAACTCAGGTTTTATAACCATACAAGCACATCTAAGCACGAAAAATACAGCCATAGCACTGCGCTAGTGACGTACGTGTGGAAGATTAAAATAACCACCAATAAAGACCATATCCTGATATGGGAAATACTAAAAAAATGTCCCAAATATAAAATTTGCAGTAGGTTCTGTAACTTAGGCGAGGAGGAAAAGCTAGCTATCACGCTATTCAAACTTGTGCAGAACTTACTTAATTCAAAAACGGAAATATTAAATAAATGTAAACACATGAAAAATAGTCTCTTAAATTAGCATTTCTGTATTACTGGATTTGCCTTAATATACGGATTTGTTTTTGTTTTTTTTTGTTTTTGTTTTTTTTATGGATAATAAATTTTGTTTCTCCTCCTTGTTTGGGTTGGTTTGTTACGTGTCTGAGTGACTATATATTTGCTTTTTTAATCTAGGTTGTTAGCCACATGCCCTGAAGGACCGTAGTGTGAAACCGCGGTAGGTTTTAGCCCACGTTTAGATTTTTTGCATTTGTAGATCTACTTTCGTACTTTCATACAATGTATCGATCACTTTATTGTTAAGGTTTCGTGGATTTTTTTTGTTTCTAACGGGTACTCGTTGTTTTGTGCTTGTACGCTGTTGGTTTCTTCCCCCCCCCCCCCGGCAAAGATATTCTCTTCTGGATGTTCAGAACAATTAAATTACAGTTAAGTTGACGCCAGTTCTAGCAGTTTAGTTTCTTATAATTGGTGTTGGTTTCACTGTGATTAGTAATATTATATATATATATATATATATATATATATAGTGAGAGATGCCAACTTCGATTAACATATTTCGGCATGTTAGCTGTCTCACTTATAAAACTAATGAAGGTTTTATGACTTGCATCAAATCCAACGTGTTGTACGAAGATTAACTAGGCCTGAACATTTCTAAAGCGGTTTGGCTCAGTTCTCACGCTGAGCTTTTGGTGAATAACAATAGTTTGTGACGAGAATATGAAAAAGCTGAAATCTTTATTAATGTATAAGACAGTCAATAAATATAAAAGCGAAAATTTAAATTAATTTCTTTAGTCCTGTATGGGTCAGCCAAATTGCTTGGTCACTTATGCATTTGTAACAATGGTTAAAATCGGTAGAGTCATAAACACCCTTGCGTGCTGCATATTGAGTTTCATCCCTGCAGGCAAATCAATGTCTTTTAGCGTGTTCAGTTGGTAGCTGTCCTTTTGAATTGCGCATTGATATATTCATAGAATTTCTTTTATTGAGATGAGTATTACGTACGCCTCGCTGTCCTAGGGAAGAGGAACAACGATGCATTGTTGGTGGGGGAAGAAGGATGATACTTTGGTTAACATTTTGGTTTAAAATATTACTTCCATTCATTTAAAAATATTATTTTATCGTGCACACTATACTAATGACCTGGAGGACAAACACACTTCTTTATGGCAACAATCGAGTATAATGTCGATGGCGTGAGAAATAGTAAAAGTTATGATTTATTGTTTGCGAGTCTTGTTTGTTGTTTGCGAGACAGATCGCTGTCTTTTACAGACTTTTGAGTGACTAGGAATATATGCAATTTACGAGGTATGTGTCTTTTTTTCTACACATTTAATGTCTTCTGGAGATTGTTTTATCATAAGATCTGTCAGATCCTGTCATGCGCCAGCCAGATCTGCCAGCATCCTGAAAGAATGGAATCATTTATTTGTCATCCCTAGCAAGCATCAAAGTTAAAATCAATGATTTATACAATGTGGAAAGAGAGTACTAAAAGCCGTAAATGTTCTGGTGTAAAAATCTGATGTAACAAAGTACGTTGAATACTAATGCAATACTTCTGTATTGGCAGGTAAATATAAAATGACTTCATATTTTCCGAACAAAATTCAGTAACAAACATGCACTGAATCATCTAACAGACTGTCACCGGTCGATTCTGATATCTATTTTTATGTTTACATGCACCCTATCCCTGGAGCTTAACACTTTAACCCAGAAATGTAGTATTATTGTAATTTACCCATGATGTGCGTTGTGGTACAGTGGATATCGGCTTGGAAGGAGAAGCCGGGGAGCCGAGTTCGAATTCCAGTTGAATCCATTGTATTCACTTACGCGCAAATACCCTTGGGAAAAGTATCAATCCATCTCTTCCTTCCAGTTATAGGTTAAATAGCAGGACAGATTGGTTTCTATAGACTTGGTCGGCAACCAGTCTACCGCAGAAAGCAATGGCAACCTATTGCGGGATAATCTTCTGCCCAGTCAGTCATGTCTCTTTCGAGACATGATCGCCCAAGCGTGTATCACGTATGGCACTTAACTGACTGACTGACTGACTGACTGAATATAATAGTTGGAAACATTATTAAAACTTCTACTGTTCATAAAGGGGGGATCGGTTTTCTATTGCTATGAAGTAGTAAGCTGATCGCCCATTAATTATACTTAATATAATGTAATATAATCTATCTCTTCTCTTTCCAGATATGAGTTAAATGGCAGGACAGATTGGGTTCTATAGCCTTGGTCGGCAACCAGTCTACCGCAGAAAGCAATGGCAACCTACTGCAGGATAATCTTCTGCGCAGTCAGTCATGTCTCTTTCGAGACATGATCGCCCAAGCGTGTATCACGTATGGCACTTAACTGACTGACCCATGCACACATGGACTCTTCCAAGTATAATTAAGCAGCAGTTCAACTTTGTGGCATAAGTCTATTCCAACAGCCGGATCCAACAGTCACGCTGATGACCTTCTCATTTTGTATATGTTTTGTCTTACTGTTCTTTGTTAATATATTTGTTTAAATCTATTCTTTTTTGTGTCTTTGTTTCTGGCCCCTAACAAGGCCACAATAACTTAAACTCTTAAAGACTCTTGAGGACTCCAGAAAGAACTGCGTAAAAATTGTCCATATTCGTTCAACCTTGGTTGCACAGAATTCTATTTTTATCACACTTTTTTCTCTTTAACAGTACTTGGTAATTCAGAAAAGAAAGCCGAAAGAAAAATAGGTAACTAACTTACACGAAACTTGAACGTTAGCCGCTAAACTACGAGAATTCATGTTTTTTGAGAGTGAGAGAGAAAAAAGTACTTGTGATTCCCTGAGTAAGAAATTAAATTTATTTTTTTCTTCACTTCATTAATTTTTATTTCGGTTAACTAAAATTTTTTTTCTTGTTATTCAAAGGAAAGAAAAGTGTTTCACTTTTATATAATTGTTTAACCCCATACCCCCCAAAAAAGACACGGACAAACATGTATGAATTTAAATCGACTATGATCGATTCTCTTATGTTTCAAGTTGAACAGCAAACGAGAACTTAAATGTCAAAAAAAGCAACTTGAGCAGCAAAAAAGTATAGAGCAACTCAAGATGCATATACAAAAAGAACGAGTTGAAATTTAAAAGCAAGTTGAAAAATTTTATTCACCAGACTTATAGATTTCATTTTTATTATTCAGGTTAAGTGTTGCGACATATATAAAGTTTGATGAAATTCATAACGACGGGTGATGCATTGTATTTTTTTAAAGATTTTAAGATCCAAGAATACCTCACGGAAATCTGTTTAGACAGTACTGATATTTTATTTGCAAAGAAACAGTTTTTCAAGATCTTGCTATCAATAAGTAACACTGTTTAAGAAAAACAAAAAAAACTTCAATAATGTCGAGACACCAAACATTTTTCTAGCTTATTTGAGGGTGCTGAATCTGAAAATAACCTTACTTTTTATTAGTCAGCTACTGTTTTTACCGTATTTACTAGCCTTCCCACTCAAGGCCAGATGTGTCACATGGTCATTTTATAGTGGGTATTCCCGGCTATATAGCCGGGCCAAAAAATGTCTGTCTATTTTTCCCCAGTTGTGATTCTACACTTCGGCGGAACCACGACTGTGTTAGTGTTCTCTGCTCGGAAGCAGAGAGTGCCCTCAACCCGAAGGCAGAGTGCTGACAGCGTCATAGAAAAGTCAGGCGAATGCCTAAGACGTGTTTTTACGGTGCAAAATGTTTCATTTTTTTTAGAAAAACCATTTGTATTTGTTTCCTGTATATATGATATTGACCTATGGCAATATTTATCAAAGAAAAACCGTAGAAACCTCTCAATTCATATTTAATCAACACATATTAGTCTACTTATTGAAAAAATACAATTTTCCAATAGCAATCAAAACTTAAGTTAAAAAAAACACAACTACGCTAGCAGTTTTTACCTTCCACGGGTTGCCGTTATGCCACAGTGCACATCGTCATGCACTCCTCTCAATACGTTTTTTCTTAACACCCGTGGAGCTACTATTTCTTCTCCCTTACATATATTATTCTCAATAGTCAACTGGTGACTTGCCTCCTTGAATGGTAGCTCTACCATTGAGCAATTGCTTCAGCTGTTACTTCTTACTCTTTTCATTACTCTGCTTAACAAAAGATCATGCTCGGTTTCACTTTTAAGTCTATTTATAGGAAGCACGTCTGTCTCCATCAAGTGAGTTATTCTATTCTTATCAGTTTCATTCTCCTCTTTGGTTCCTTTCACAAACTGTAAGCTTAATAAAGCGTCCACATGAGAAATAGTGTTTCCTTTTACATATAGTGTGTCGAAATCAAACACCATAATTTTTATCGCCCAGCGCAGTATCCTTGAAGACGTAACCTCTGGCAATTCTTTCCTCAGTTTGAAAATAAATTATAACAGCTTGTGATCTAACTTCAAAAAACAAAATTACCTAACAAAAAAGTTCGCATCCTTTCCGTGCGTCATACGATCGCTAACGCCTCTTTCTCAATATTTGAATAGTTAATCGCTGCCGACGTTTACCACCTTTAAAGTACATAATTAGATGTTCAGTTCAGTTAAGTACCATACGTGATACACGCTTGGGCGATCATGTCTCGAAAGAGACATGACTGACTGGACAGAAGATTATCCCGCAGTAGGTTGCCATTGCAATGTTACTCTTGCGATAAAATTGCAGCGATCGCTCTTTCATTTGCATCATTGATTCAGCTATATTTTTTGAGGTTCGAACACTTTTATTATCGGCTTTCTCTTCCTGATTGTCATTAGCCCCTCAAAAGCACTTATTGCGTTCACTTAAACCTATTGCTCTTCTTGTGTAACTCTGCAAACGGCTCAAATATTTTCCTGTACCTTGAAATATACACGCTGTAAAATTTTATTAACCTCAAATAAGACTGTAATTCCTTCTTATTCGTTGGAGTCGCTAAATCTGTAATCTTCTACGTCCACCTGTTATCAGGTTTTATGCATTTTTCGATATGTGAAATTGTGGTGATACCGACCGAGCAAAAGCGAAGCACCGGGTGTTTTCACCCTCACAACCAAAAAGAAAATGACCAAAACTCAACGGTGCGCAGCTGGCCTCGCGCAGATGTTCCGGTTGAAAAATAAAAATTAATTAAATATTCAATTTCCAGTTCGTGAGCCTACGCGAATTTTATTTATCGGCCAATGGGAAGCCCAGAATCAAATTCAAGTATGAATTACCAAATGATCTGCTGCGATCCAAAAAGAAGATATAAAAAGCCGATACAGAAAGCATCGGCCGACACATATAGACTGACTCGAGAGAGAGGAGTGTAATCAGTATCACCTTGACTTAAGTCAAGTGGCTTACTATCCTAGCCTCCCTTCCCTCTCATCGTATCTTTCGCTGTCTCAAAGCAATTCCTTACTCACAACACTCCCACATTCCTAATTATTAATTCTCTTTTCAGCATTTTATTGACATGAAAATTTTAACGTTCATTGGACCTATACTTCAAGTATTTACTTTAATTGTAAAAACCGTAATTGATATGTGTATATATAAAATGCTATTTTCAACTCAATTTGCTTTTCTTGACTTATACTCATTTCATGACTTATAGTGGGCTATCTACAACAAGGCAATTCTGTCAATCTTAACAATACACAACTACCCTTTACTAGAACGGACTCTCCACTATAAACTGGAAAAGAATGGATAACCCGCTATAAAACTGAGTTACTCTCTGCCTTCGGACAGAGAGTCTGACAAAGTCAGATTAAGTCTCTGCTCAACCCTAATTGCTTGTTTGTGTGGGTAATGCGAGCCATTATAGCCCAGGAAAATAATTTTATCTACTTTTTCCAAGACAAGACTATACCTTTCGGTAGAGCCTCATCTGGGTTCCTTTCTGCCCGAAGACAGAGACACCGACAATATCAGAGTAGCACTTCTCAGTACTAACTATATTTATCTGTCTGCCCATTAGTGAAACAAGGTTTTTTCAGCATGGGTGATCAGAGCCATTTAGCTTGGAGAAAAATCTTTGTGTAATTTTCCTAAGACGATAGTCTACCTTTCAGGTGATCTTCGTCTGAGTTCCTTTCAGACCGACAATTTCATAAGTAGCGTTTTGCAGCGCTAATTATATTTAGTTGCCTGGCCGCAAAATGCAAAATGTGGCACAAAGCCTTTTTAGTGTCGGTAATTCGTGCCATATAGCTCGGGTAAAATCTTTTGTCTATATTCACCAGACGAGAATCTACCATTAGGCGAAGCCTCATTTAAGTCCCTCTCTGTCCGAAGGAAGATAGTCCGTCAATATCAAAGTAGTGCTTCCTAGCACTAATTTTATTTAGCTGTCTGGCCACAAGCAAAATGCGTCTGGGTTTCTCTCTGTCCGAAGGCAGAAAGACCGACAATGAAACGAGTTGCGCTCTCCAACGCTAATTATATTTTGTTGCCTCCTCACTTGAGGCAAAATGTAGCACAAAACCTTTTTAGTGTGCTTCATCCAAGCCATATAGCAAGGGGAATTTCTTCTATTTTCTTCAGATAAAACTGAGCCCTTTGGCAGAGCTTAGTCTGGGTTCCTCTAGAGTCCGACAATGTCAAGAGTAGCCTCAGAGGGATGCTTACTTTATTTAGCCGCCTCTCCACTTGAGGCAAAATGTAGCACAAAGCCTTTTTACTGTGCTTCATCCAAGCCATATAGCGAGGGGAATTTCTTCTATTTTCTTCCGATAAAACTGAGCCCTTTGGCAGAGCTTAGTCTGGGTTCCTCAAGAGTTCGACAATGTCAAGAGTAGCCTCAGAGGGATGCTTACTTTATTTAGCTGCCTCTCCACTTGAGGCAAAACGTGGCATGAGTCCTTTTTAGTGTGGATGAACCGAGCCATAGAACTTGGGCAAAAATCCTTGTCTACTTTTTATCCAGACGAGACTATATTATTCGGTGGGGCCTCTTTTGGGTTCCTCTCTACCCGAAGGCAGATATTTCGACAATGTCAAGGGTACCGGCGAAGAGATGCTAATTATATTTTGCTACCTCTCCACTTGAGTCAAAATGTGAAACAAGGCCTTTTTGGGGGAGGTAATCCGAGCCATATAAATTGGGCAAACGTTTAGTCTGATTTTACCCAGACGAGACTTTACTGTTCGGTGGAGCGTCATCTGGGTTCCCCTTTGCATTTCAGGAGGGAATCTTTCAAAATCAAGAGTATCATTTGTCTATAATTCTAAGATGAGGTAGTGTTTACACTATTTACACTATTATTCGGACTATTTTTAATCTTTGTTGCCGTTTGTACAACGTTTTGACCGATGTATGTTCCGGTCTTCTTCTGGTGCTAGAAATTTTGAAACGAACCTTTTATTACAATCACTGGGGTATATCATTCTCATTCCTTGCGTTGTTTAAGAGTAGCTTTTGAGATAAACTGTTATATTATTATTATTTCTTGATGCTTTCACCTTACATTCCTCTAGTAATTTATTAAAATGAACTTAATCTTCCTGGCGCGCATTAACTCTGCAGACAACTTTCCAGATACAATGCTCGGGCTTGTTGTTATTCTTCACACTCAGAAATTGTTGCAGCAGCACTTCATCTTCTCCCCCACCAACTTTTTTTCGTTCCCTTTTAAACCGTCCAAAAACCGTTTTGCTTGTCCATTTGATCTTGGGTGATAAATGGGAGTTGTAATATGTTCTTTTACAGACGATTTACAGAAAGCATTAAATTTACTAGACGTCAACTGCGTGCCATTATCTAAATCAATAGCGTCACGTCAACCGAACATTGCGAAATTTCGTGTAGGAATTGTATTTTTATCACAGTAGAGTGGTCTACGACATTTTAATATTTCAGGCCATTTAGTGTAACCATCGACGCCCATTCGATAGTATGCCCTGGTTAACGGTCCTGCAAAATCTATATGTATTCTGGACCATGTTGGTTTTCGGCAAACGTTTACATTTTATAGACGGTGGCATTACTGCCAGAACACTACATCTGCATGATTTCACTAAATTTTCAATATCTTGATAGATCTTTGGCCAATACGTATAAAACCTCTAAAGATTTAATTCTAGAAATTCCTGGATGTCCTATGTGAAATTGTTTTAGAATACGTTTTTGCAACGATGCTGGTATCACTATTCTTTTTGCATACATAAGTACATTGCTGCATAACGAAAAGAAATCTTCGTCATTTCTATTATAAAATCGTTTTAATCCGAATTAATTCTTATTTCCTCCAATCTAATGGACAGATCTCTGACAGAATTGTATAAAACATTATTTATGTTATTTTTGGGCTTCATTGCCGCAATTACTGCGTCCTCAATTGCTTTGCAGAAATTTAGTATAAGTCTAGATAGTCCGTCCGCATGATTAAATTCTTTGGATGGTTGAAAATCAATTTTATAATTATATTTCACTAGAACAGTTACTCAGCGCTGCAATCTATCTGATGCATGTTTGCGAACCCCCATTTTAGTTCATATATAATCCTATATTTTGGGAAAACCCATTTTAATCCATATATAATCCTATATTTTGGGAAAACCCATTTTAATCCCATATATAATCCCATATTTTGGGAATACCCATTTTAATCCCATATATAATCCCATATTTTGGGAAAACCCATTTTAATCCATATATAATCCTATATTTTGGGAACACCCATTTTAATCCCATATATAATCCCATATTTTGGGAATACCCATTTTAATCTCATTTTAATCTCATTTTAATCTCATATATTTTAATCCCATTTTAATCTCATATATAATCCCATATTTTGCGAAAACCCATTTTAATCTCATATATAATCCCATATTTTGGGAATACCCATTTTAATGTCATATATAATCCCATATTTTGGGAATACCCATTTTAATCCCATATATAATCCCATATTTTGGGAAAACCTATTTTAATACCATATATAATCCTATATTTTGGGAAAACCCATTTTAATCCATATATATTCCTATATTTTGGGAACACCCATTTTAATCCCATATAAAATCCCATTTTAATCTCATATATAATCCCATATTTTGGGAATACCCATTTTAATCTCATATATAATCCCATATTTTGGGAATACTCATTTTAATCTCATATATAATCCCATATTTTGGGAATACCCATTTTAATCTCATATATAATCCCATATTTTGGGAATACCCATTTTAATCTCATACATAATCCTATATTTTGGGAAAACCCATTTTAATCCATATATAATCCCATATTTTGGGAACACCCATTTTAATCCCATATATAATCCCATATTTTGGGATACCCATTTTAATCTCATATATAGTCCCATATTTTGGGAACACCCATTTTAATCCCATATATAATCCCATATTTTGGGAAAACCTATTTTAATCCCATATATAATCCCATATTTTGGGAAAACCTATTTTAATCCCATATATAATCCCATATTTTGGGAAAACCTATTTTAATACCATATATAATCCTATATTTTGGGAAAACCAATTTTAATCCATATATAATCCTAAATTTTGGGAACACCCATTTTAATCCATATATAATCCTATATTTTGGGAACACCCATTTTAATCCATATATAATCCTATATTTTGGGAAAACCTATTTTAATCCCATATATAATCCCATATTTTGGGAAAACCTATTTTAATACCATATATAATCCTATATTTTGGGAAAACCAATTTTAATCCATATATAATCCTAAATTTTGGGAACACCCATTTTAATCCATATATAATCCTATATTTTGGGAACACCCATTTTAATCCCATATATAATCCCATATTTTGGGAATACCCATTTTAATCCCATATATAATCCCATATTTTGGGAATACCCATTTTAATCCATATATAATCCTATATTTTGGGAAAACCTATTTTAATCCCATATATAATCCCATATTTTGGGAAAACCTATTTTAATACCATATATAATCTCATATTTAATCCCACATATAGACAATAACGTGCAATGATGTGTCTGTAGCATGTATGAAGTTATGAAACTTTTTCATAGCAAATATGATGGCCAATGATTCCTTTTCTATCTGGCTGTAGCTTTTTTCAGCAGCAATTAATGATCTTGAAGCAAGAGCTATTGGTTTAGTTTTTCCTTCCTTGTGTCGTATCATCCAATACCCAAATCACTTGCATCAGATGCCACCACAAACTGTCATTCAGGACCAAAATGAGTCAGTGACAACTCTGATGTTAAAACTTCCTTGATCTCTTCAAAAACACTTTGACATTTATCTGACCAATTCCATTTCACATCTTTCTTCAGCAGTATATTTCTTGGGGCGATCATGTCTTTTAATACCCTCGACCATGGATTCGGTTGTTCAGCCTTTGCAACGATAACTTATTCTTCTCAAAGATTATCACTGATATATTTGACAAAATGTAATGTGATCGATCCCGAGTTGGAAAATAGAACACAGTCGCTTTCTCACCGGCGCAATGTAGCTTCCCTGTGTCTCTTCTACAAATAATTTCACGGCTTCTGCTCCGATGAACTTAGCTCACTGGTAACCCCTATATATGAATTTACTCGAGTCACAAGATTAGCAACTAGGTCCCATACTTCTACTGTAAAACCAATAAATTGTAAACGCAAATTCTACTCCAGCAGGTTATTTTCTCGCACTTCACGCCTGTGGAATTCCCTTCTGTTTACTTGCTTTCCCGACAGCTACAATCTTCAAGAATTCAAATGTAAAGTCAGTAGTCACCTCCTGTCTCACTAACTCGCATCCTTTCTTTCATGCTCCTTTCTTTTTCCATCCCACTCTCATCAGTATTCTCATCCTTCTCTTTCCCTCTTTCTGACACCCCCTGTCACCTGTCTCTTTATCTCATAACATTCCTCCTATGTAACCCCCTGCACAACAGTGGCAGTAAAATGCCTTGCTTGGGGCGAAACGATCATAAAAAAAATGAATAAAAATTATATATTGATTTTGCACGTCCTTTGATCCCAGCAGGACAATACCTCTAATTACTTAAAGATGAGGTTGACTGCGTTTGCTCTCTGGTGATGCGTGTTCAAAACCAATTTTCGGCAGCGATACGTTTTTCTTTTTTGACAGTCTGACATCTCATTTTAACAGATATACATCATCAGTCAAGTGTCATACGTGATACACGCTTGGGCGATCATGTCTCGAAAGAGACATGACTGACTGGGCAGTAGATTATCCAGCAGTAGGTTACCATTGCTTTCTGCGGTAGACTGGTTGCCGACCAAGGCTATAGAACCCAATCTGTCCTGTTATTTAACCCATAACTGGAAGGAAGAGATGGATTAATACCTTTCCCAAGGGTATTTGCGCGTAAGTGAATACAATGGATTCAACTGAAATTCGAACTCGGCTCCCCGGTTTCTCGTTCCGAGCCGATATCCACTGTACCACAACGCACATCCACAACAGATATACAAGGTGCTGTAAATGGATTATTTAAATAATGCCAAAATGAACATAAAACTGACATCATCTTTTAACAAATATACTGTGGGCGATAGATGAATTGTTTCCTAAATGAGGTGAAAATTAAAATAATACTGACATCTTATTTTAACAGATATACTTACCATAATTACACAAAAATATCTTGGGTATCGGTCCTTCTATAACTTGTCTGGACGATCTCTTCGTTTAAACTGATGTATACTGCTATAACACTTGACTTCAGTTCACATTTTAGATTACACGGAGCTTTGCTTTTCACATAATAACCAAGGAGGCTGCAATCTGAGGAGTTAGGCGACAAGGTGTGATTTGTTCGAAGAAATTGTCTAGCAACGATGACTGGGTTCTTCGCCTTGTGTGGCATCGTACAATGTTCTGTTGCTAGACATAATATCGTCTATCAGCCACCCTCTTGACATAGAGTAGCACTACCTCCTTAAATCATTTGATGTAGGCCACCGTGTTGAGTTTGAAGCACTGTGATATAATGAACGGAAGCATAATCTTGCTATCAGTACGGATGACTCCAAACACCTTCGTAATCACCATTTGACTTATCGGACTCTATCAAATCCAGTGCATTCTCCTCAGATTAACACCTAAATACTTTTAAATGTTTGTAATAGAGTTTTCGGTGATAATTCTAATCAGTACAGTATGTCCTTTCTAAATGTCTGTCGGAAAGATCTACATTATGGTGCTCTTTTTCTCACAGACAGTGCCCAACTGATCCGACTACACTGTGCAACCGACAGAATCAATAACAAATCAACGCACAATTGCGAAATTAAAAATGGTGTCAATTTAGTCATGGCACCCTGTAAATAGCAAAGACAAGGCAACTTCACCAAAAACATTGCACATTATTTTCTGGTCCTGGGCATGACGGTAAACTGCATCCGGCAGCAAGGCCTCTGATTAGGAGGTTATGAGGAGCATGGAACCACCTCTTAATTGCTGTCGTTCCCAGGTCCACCCTGACCCTGACCCATCTATGGGCAAATTGTTGTCCCCCAAATTGGGGTCAAAATGCTATGAAAGTATTTACCAACAAAACTTTTATTTGAATGAAAAATATTCCCAACAAAACTTTTTTTTCAATGAAAAATGTTACCAGCTAAACTTTTTGAATGAAAAAAAATTATTTAAAATAAAAATACGTTTTTGGCCTTACATGACCATTTAGATGTTGATAGGCCGTTAAGAAGGAGCAAACAAACAAACATTATTTTCTGATAACATTCGATTTTATTAATTAATTGATCAAGTAATCTGTTCAATGAAGCTGACATGTATTTTAAGCTCATTAATTCTATTGGAATTCTTCTTCTGTCTGTGTGTCGCCGACAACAGCGACAAATGTCAGCTAATCAAGTGAGAAAGGCAAAGGTCGTCCTGCGATGAATCCCATTGAACTTTTACGTTTATTGCTGAGCAATTTTACTGACATTTGTGCTATAAATTAAATAAAAAATATGATGTATATAGCATCCAATTTATCTATCTCTTTCTTTATCTGGTAATATCGATCCATCAATCTATCTATCTGAAACAAGAGGGCGAAAGGGGAAATAAATGACGAACGCTGCTTCTTAGAGAAATATTTATATAATATTTCATATACAAATAAATATATATATAAAAGTGTCTACACGAGGAGAAAAAGATATCATATATATCTATCACTAGCAGTATAGCCCGGCGTTGCTCGGGTGTGATGTAAGCTTTAAAACTAATCCATGGTCCTGGAGCTCAGACTCAGCCTAAAGAATATTTGTGTGAAGTTTGGTGAGAATCGGATAAAAATTGTGGATTTGTATAAAGGACATACAGACAGATAAGCAGACACACAAACATCTTGCCTTTTATATATATATATATATATATTATCGATTTTCTTCACTATTGTAAGAACTGCAACCTAGAAACTTCTGAATATGGTTTCTTATATCTTTGTCTATGAGTGTATCAAATTTGTAGTATCAAACGTAGCTTAGACGTAGGGATTACCCAGTGAGGACCGAACTCACCAATCAGTTATAACGGTTCTAGCGAGACGAGCTTGCTAACCAATACACCACGCCGAGGTGCCCAACTATTTAAAAAGCCAAATTCATTTCATATCCAAGCCTGATGTGGTCGGATTGATCCAATGTCCAAGAGGGAAGTGGCTTAATTTATCTATATCCCAGCGGTATGACGCCCCAATGTACTTGTACGCTGTTTGTCCCAGCCGGATTCAGCAGGATTTATCTATATTCCAGTAGGAAGTGGTCGGTCCAGCTATGTTCCAACGGGACGTGGTCGGATTCTCTATGTTATACTCCAGCGGGATAAAGCACCATGTGGATTTGAGCTGTTTGTTCCGACGGGAAGCAGCAGCACTTATCTACGTCCCAGCGAGACCTGGTCGGTCCTCCTATGTCCAAGAGAGACGTGGTCTATATCTATGCAAGATAAATTTGCTCGAGTAGCATGATTAGCAACTACTTCCCACCCTTTTACTGTGAAACCAATAAAATGTAAACACAAATTCTACGCCAACAGCTTCTTTTCTCTCGCTTCCCGCCTGTGGAATTCCCTTCCGTTTACTTGCTTCCCCGACAGCTACAATCTCCAGGAGTTTAAGTGTAAAATCAATATTCCTCTCCTATTTTGCTAACTTACATTCTCTCTCTCATGCTCCTTTTTCCGTCCACTCCAATGTATCTTAAACCTTCTCTTATCCACTTCCTGACACGCCCTGTAACCTAAAAGCCGAGGTAAAAAAACAACATTCTAGTTTGGTTAGTGTTCGCAAACAGATCTAAAGTGACGGCACGAAACAGTTGTCATATGACTTACCTCGAACAAAGACAAGCGCTTTTGTGACACTTTGTCCACGACTGGCTCGCTGGCTGACCCCTAAAAAATCACGGACGCCAGTGATGATGACCGGAACCTGAGTCAGGGTTGATGCTGTCGAGCACGGCATCAATTATGACGACGCTCTCGGGTCGCTAATCGTGATAATGGACTCGTCACAGTAGCTGGTCTTCAAGACGTCTGTTACGATGGTGAACATTCCTGCCCACACTGTGACCTTTGATCTTAGGAAAGACACGTTGAAAACCCGGGAGCCATTTCTCTACTACCTCAAACCAGACCGCACACACGTATACACTTGTGTTCATAAAATAAAATATAAAATAATAATTTCGAAGACGCCTGGATAAATTGCGGAATCATCTTTATATATATATATATATATATATATATATATATATATATATATATATATATATATAAAAATAAAAATAATGATTATCAACAGAAGCAGAATATAAATATACAGTCGTCTAATTCAATTTTCACTTCGGTGCTAATGTTTTCGTTTAGAATAATCAAAGCGTTCAATTTTCCAAATTACTTTTTAAAAGCAAGTCCTTTCAGGGCTCTTTACGGAAGCTTTACGGAAACAGCCGAAGTGGGGTGGAAGGTTGATGATGGTAATAAGTTCGTCTTATCACTTTCGGTCGGCAACAAAAAAAAATCTAGCTAGTTTAACTCTTTTTCGACTCACTCTGTTTCTATACATCTTTAACCAGGTCTCTATCGGAGGCGCATTATTCGACTTTAACTTAAGTCGATCGGCGGCAGGCTTTACTACGTGTTTTTACATCTTCAGCTCTATGGGAGGCGACGAGTCTTCTTGGTCGTGGCCCCCAGTTGTGAACACTTTTCCCTCAGTCGTTACATCTCGACAGCGAACTAAACGAAGTAACTTCACGAACTAACTAACTACTCGGGGTCCGGATTTTTATGCTTGTCCCAAATTCGCTTGGGAGGTGTTGGCTGGACCCTGGGTATCTATGCAAATCAAATCTTTCACTAATGAGATTTCTTCCACCTCTACATTTCGAGGTGGGGGGGGGGGTTGTTTCAGCCAATGAGGTAACAACAACTGATATAATTTCTCTTCATCTTCCTCTTCTTGATTCAACTGATTACGTCAACAAATCTAGCTTGAAAAGTTTCAACTCCATTGAGATACATAATTTGTTTTTATTCCCATAGTTAAAGCTTTTAGCCTTTTTAACCTCATCAAAAGTTTTTGACAGTTTGTTATGTCTATCGTTATTTTTCCCTTCCACCGGCCGAAAACCCAAGCTTCTGAATAAATGATGCAAGAATATATTTTCCTTTCTATTCTCTTCAATTTTCAGCTAGTTTTTCTGTTTTTCAGATTTTACAAGCATACAAGTATTCTATAAATATTTCTAACTCGAGCTCATATTGTGGTTTACAATAAACTGCAAAATCAAGAATACCACTAATAATACTTTCTTTTCCTCCGTCGAATTAAACCAAGAATTACATTTCCGTCTTTTCATGCAATTTTACAAGGACATCTTAAACAAGGCAATTACGTTTCACAAGTATCTTAAGCAGGGCAATTATGGGTTTTCTATCTATCTATCTATCTATCTATCTATCTATCTATCTATCTATCTATCTATCTATCACTGTCTCTTCACATATATATATATATATATATATATATATATATATATATATAAATATGACTGTC
>JBBBDQ010001451.1:707500-715000 GCA_037127315.1 Ascarosepion bandense | reverse complement strand
AACGGTAAAAGAGATAGACACACACACATATACAAATATATAGATAACCGCATATGAACAAGTGACAAGTATATACACTTATACATATATATACAAATTTATGAACCTGTACACGCAAATATACGCACAAATTTTTAAATTCTTGTTTTTAGCAACGTGTAAATTTATCCATTACATATAGAGCAAGATGAAGCAAACATCTGTAAACGTTACATATTGATCACATGTAAAACCGAATTCGTAAGACGACTGGCCTGAGAAATTTTCAATTAGGTCACGATAAACACAGTCATTTTCCAGTGCATAAACAAATAAATATAATTAAATATATACGCATGCAAATTCACATGCAAAACACGAAATACGTAAGCGACTTAAAAGTCTATATAGCATCATATACAAAATAAAACCAAACACACGGATCTACTTACAGACAAATATAGGCATAAATACACACAAGTAAATACAACAACACTCATAAAGAAGCATACACACACATATATACGTGCATAAGCACAAAGAGTTTGTCACTTTTACTTTATATATACCCACACACATATATAGTCATCTGCAGACAGATCTGTTTCGCTGTATCACAGCTCATCAGTACGGTTAGACTCCGATTGCTTTTAACACAGAATTGAAACCCGACTGAATTGGCGTCAGTCGGTGATTCTACCTCTGGGCTAGGGGCGTTCGGTAGAAGGGGGCAGACTTTTTAGCGTGTATATTATCATTAACCACGCCCAACAGCTGAGAGTGTTCTATTCATTGCTGATTGAACAATGTGTAGAAGCCAGAGAAGCTAATGTTTTTCCAAGTCTACCATTCTTCCACAATATATATATATATATATATATATATATAATTTTTACTTTGGTCTGAATTATATATATATATATATATATAATTCAGACCAAAGTAAAGATTATATATATATATATATAATTTTTACTTTGGTCAGAATTTTGGTAAAATGATGAAATAAATACAAGAAGGATATAATTAATTCTTTTCTGTCAATTATTATTATATGATTTTTTCGAAACTAACCCCACGTACATTGACTATTTACCGTCAACGATTTTTTAAATTTCTAATTAAAAAAAATTATTCAGACATTTTTTCACAAACAAACAAAAACATATTATTGTTTTATTTTCACTCATTATTTTCTACCATTTTTTTGTGAGAAAAAAAAAACTTACACACGCCAAACAACTTTCAAGTTGGCCAATTACGGGAGAAGTATAGCCTTACCGTTTCCGTCTGATGTTTATAGGGATGTATAGAGCAAGAAAAAAACGTACCGCACTCATTTTCCGCCCCCCCTCACCTATCACTATAAAAAACAATACACCTCTGTTGTCGAGCAAAGAAGTTTGACTTTCAGTATTCTGAATACTTACTGATATCCCCACCACTGTCCAGAAAAATTTCAAAGTGTATATATTTTACGCGACTAAACAATCCGATGTGAGTAATTGATTACAGTTTTTGTGTTCTTTGTCTCACAAGTAGTGCCAAAACAAAGTACCTGTTGTGTATGGATATTATAACATATATTTTTATAAATACTATTCACTCTACTTTGTACTGAGCACTTTTCTAAGATTAGTGCTTTTCGGATATGGACCCATCAATTACTTACACTATATATATATATATATATATATATATATATATATTAGAATTCTTGGCACTTGGTAAGGTAAAATTCAAAGGAGATTAATTCAAAAAGAGATCTCAATGGTAAAATTTATTGTTAAAATTTAACGGCATATGAGTTATAGTGAGAAGGTTGATATGGTCAGATTTTGATGAAAAATGTTTTTTATCTTTTCCCTCTATTTCATAAAACTGAAGATGTCTTTGTCTTTTGTATTCAAAAATGAATTGCTGGTAATAATTCTTTTCCTTCAAACATGTATATATTTCTATGAAAGTCTATTTTTATATATTCATCATGTTTTAACTCTAATTTGGGGGTTACTATTTGCCTGGGACCCTAACAGGTGCTACCGTTCCGGCTCAGAGTGGACCTGGGAACAACAGCAATTAAAGGTGGTTCCATGCTTCTCACAACCTCCCAATCAGAGGCCTTGCTGCCGGATGCAGTTTACCGTCATACCCAAGACCAGGTTTATCGAACAATGTACAAACAGGAGACATTTATGGCATATTTTCTTCATTGATTTTCTTTTATCTTTTACTATTTTTATTGTTTTATCCTTTCCAGAAATTACATTTTCCAGAAATTACATTTTCCAGAAATTACATTTTCTGTAGTTTTATTAAAATGAAAAGAAAATTTATTTCTATTCTACAGACGAATTATAGAAAAACATATTCAAGTATTTTTATTTAGAATCTTTTTATGTGTCCTGGATGTGCGTTGTAGTGCAGTGGATATCGACTCGGAGCGGCAAATTGGGGAGCCGAGTTCGAATTCCAGTTGAATTTCTTGCATTCACTTACGCACAAATACTATTGGGAAAGTTATTAATCCGTCTCTTCACTCCAGTTATCGATTAAATAATGGAGCAGATTGGGTTCTATAGTTCTTGGTCGGCAACCAGTCTACCATAGAAAGCAACCTAATGCTGGATAATCTTCTACCCAGTCAGTCATGTCTCTTTTGTGACATGATCGCCCAAAGCGTGTATCACGTATCGCACTTAACTGACTGATATATGCCTTAACGTTCATTCACACGGGAAAAAAGTGCTTAGGAAACTATCCTCTTTTGAACAATGAGTCTATACATATTTTTCCTCTTCTGCATATGACATTCCTTGATAAAGCTATCACAAAGGTGAAACATGTGATGTTAATTTTCCGTATTTTATCTTATCATGCACTCCGAAGGCGATTCATATCAGGTATAGACGTCATGCCAACACGCACACACACATTGATATATATAAATCTTTCTCCCCACTCTCTCTCTCTCTTTCTCTCTCTGCTTTGCTTCGTGAACAAAGATTTATGAAGAGGTCTGTCCACGTCGACTGCAGGCACACTGATAATCGACTAAACCAATACGATATAGGCAAGTCCAACAGAAGCGACTGCAGTTAAATGTATGCTCTGGTATAGCTGCTGAGGCTCCCGGTTCTTCATCTCGCGGCGTTTCTGCTTCAGTTTAGCCCTGCAGGAGTCCACAAATGTGAAGATGGCCTGGTGGACGGTGTGTTGCCAAGACCGACAGTCACCAGCAAGTGTTGACCACTCACCGTGGTTAATATTGCAGGTAGCGATGACATTCTTGGGGGAATCTTCATACTTTTTTTTGTGTGTGTGTGATCATCTCTCACGGTAGCCAGTGGAGAGTTCGCCATACAGAGCTATCTTGGGGAGACGATGGTCCCCGATTCTGGAGACGTGCCTTGACCAGCGTAGATCTGATTTCAGCAACATGGCCTCAATACAGGATATTTCCGCCTATTAGAGGACCTCAACGTTGGTAATGTAATCACTCCATTGAATGTTGAGGATAGTGCGGAGGGAATGCTGATAGAAATGTTCAAGGAGTCGTAAGCGATGGCGGTAGGTTACCCATGACCGGGAGCCGTACAGCAGGGTAGAGAGTACGACGGCTCTGTAGACGTTGATGCTAGTGCCATTTTTCAAATGTTTACTGTTCCAGACTCTTTTGTAAAGCATGCCAAAAACGCTGTTTGCCTTGGCCATTTTGTTGTCTATTTCCTTGTCGTGCTTGGCATCTGATATGATGGTAAACCGCAAGTAAGTTAACTGATGAATTGCTTTCAGCTCAATTTTACCGATGGTGATGTGGGAAGGACAGTACTCTTCTCGGGATGCAGGCTGGTAGAAGACTTCCGTCAAGTTCGATCAATCTGACTTTTCTCCGTTGTTTTTGTACAAGTTGATGTTGATTGCAACAGCTTAGAATGAAGTCCATATCATTGAAGAAAACCTGTCCATTTACACTGCTCAAAGGAACCGAATCCCGTGAGTTGTGCCATACACTGCCTCGAAGGCATCGTAGAAGCCTCTGCATTCACCTGGATCTGTCTATAGTTGAGTTCTGTCTGCGAAATTAATCCACCATTCATCAGTATCCCTCGAAGCTTACGCTGGAGGTTGCTGCAAATGAGACGGAAGGCAGCTTTCCTCACAGGACATGATGGCTGAGCCAAGTAGGCATGTTGGGCTGATCTCTGGATCTTAAGACCCCTGAAACTCTACAAATGTCAGCAGGATGGCAGTCTTCAGTTGATACCAGAGTGCATCAGGAAAGGGTTATTCTGGACAGTCACCGTTTTCAAGCTTAGACGGGTGGCCTTTCACAAAGTCAGCTTTCACTACAGCTGACTGAAGCTTGTTTAGATTTAACTTTTTTGGAGAGGGGCTCTCTTCTTTGGTTTGGGTTTAAAATTCAACTTATTATTGCAGCGCACTAGGTGATAGTCAGCGTGACATTCTGCATGGGGCATCACTTTGGTGTGAAGGGCATATTTGAGGTTTTACTGGTGCAGGAAAACGTAATCTATAAGGAGCCAATGTTTAGACCAAGGATGCACCCGAGTTGTTTTATGGCTGGAAGATGGTGTTGGTGCAATTTCCAGGAATCTGAATCTTGGCCCACCCTGGCATTGAAATCACCAAGGATTATCACTTTATTGTTTGCAGGGGTGCTTTGAAGATGGCTGCGGAGCTCCGAGTAGAACTTGTCTTTCTCTGCAAGTTCAGCTTGAAGAGTTGGAGGGTACACACTAAAAAGCGTAGCATACTGGTTGTTCTTCAGAGGGAGTGGCATTGACATCATACGGTCAGAATGACCGGTTGGCAGATTTTCCAACCTGGAGATGGAGATTCTGACCATGAAACCAAAAGAAAATAAATTAATTTTATTTTATTAATAAAAAAAGGAAAATTATTTTAGTTTTTTTAACAGCTACATATTACAATATGTTATCTTCTTTTTCTAGTTTTCCCTTTTTCTTTTTTTCTTTTTCTTTTTTCCTTTTCTTTTTTCTATTTATGTTGATATCCCTTCATTTCACCCTCTGAAGCCGACATTCGTTACCATAGCTACTATAGATTTTTCCTCTTCTTTTTCCCCTACTTTATTTCTTTTATATGCTTTATTTCTCTTTTACCTCTTCTTCTTTCTACCCCATTTTCTTTTTCTTTTTTCCTCCAGCCACTTCCATTCCAGTGACACGGTTAAATTTTGACTTTTTAATACAGATGTAATTTAAAAGTCTTCTTTCATAATCGAGTTTCGAATCGTCTTCTTTGTGTTTTTTCCCCTTCTTCCGTACTTTTGTATCTATGTCTGGACGACAAATTTTTAATTTAATTCATATTCTTTCTTAACTTCCCACTCCGTTTTATGTAAACTTGCTGTGTATGTAAATATTTTTGAGTATCCTTCCGGTTTGTGAATTTTTGTGCCATATTTGCAATAAAATTTTGTTTTTGATCGTTGCTGAGTAAGCAAGATTTTTCTAGCCGAAATAGCTATACAACGAATGTAGTATTCGGAGTTTTATTTGATATAATATTGATATAATATAGTTGAGCCTGTCAAATCCAGGAAGAAAGACACGAAAAGAAGAGGTTGGTTGAACCAGTGTATTGAGATAACAGAATATATACAATATAAGACTGTTATTAGAAATGTTTGTCTGGATGGTCAAGTTACACTGCGTCTCGACGGCCTCCCAGGAGGTCCCGCAGTTTAGTATTTATGAAGGGGTAAGTGTTCGTTCCAATGTAGATAGAGCACCATCACAAATATATATATATATATATATATATATATATATATATATATATATATATATATAAGTATGCGGTGTAGATATAGAATAATTCAAAGAAGTATCCTGTACATGCAGTAGTAGGATAACTCTCTAAGAGAGCTCTAAACAGATATGCATATAAATACATATAGAACAAATATAAGAAAAAAATAAGGCAGACACGGTATTACATGGTAAATCGGAAGTTTGGCCTATTACAGGCTAACCATCATCAGCTTTCATCTTTATTCTACAGAAGTTTCGTGTAAAATCTTCTGTACAATAAAGACGGAAGCTGATGATGTTTCGCCTGAAATAGGCCTATAAATCCGATTTACCATTAAATAACTTCTCTGCCTTAATTTTTTCTTATATATATATATATATATATATATATATATATATATATATATATATAGATAGATAGATAGATAGATAGATAGATAGATATAGATATATATATAACAGGATGCGATGGGCAAATTTCGCCAATCTATGTTTTTTCATTTTGCGCAAGTTTGTTGTTTGTTTTTTATTTTGTCGGCTGCAAAGTAGGGTATGATCAGTTGGTCACCGTCTGTGAGAATAGAAGAACCATGACACAATTCACTCCGCCAGAAACTTTAAAAACGGCATGGTAGTTTTCTTGGCATTCCCGCTGTAAGTTTCAATACGAACATTTCGTGTGTTTGGTCGTCAATAGACTAACTGTGCAGAGTATTAAGACCGATTTGAATGAATCTCGTAATGGTGATTACGAAGGTGTTTCGAATGATCACTAGTGATTGCGACTTTATGCCTCTCTTCATCTTCCTTCATGGATTGAGTCTTAAAACCGACGTCTACATCAAGTGCCTTCAGGAGGTAATGCTACTCTGGGTTAATAGGGTGTTTGCTGGAAAACCTTATGTCTAGTAAGGGAACTCTGTACTATACCGCACAAACAGGAGAACCTAGTCACGGCTGTCTAACAATTTCTGCGACCGCGTCACTCCTTATATTTGGTCATCTAACTCCCCAGACTGCAACCACCTTGATTATTATGTGTAGCTGTAGTTTAGCGAGAGAATAACGAAACTTCTTGTAAAACCAAAGATGAATTAAAGGCAAAGATTATGACAGTATTCACCAACTTAAACAAGGAGAAGTTGTCTAGAAGCTGTGCTTGAAACCAATGACAATTTTATTGAATAAATTTACTCTTTATTATTTTGTGTAATGTTGATGAATATATCAGTTAAATCGAGAGGTCAGCTTTAACTTTATTTTCGCTTAATTTAGAGCAACAAATCATATATTCCGCCGGGTAGGACAATCTAGCAAGTAGCCTTAATGAACCGGTACTCGTTGTAGCCGTATGCAATATGCCTCGGCGTGGGCTTAATCAATAGGCGTAGCCAACTGGCGTTCCAATAGGCGTATTCTGAGGCAACCTCGCCTTAGTCTGTATTTGTGGCTGACACCATTACACTGTGAGGGGGAACCAAGGTGTATGCATATTCATTACATCACACATTAACATGAATAAGATATGGAGAACCAGTAATACGGAGAGCTACAGGTAAAGAATTTACACAAAATTTTAGTATGACTTTTGGTAAAAAAAAAACCTGTAACAAACATATTTCAAACGTTCACTCTTAGTGGATAAAATAGTTGGTTGAATGATCAAAAAAATCATTTACCCAAAGAGTTTTAAGTTCAAAACTTTGCCACAGCAGACGGA
>JBBBDQ010001451.1:352500-702500 GCA_037127315.1 Ascarosepion bandense | reverse complement strand
TCCCACTCATAATTCCGTCTTTCTCATTCGCTCTTTCCCTCATGCGTTATTGCAGTCGTTTTCATTCTCTCTTTTTCGCGCTCATTTATTTATATTCCTTTTCTCTTTCTTTAACAATTTATTTCTGTCTTTCCTAATCTCTCTTTTCCTATCTCAATATTTCTCTTTCACATTCTTTCTTTCACATTCTTTCTTTCACATTCTTTCACATTCTTTCACACTCATTATTTGTCTTTTCCCTTCTCTCTTTCATTCCTTCATTACTTCCATATTTCTCATTCTCTCTTTCCCTCAAACATTGATTCTGTCCTTCTCATTCCCACTTTTTTTCGTTCATTATTTCTTTCTTTCTCATTCTCTCTTTCCCTCACTCAATATTTCTATCTCGTTCTCTCTTTCCCTCACTCAATATTTCTGATTTTCTCATTCTCTCTTTCACTCACTCAATGTTTCTATCTCGTTCTCTCTTTCCCTCACTCAATATTTCTGATTTTCTCATTCTCTCTTTCACTCACTCAATGTTTCTATCTCGTTCTCTCTTTCCCTCACTCAATATTTCTGATTTTCTCATTCTCTCTTTCCCTCACTAAATATTTCTATTTATCTCGTTCTCTCTTTCTCTCACTCAATATTTCTGATTTTCTCGTTCTCTCTTTCCCTCATTCAATATTTCTGATTTTCTCATTCTCTCTTTCTCTCACTCAATATTTCTATCTCGTTCTCTCTTTCTCTCACTCAATATTTCTTTCTTTCTCATTCTCTCTTTCCCTCACTCAATATTTCTATCTCGTTCTCTCTTTCCCTCACTCAATATTTCTGATTTTCTCATTCTCTCTTTCCCTCACTCAATATTTCTATCTATATCGTTCTCTCTTTCTCTCACTCAATATTTCTGATTTTCTCATTCTCTCTTTCCCTCACTCAATATTTCTATCTCGTTCTCTCTTTCTCTCACTCAATATTTCTGATTTTCTCATTCTCTCTTTCCCTCACTCAATATTTCTATCTCGTTCTCTCTTTCTCTCACTCAATATTTCTTTCTTACTCGTTCTCTCTTTCCCTCACTCAATATTTCTGTTTTTCTCATTCTCTCTTTCCCTCACTCAATATTTCTATCTCGTTCTCTCTTTCCCTCACTCAATATTTCTGTTTTTCTCATTCTCTCTTTCCCTCACTCAATATTTCTATCTATCTCGTTCCCTTTTTCCCTCACTCAATATTTCTATCTATCTCGTTCTCTTTTTCCCTCACTCAATATTTCTGATTTTCTCGTTCTCTCTTTCTCTCACTCAATATTTCTGAGTTTCACGTTCTCTCGTTCCCTCACTCAATATTTCTGATTTTCTCATTCTGTCTTTCCCTCACTCAATATTTCTGTCTTTTTCGTTCTCGCTTTCCTCCAGTCATTATTTCTTATTTTCTCATTCTCTCCTTCACTCACTCGTTTTTCTGTCTTCCCTCTCATTCTCTCCCCCATTCACTTTTTTTCTGACATTCTCATTTTGTTTTTTTAATCTAATTCTTTCTCTTTCAGTCCTTTTATCATATATGTTGTTGCATTCAATTGTCTGGGTAGTTTAACTCAAATAATATAAAAAAAGCAGCAGCATTTTAACAAAATAACCTACGTATATATATATATATATATATATATATATATATATATATATATATATACAGAATGTGTATGCGGTATTTGTGTTATTGGACAGTTGACTGGAAAGAAATCAAATTCCGACTGACAAAGGTTTGCACCGAAACCTCAGATAGCAAAAAATAACAGTAACGAATTTCGATCTTACATATAAATAAAAGTAATATATCGAGAGTAAAAACGTATTCTAATTTGACAGCGACAATTTTAGACCTCTACTTTCAAATTAGGAAACAACTGTTTCAAAATAGAATTATAGATTGTTAAAGGAAAATATTTTGGCATGGAAGTGTTTTCTACCAGAATAAGTTTTGTTTCGGCAAAATTAGTCGTTAGACTCAGCTATGCATTTATTGATTTTTTTTTTGGTTTTAGCTTTTGCGTTCAAGAGATTTTTCCTCACAAAGAGATTACCTGACAAACTCTGAATTAGGAGGGAAATTGTGTTGAATAGTTGATATAGACACCAGTATTTCTACTATTTTGGATTCACTTCATTTTGTTTTTATTCTGGATTTAAGTTGAACAAAAATGCCACTTCCTTATTTACAACCTGTAAATTATATCGTTAAAATGTTGATGATTAACTAATTGGCTAGACAAGATGCTCGAAACATCCAGTTCAGTTAATGTCGGAAGTTTTTCATAGTTTAAAAAATATATCCTCAATGTCAGATTTTATTATGCCGGGCATTATATTCAAATTGAAAACCATAGGTAGTCAGCGAAGAGTGTCTAATTTTCAAGTCGTACCATATTTGAAATTCTAAAATATACAGAAGCATATTAGAAGCAACTCTTAATTTCAGTAGGAAATGAGAATTTTGGTAGGTTTATGAACATAATGAATAAAATAATGTAGGTATTTCTTTTATTGTGAACTCTTGCGAGGAATGAACTCTTCCTCTGAATATATATATACTATCAGTATAACCCGGCGTTGCTCGGGTGTAATGAAAGCTTTAAAACTAATCCATGGTCCTGGTGCTCAGACACTTTGGACGTTGGCACGAAAGACTAAAAAGCAATAGTTGTTTCCAGTTAAAGCGAAACCGTAGACTGAAAGTAAAATGAATGGATGTAAGTCGAATTTTGATTTCCTGGTATCGATATCAAATAAGCTTTTTACGTCGTAAACTGAATTTTAAAGGCTAAATAAGTCCTCTGAGTAAATGGTATCGTGACTGAGAACTACAATTATACCTACTTAGAGCCAAACTCGATGCAAAAACTAAAATAAAAAGGGCTGAAAAATACAGACATATAGGTAGATAAACAGACATAGACAGAAACATCTTCCCTTTATATATATATATATATATATATATATATATATATATATATATATTATCAATTTTCTGCACCATTGTAAGTACTGCAACCTCGAAACTTCTGAATATCGTTTCTTATTTCTTTGTCTATGAGTGTATCAAATTTGATTAAAATCGGACCACTCCTTCTATAACCCGATTTTTTGATTATCGATTTTCAATATTTATCGGGAGTACCTCGACACAAAACCTATCTAAGAACACTCGCAGACGCTTATAGTACAACTGTGTAAATTTTCGGAGTCTATAGGTAACTGACACACACACAGACACACACACAGACACACACACATGCACACACAGACAAAGTTCCATTTATAAATAAGTTTAGATATGTATATAAATGACCTGCTTGACTTCGAGAGAGCAGTTAAACAGCAGTCAAGTACAGGAATTAACGAGAGAAGTTAACGACAGCTACTAGTCAGGCAGCGTAATAATATATTCGAACTTAATTATTTCTATGTCACTAATTATTGAAAGATTGTTACATTCCTAACTAACAGTATTATTCAAATAGAAAAATACCAAAATATATCGATGTTAAAAAAGTATGCCAGTTAAACTGCTCAAGATTAAAGATGATTACATGATATTAACCTAGATTTGTTCAATAAATTTTCAAATGTATTTATATTTAATATACGAATTTAAGAATTTGGTCTGTTTAGATTTGCATAAGAATACATTAAAAATGAATAACTATCATGATAATTTTTTTAAATATTTTTTCTGTACTACATTAACTAATTTAAAAAATATATATACTAAAATAGTCTCAAAGCAACATCTAAATTTGTGAAAAAAATCAATAATAATTGAAAAGTGTAGAAATTTGCTTTCATTTGCGAGGGGGCTTTAAAACTTATTACTCTTAAGTTCAATATATCATTTTATAGTCATGTGTATTTCTTGGATATCTTGTTTCGAACCTACTTTCTTGTTCCGTGTCTTACTTCCGGTACAAACTGGTCACTACGACTTTGCAGCAATGTTTCACCTACAGCTCCACAACAAATCCGTGACGAAGATCCACAACAATTTCTAAGATGAAATATTGTAACTATCTAAACTATTTACATCGTTCAGACTGTTGTCCTCGTCCTCGTTGCGATATTCACGACGTTTCGGCCGTCGTGAGCTTCGGTCGTTGTGAGGTCTGGCCTTCTTCAGTTGATTGAAATTTCAGGCTATATTTTCGGCCACCGGTGTAGATTGTTCTCTATATACGTGCTCTTTGGACTTTTAAGGTAGCTTTTTCGGAGACCTGTTTGGGCCTCTACCACAAATCTAGAGCAACATCTGGAAAGTATAGAAGACAGCAAAGATAATTTTGAAGAAATAACGTTGAATTCTTCAAATCACTTTATGGGAAATCAAAGCTTCACATTAACTTTAATTCGGGCTATTAGTTTAATTACGTCCAAAAGACCAATTTGGGCTGAAGTCTGATTTGAGCAGAAATTTCAATCCAGTCCAAAATTGGATTCTTCAAATCACAGACTCTATGCAAATTCAGTTGTGTTTAGTTCTTCAAATCACAAAATATGTGTAATTTGAAAACGTCACGTCACGAAACCTCTCCCTTTAATTCTGATATCTTTATATCTTGATCAAATAAAATAATTTTCTTGAATTCACAAAGCTTTTGAGGTATTTTAAAGTGGATTTAAAATAAAAAATATTAAATTCGCAAATGTTTGTTTTACTTTAAATTCAGTATAAATAAAGAATGGATTTTTAACTGTCCTCTCCTCATCGGAACACAAACCCTAATGCTTGATGTCCAAACACCGAATGATGGGTTAATCCCGAGAACATCTTGGTTCCAAAAATTACATGTCGATCTAAAGCTTGTGTGGCGCGAATTAGAGGGTTTTCAGACACATAATCAAACAGAACGTAACGTTTATTTATATAGATATAACGAAAGAATGGTTTCTTGATTACACTTTCGATCAAAGTTCAGTTCGAATCACGTCGTGGACCATTTGACGGTGGCTGATCATCTGTGAATGGCTCGGCATCGTTGTTGTTCTGGACTGGAACTGATTATCAATCTCTGTCGCTGATGCATTCGATTCCTTCCATATTTATTTTCAACTAGTATTTTCCCAATGTATGCTCTCAACTGGTGCCTTTTGTGATGGGTGATGATGTCCAAGTTTTATCATATCCCTGTACTTTCACGTGATCAGTAGATGATAATGAGCTAACTGCCTTTACTGCATAATGATCATAGTACGAGGGCCGTTCAATAAATAAGGTGTATCTTTTGGTATCAGGACTTCTCCGAGGGTCATTTCATAAATAAGGGGAATTTATCGATATAAGGAATTCTACGAGGGTCATTCAATAAATAAAGTGAATTTTTCGGTATAAGGACATCTACGAGGATCATTCAATAAATAAAGTCAATTTTTCGGTATAAGGACATCTACGAGGGTCATTCAATGAATAAATTGAATTTTTCGGTATAAGGACTTCTACGAGTGTCATTCAATAAATAAGGTGAATTTTTCGGTGTAAGGACTTCTACGAGGGTCATTCAATAAATAAGGTGAATTTTTCGGTGTAAGGACTTCTAATACAGATAGAAGTTCACCTTTTTTTAACGTAGTGTCACACACTTTCATCTGTGCACAAGAATCCGTATTCCCTCAGCGTAAAAATCTTTGGACTCATCTCTCAGCCAATCGCTCACAGCACTTTTGATTTCATCGTCACTTCGTGCCTCTCGTGAACGCTTTCAAGAGATCAAACAGGTAAAAGTCTGAAGGGGCAAGGTCTGGGCTGTAAGGGGGATGAGGGAGCTGTTCCTAGCTCAGTTCGTTGATGGTCTGCACCGTTTGGGATGCTGTGTGAGGTCTTAGAGTAGGCAAGGTCATCATGGGCAATTTTGTGTGCTGTTCCAACATATAGGCTCAAAGTTCTTGCAATGTCATCCACTGTCACCCTTCTGTCAGACTGAATGAGGTCATTAACTGATTCGATCACCTCAGCAGACCTCACTTCTGTAGGCCTCCCAGGCCTGGCTTCAACACTGCTCCGTCCTTCTTTAAACAATTTAGCCCACTTGTAAACATTTCTTGGGCTGAAACATGTGGCACCATACACAGTTGATTTTCTCCTATGAATTTCAACTGGTTTTCACCCTTCAGCCACCGAAACCTTGATAACTGACCTCTGTTTTATATTGGATTATGCTTCTTGGTAGGCCCTTTTTGTTAATTTCTAAAACTCTCAAAGTTTTTTTTCAATCTGCAAAAAAGATTTAATCCTTTGAAAAAGAAGTAAAATAAAAAAAAATTAAACTAAGCTTCTATTTGTATCAGAAGTTTTTATGCATAAAAATACACCTCATTTATTAAATGGCTCTCGTATTATAGGTATATTTGGGGAAGACAACGGTTTGCACTTGTGTTAGGATAAGATATTGAAGTCGTCTAAAGAAATATGTCAAACAGATTTAACATTTAGATTTTCCAGGCAATATTAGAAACTGACCCGCAACGAATCTTTATTGCAAATCTGATTCGTTAATGAGGAAAGAGCTATTGCGATTACCCTCTTCAAAATTGGGTTACCAATCAAGTATATGTGATTTCATTTTTGCTGTTAACTACCCTCATATTTAATCAGCATTATTCTGGCCATTGATTATCTGACTCTAAAATGTGCTGGTTTGTTGAGTACATGACCACTTCTGGTCGCACTTCTGATATAATCGGATCATGATTCTTTTGACAGTGGCTGCTCAGCTGCAATTGTTTTTTCTGGTTGGGTTCCCACGGCATTTGTGTTTTTATGGGCCCCCAATGGCCTTATTCACCTTTATTTTATATTTATATTTATTTCTAACTCGTGATTCCCCGATGTACATTTTCGGCTGATGTCTTTTTTGCATAACTTTATGTGACTTTATGCGAGTATACCTACTTGAAAATGTATGAGGTAACCACAATCTTTTAAGTGCTTATGGTCCTTATGGGTTTTAATCTGGCCCTAGACATAAGACTGTTTTAAAATATTTATTGAACTTTAGTATATCTCGCAGTTTCAGTACTCAAATAAAACTCAGCTAATTTGCATCGGGTACCTTCCTTGAATCAGAGTGGTCGTATCCCTCTGTTTTTCTATTTCCTACGTCTAACCACTCTTGATTTATATAGTTCTTTCATTTGCTTCTCTCTTCTCCTTTGTGTTGGCAACCTTGGTTTTTATTCATCCTCTTCTTTGCTAGTTTCTTCTTCTCCACTTACGATCATTTCTTTCCAGCATCATCACTAGCTTTTACACTTTTCTGTTCTCTGCTCTGCCTCTTCGTTGTAGTTACCCTCCTCCTCCTCCGTAAATTTGGTCTTACATTTCCACATCGTCCGACACAATCCTTTTTCTAAATTGATCCGCATGAGACAAAACATGCTACTTCTTCATGTTAATGTGGGCTCTAATCTGTCTACCAATAAGAGCCGATGGGCTCAACCTTTTCTCCGCGTGTGGTATAGACCTGAGGAGAATTTTAGCTAGAAACGCCTCAATGTTTTTCAATGACGGGCGAGAACGCATTTAATGTTATTTTAAATGTTTGTATCATCCGCTCTGCGATTCTATTTAACTGAAGATGGTACGAAACAGTTTCATACAACATGCAGCCTATCCGCCTCAACTATTTACACAAATGTTCATCCCAAAATTTAGGAGCATTATCTGGCACTAATATTTGCAGTACTCCATTCCTTGCAAATACATCTCTCAGACCTGTTTGACTGTGGACGATCTCCAGTGTTTAACCTTGATTACTTCTGGCCAACCAGAGTACGCATCCACCATCATGAGAAATGATCCTATGCTACTGATGTGTGCTCTAAGCCATGGTTGTGCCTCCTGTGTGTACGCCATTGTGAATATTTTCTTTAATGCATAGGTTTCCAACATTTTTTGCTGTGATTACCCCAAAATACAATTTCACTATTATCCATTACCCCAATGAACAAATACCTGTAATATAGGAAAAGAAGTAATTATATTTTCATCCATCAAAAGCAAACAATTAATGGAAATTATTCAATACAATAGTACCAATCAGAGGTATAGTAGCCGTAACCCAGCCGTGATTCTTAATGTGAGTGTTGAGCTTGTATTGCCTCAGCCAGTCTATTTATTCTTGGTTTTGTGACTGAAAGGGCTATTCGAGCGTCGTTTGCCACATTGAGTCTGCTACGTTTCTTGGTCTTCATTCCAAGGACACAGTGTGAAATTATAAGCTGATTGCCTCTTCTCAAACCAAACATCCATTAGCCCCAAAATATGGGCTCATTATCCCACTGGAGTAATTTGCCTCGGGGTTGGGAACCGTGGCTTTAATGCCTCGCACCCTACAGAAGCCATAAACAAGTTCATTATTTAGTTCTGTCCGCCCGCCATTCTTGATTCTTTGAGATTTCGCACGCTGTAACCACGAATACTTTTATCCAAATCTCGACGTATTCAGGCTGGTCTATGGAACCCAAGCATTCTATCGGGGACACCATTTGTTATGTTTGGTATATCTTGCAATTTCAGTATTTAAATGCAACTCAGCTAATTTGCATAGTATACCACAAGTTTAAAAGTGAAAGAAATAAAGATTTGCAAACAGAAATTATAAACACCCATTACAAAGTCCTTGCGCAGAATCACGAAATTCAAAACTAAAATCCACTTGTGTTAGTTTTTATTCAAGTAAATAAATTTTTGCTGACCTTATAGCCATACTTTAGATAGAAGTTTTTAAGAGAAATAGTGTACACTTTTTTGGAGTCTAAGATAGTGGGACGGAAGGCGTGCAGCTGGAAAATTAGAATAAGAACCGATCAGTTGCTGATAGATTAAGCAATACTGAGATACTGTAACGGGGAAACGCGCCAATTTCCTAATGGCGAGACGGAATCATAAAAGTCGTAACATATAATTATTTATATATGAATCAAGTCGTCCTTGAAAGAGTCTGAAGTTTTAAATAATATCGAATTCCTCAGATGTTGGATGAAAACATCGGCAACACAACTAATACTCTCCAGAGAAATTTATGGACAAAAGGCAATGAAGAAGGGAATTTTTGGTGGGTGATGTTCTATCACCACTGCTTTATTTTTCTACCTAGATCTACTTAAGCAACGTTGAGCGTGGTCAGTACTTAGATGGGTGACAGCTTGGGAATATTAGATGCTGTAAGCGTATAGTGACGGATGTGCGTTGTGGTGCAGTTGATATCGGCTCGGAAAGAGAAATCGTTGAGCAGATTTCGAATTCCAGTTGAATAACCTGCATTCACTTAAGCACTGATACCCTTGATAAAGGTATTAATCCGTTCCTTCTCTCCAGTTATGGGTTAAATAACAAGGGTAGGACTTGGGGACCCTGCTCTTAAAAACAAATCCCAATGAATCATGATACTCGAAAAGAAAAATATTGTAAAAATAAAAAATAACCTTACCCAAAATCATTATTATCTTTATTATCCCATAAAGATTCACAGGTCGTTAATCCTCAAAACAAACAAACAAACAAACCTAGATCTACGGTCTTTATTTTTAAGGTATTGACCATGATTGAGGACAAAAATAATTAAGAGATTTTTGGTGGGGGAATTAGTTGAAAAGCGGCGTCGATGCTTGTGTAGATTTACGGTAATATCAGGTAAAAAGTCATGTATCGCTAGGTTCAAATCTGTTTATTTAGCAGCTATAAAACACAAAAATTATTTTTCCCGCTGATCGTTCCGATATCTTTGTGTCATTTTGTAATAACTGTAAACGGATTTTCAATGATTTTATGTCTTTGTTTTCTGAAAACATGAGGCACTGTATAGTTTCTAACATGCGCCTCCTTGGCCTCACACTCTCAAATGACCTCACATCGAATGAATACATTGAATCCATAGCTGCATCTACTGCTAGGAAGGTTGGTTCCCTGTGTAGGGCCAGGAAATTTTTCTCGTCATAATCCATTTTGCACATTTATAAATGTACCATTTGTCCGTATGTGACCGGGCGCTCCTGTTATTGATTCTCGATAAAATGAGGATTTACAATATAATTGATTCTGACTTGGCAACCCGCCTTTACTCACTTTCTTGTGGAGGGGATGTAGCTTTCCATTGTCTTTTTTACAAGTATTCTCATGACAACTGCTCTCATGGATTTTTTTATCTGCTACGTTTGCTCGTGTTACTAGATTGGCATTAAGGTCCCACTTTTAAAGTAATCGTCTTTTTCTACTCTAATAGTTTCTTTTCTTGCACTTCTCGTTCATGGAATTCACTTCGATTTGCTTGCTTCCCTGATAACTAAAACCTCCAAAAGTAGAAAGCAACGTCAATTGCCATCTTTTATCTACTTGATTCCCATCCATATGTTATATTTACTTCAACATCCCAATAGCTACAATCTCTAAAAGTTTAAATGCAACGTCAATTGCCATCTTTTAACTACTTGATTACCATCCATCATTTACCTTCTTTTTTTTCGACATCCCCTGTACCTTTTTTCTCGCACTGTAATCCCCTGTGCACCAATGGCATTTCTGCTTTGCTTGGGGTGAAATGAGTATAAAGACAAAACATTAAACTTGTATCAATCCTCTTTTCATTTAATTTGATGTGTAAACAGTTTATGCTGATGAATCAATGTTTTGCACGTGAATTCACTTCCATTTTGAATCTAGAAACAACTGGAATATCTTCGACTGACTTTAAATTTAGAACCGAGTCTATACTGAATGATACGCTTACACAGTACTGCACAAAATATTAAGACAAGAACTATTTTATCTTTCATGAGGCACCAAAATTAAAGTTTAAAATCACACCTGTCCTAATACTTTTGCACACTACCGGTAGTGTGCAAAAGTATTAGGACAGAGGTGATTTTCCTAAAAACTACACTGAAATTCAAATACAGGGTGAGAAGCCAATTAAATTGCTAATAAATATCTATTATTTTAAACTAGGTGTAAAAGAAATGTATTAAAAAGAAGTTATATTTCATTTTTCCTATTTTCAATAAAACAAGTTATTTTGAAACTACTTTATTGAACATCTGTGAGATATTTTGGATAAAAAAATTGAGAAATCTAATGTTACTTCGCAAGACACACTTTGGGACCAAATACAAGCTGCTTGGCAGGAGATACCATTAGATACATTGAAAAAGTTTGTAATGTCAATGCCTGACAGAATGAAGGCTGTGATCAAAAGAAAAGGATAGCATACTAAATATTAAATTTATTTAGTAACTAAGTATATTTTTTCTTGTTAAACCATTTGTTGAGTAAATCAAATAAAATTTACTTTAATTAAATTATTTATTTTCTGTCAATATGCCTTATAAAAGATTAAATAGTTTTTGTCCTAATACTTTTGCACAGTACTATATATATATATATATATATATATATATATATATATATGGTGCGATTGGTAAATTGTCGCAATTATAAATAGTTTTTGTCCTAATACTTTTGCACAGAACTGTAATTCCGTCAATGGTTTCTTTTGTCGCCTCTAAACTGGATCCTCAGAAAGCATTATTGTATCCCTGTAATAGCCGTTAAGAACTGGCTTTTGGCTCGAAGAAACGCTTTGTTGTTTCTTGTTTCTCTGCTTGTCTGTAGATCCAGTCTATAATAAATTAATATCTATGTATGACTAGCAGTATAGCCCGGTGTTGCTCGGGTGTAATGAAAGCATTAAAGCTAATCCATGGTCCTGGAGCTCAGACTCTTTGGACGTTGGCACGAAAGACTAAAAAGCAATAATTGTTTCTAGTTAAAGCGAAACAGTAGACTGAAAGAAAAATGAATGTAAGTCAAATTTTGATTTTCGGGTATCGATATCAAATAAGCTATTTTTGTGGTAAATTGAGTTTTGAAGGCTAAATAAGTTCTCTGAGTAAATGGTATCATGGCTGAGACTAAGAACTACAATTATACCTACTTAGAGCCAAACTAGAAGCAAAGACTAAAATAAAAGGAATGAAAAAATACAGACATACAGGCATATAAACACACGCACACACAAGCATCTTGCCTTTTATATATATATATATATATATATATATATATTATCAATTTTCTGCACTATTGTAAGAACTGCAACATTGAAATTTCTGAATATCGTTTCTTATGTCTTCGTCTATGAGTGTATCAAATTTGATTAAAATCGGACCACTCCTACTGTAACCCGATTTTTTCGATTATTGATTTTCGATATTTATCGGGGGTACCTCAACACAAAACCTAGCTAAGAACACTCGCAGACGGTCATACTACAACTGTGTAAATTCTCAAGAAAATCGGTTCAGCCGTTTCGGAGTCTATAGGTTACGGACACACACACATACACACACAGACAAAGTTCCATTTATAAATAAGTTTAGATTTGAAACTGGTAATAGACAAAGAAAATTTTGATAAGGACTTTATGTTTATGTATTGTAATGTTGTCAGGCATTTTGGAAACGAGGAGTGCTGCTATTTTAACAAGTAACCAGGTTATATGTATTTGAGATTATCTAATGTAAGACAATAAGAAAAAAAAACGACGAAAGTGTTTTCAAAATAATACTTTTAACCACTAGGTTGAATTCTCAAATCAAAATAGAATTAAATAAATGACGTGCTATCTATAAACATTTCGGCTACTCTAGGAAAATAGATACAGGAAAGGTGGGATGTAGACGAGGCAAGATTACTATGTTCAAGGTGTTGCACCTGAAAATGGATATGCACATGGTTTACGTACCTCGTTGCAAATGGAGTTATTAAACTAGATGTGTAGACTGTATCACTAATGAAGACAATAGTTTGGTGTGGTGTTTGAGAGAGAATATTGAATCCTTCCTGGTCGATCTAAAGTAATCTAAACTTATTTATAAATGGAACTTTGTCTGTGTGTGTATATGTGTGTGTCCGTTAATTATAGACTCCGAAACGGCTGAACCGATTTTCTTGAAAATTTACACAGTTGTACTATAAGAGTCTGCGAGTGTTCTTAGCTAGGTTCTGTGTCGAAAATCGATAATCGAAAAAATCAGGTTATAGAAGGAGTGGTCCGATTTTAATCAAATTTGATATACTCATAGACAAAGACATAAGAAAGATATTTAGAAGTTTCAAGTTTGCAGTTTTTACAATAATGCAGAAAATCGATAATATATATAAAATCTTTCATTACACCCGAGCAACGCCGGGTTATACTGCTAGTACTGCCATAAAAGAAACATGAGGATTCATCAGTAAATACATTTTCAAGAATAACAATCTTTAAATTCGAATAGGAACTGGAAAAAGTTAATTTCTTAGGCATGAACAAAGGTATAATGTAGGAGATTTAATAAGATGAGAACATAAATATTGAGGGGGAAAAAGTTTAAATAAGCAGGATATTTGATGCGTGCTACACAACAGCAAATCAGGACAATCAACCATGACAAATATGTTGACATAACACTGCAAAATGATTAGAAAAATACAATATGGCTGATAGACTGAATGCTGCGTAGAAAATACAAAGTGGGTAGAATGCAAAAGTGTCATGAACTTACATCAACATACCTCACTTTCGATCATTTGACGCACCGAATTTATCTAAAGACACCATTTAAAATCAATTTTTTATTAACGTGGCTAGATCATCTTTTCCTCCAGAAAAATTGAAATTGTCTAAAGATTAATTTTGATTTGGACTTTGCATTCACTGAACAGTGGTAAATTTTCAAATTTGATCATAATTTGTGTAAAGACAGTAGCTGCCGCCAGGCACCATACGAAACGATTCAGTTTCTAGTTGCTACCAAACCCTAATGTAAAATCAGCAGGTTCATTTTCTCGCCAAAGCCAGCTCTGTATTCTATGACCGAAGCCCTTGTCACCAACCTTAGGACAATGTCGCCAGAAAAAATAGTTCCTTATATTTTAGGACAACGTAAAACAATTATGAGGTCTAAATAGGAAGTATGAAACAGAAATAGTAAAGTTAAAATAAGTCAGTAACAATAAAACAAGTTAGCTGTTTTTAGGGCAACCTTTTCTAGAATCTAGGATTTTGGCCTCTGCGTTAGAAATACAAACCCCTTCAAATCTTTTGGTTTGAGACCTTCTAAGCGGTCAGACGGTAAATTTGTTATTTCCAGTGGCTGCCCATTTGTTTTCAGTACTGTTAGGGAGTAACTCAATTGCCATAGACTACACAATGTCAATGAGGTAATTACCATTTTTTCCCTTCACTTTCCAGTAAATTATAGATAAATTTTTATAGTTAATATAATTTAATATTTTTATCGTTTTATTGCCTTTAGACCCTTTCTTAATTTGTGAAAATGTATTACTTTGGCGACGCAAACGATTCCTGTTGATTTAAACACTTGTTATAAGTTCCTTTGTTTTGTTATAAATATTTATGTAAATTTCCTTGTCTATTTCCTTATTTTTTCGGATTTTGTAATTATCTATCCTTGTGTAGATTCTTCCTCCATGTGCTCATGTTATTTTTTTGTCTTAATTGCAGTTTTCACAGCTGCACAATACTGTGAAGGAAATAGAACCTTTTGCAATATATACCCGCAGTTGTCAGTTCTCTCACGCATGTTTCACGTGGCAATGGCAATTACAGAGATTTCTTTTAAAACGGGTCTCTTTATTAACATAACTAGATCATTTAGTCAGTTAAGAGACATGACTAACTGGGCAGAAGATTATCCTGCAGTAGGTTGCCATTGCTTTCTGTGATAGACTGGTTGCCAGCCAAGGTTAGAGAACCCAATTTGTCCTGTTAAGTGAATGCAGGGAATTCAACTGGAATTTGAACTCGTCTCCTCGATTTCTCGTTCCCCAACGCACATCCAACTAGATCAGCTTACCTGAAAATAAATAGAAACTGTATAAAAACCTCTTTTATAACAGATACATTTGGTGTAAATACCTGACCGGTGGTAAATTTTCACCCTACAAACATCGTATAACGCGTGATTCTACCAAGTTGTTCCCTGTCCTTCTAACGTTCAGCATTTCACCAGTCACATCTCTTCCTGAGCGTACTTTCATATTTAACAAATATCTGGATAGCTGTACAAAACAAGGACACTTTACGGCACAAACTTTCATTTGCTAATTCATATAATTTACTCTTGACAATAAATCCGTGCAAATCAAATCGCCCTCGGTCACCACCGAGACGTTTTATTAAAACAGAGACGCCGCTGAATGAATTCCAATCACACAAGGCAAACGGGAAACAATTTCAGTCGATAAATACGAATAGAGGAAGGAAAGTCTGAAATGCAGATTATAATTTGGCTAACTAGAAACAATAACAGCTATTTGATTGAACCTTCCGATATGAATTAGCTCAAGTTAATCATCTCGCAAACTAAACACAGCCATCATATCCGGAGAGCCAAAAGCATTTGTCATAAACTGAACAAATCCGAAACATAAACTAATGCAAAAACTCTGTGAAGACAAATCAAAATTAGCCATTGTTTTAGATAATAACTCTTGGGTCATTTTTAAATTGACGGATAATATATCTACCGTTCCTTTCGATCTAAATTATTGAAATTAAATCCTACTTCTTTCTTAATCTATCATTTTTCTCTTTTAGTTATTTTGTAATCAATTTAATATTAACACCGGTTGTAACTGGTGAGTCATCTTGGAGATCAAGTGACAGGAAACCTCGTTAATATTCCAGTCAGTCAGTTGCGCCATACGTGATACACGCTTTGGGCAATCATGTCTCGAAAGAGACATGACTGAATGGGCAGAAGATTATCCCGCAGTAGGTTACCATTGGTTTCTGCGGTAGACTGGTTGCCAGTCAAAGCTATAGAACGCAAGCTGTCCTGTTATTTGACTCAGAGCTAGAGGGGGAAGAGATAAATTATATTATTAACTACTAATAAGTGGGGGATCAGTTTATTACTTCATAACAATAGAAAACAGATCCCTCACTTTATGTCCAGTAGAAGTTTTAATTATGTTTCCAACTATTATATTCACTCAGTCAGTTAAGTGCCATACATGATACACGCTGACTGGGCAAAAGATTATCCCGCAGTTGGTTGCCATTGCTTTCTGCGGTACACAGTCAAGGCTATAGAACCCAATATGTCCTGTTATTTAACACATAACTGGAGGGAAGAGACGGTTTAATAACTTTTTCCAGTGGTATTTGCGCGGAAGTGAATGCAACGAATTAAACAGGAATTCGAACTCTGCCCTCCGAATTCTCGTTCTGAGTTAATATCCACAGCACCACAACGCACATCCTAATATTCCAGTAGTTTCCTTAATTCATGTTTTACTAATGATAAATGTCTGAATGTTGTCACTTCGGATTTGCAGTTCATGTTTATAGAGTCGTTGGCTGTGGTTAAACGTAATTGAGAGAAAAATCTAACGAATAAAATTGACAAAGTTTTCAGTAAACAGAGACAGAGAAAAAGAAAATAATATAGAAAATCTAAATCTAAACTTATTTATAAATGGAAGTTTGTCTCTGTGTGTGTGCATGTGTGTGTGTCCGTTACCTATAGACACCGAAACGGCTGAACCGATTTTCTTGAAAATTTAAACAGTTGTACTATAAGCGTCTGCGAACGTTCTTAGCTAGGTTTTGTGTCGATAGAAAAAATCTGGTTATAGAAGGAGTGGCCCGATTTTAATCAAATTTGATATACTCATAGACAAAGACATAAGAAACGATAATTCAGAAGTTTCAAGGTTGCAGTTCTTACAATAGTGCAGAAAATCGATAATATATATATATATATATATATATATATAAAAGGTAACACGTTTGTGCCTGTGTCTGTTTATCTGCCTGTAAGTCTGTATTTTTTCCAGCCCTTTTAATTTAGTTTTTACTTCCGGTTTGGCTCTAAGTAGGTATAATTGTAGTTCTTAGTCTCAGCCATGATACCATTTACTCAGAGGACATATTTAGCCTTCAAAATACAGTTTATGACGAAAAAACTTATTTGATATCGATACCAAGAAATTTAACTTACATCCATTTATTTTTCTTTCAGTCTACGGTTTCACTTTAACTGGAAACAATTATTGCTTTTTAGTCTTTCGTGCCAACGTCCAAAGAGTCTGAGCTCCAGGACCATGGATTAGTTTTAATGCTTTCATTACACCCGAGCAACGCCGGTCTATACTGCTTGTATAAAATAAGGCAAGAAAACAATATATGAAACGCCAAGCTACAGTATTAAAGGAAACACTGACAAGACAGAAATATCTGTACACAAAGGGAGATAAAGACGTCTGATCGCAAAGTTCTAGCTTCAAGACAAGAAAAGAAACTTGATCCCGACTTACAGTCACTTCCTCGCAGTTGCAATTTGGCTTCCCTGTGTCTCTTCTACAAATACTTTCACGGCTTCTGCTCTGATGAACTTAGCTCTCTGGTGCCCCCTATATATGAATTTACTCGAGCGACAAGATTAGCAACGAGGTCCTACCATTTTATTCTGAAACCAATAAAATGCAAACGCAAATTCTACTCCACAGGTGTTTTCTCGTACTTCCCACCTGTGGAATTCCCTTCCGTTTACTTGCTTCTCCGACGGCTACAATCTCCAGGAGTTTAAATGTAAAGTCAATAGCCATCTCCTATCTCACTCACTTGCATCCTCTCTTTCACGCTCCTTTCTCCGTCCCCTCCACTCTCATCAGTATTCTCATCCTTCTCTTACCCACATCCCGATACCCCCTATAACCTGCCACTCTTTCTCTTAACTATCCTCCGATTGCAAACCAGTGGCCGTAAACTGCCTTGCTTGGGGCGATATGATTATAAAAAAAGTAGAGACTGAGAAGTGGCCGTTCTTATTGGTCCCTAAAACTCCCAGCATGCAACTGCGCGATGTTACCAAGGAACTGTGAAGGATATCTATTTTTGCTGTCATTCCTAAGCCGATTGTAATCAATATTTTTTTTCAAACCTTCCGCTAAACATCTTGCGATTACTACCCGTACTACACGTACGAAAGGTATAAGTGTCATCTGTATATTCCCCTGAATGTTAATTTCTGAAATTAAATTCAGAGACTTATCAAGATTTTGTTTCCCGTTATTTTTAACTAGTTTGTTTGCTGAAACATCGACACCCGATATCTAAACTTATTTATAAATGAAACTGTCTGTGTGTGTGTGTGTGTGTTTATCCGTTACCTATAGACTCCGAGACGGCTGAACCGATTTCCTTTAAAATTTACACAGTTGTACATAAGCGTCTGCGAGTGTTCTTAGCTAGGTTTGTGTCGAGGTACCTCCGATAAATATCGAAAATAGATAATCGAAAAAATTGCGTTATAGAAGGAGTGGTCCGATTTTAATCAATATACACTCATGGACAAAGACATAAGAAACCATATTCAGAAGTTTCAAGGTTGCAGTTCTTACAATAGTACAGAAATTCGATAATATATATATATATATAAAAGGCAAGATACCGGGTGTGATCAAAATCGGTTTTCAGCCCTTTTATTTTAGTTTTTTCTTCGGGTTTGGCTCTAAGTAGGTATAATTGTAGTTCTTAGTCTCAGCCATGATACCATTTACTCAGAGGACTTATTTAGCCTTCAAAATTCAGTTTACGACGAAAAAACTTATTTGATATCGATACCAGGAAATCAAAATTTGACTTACATCCATTTATTTTTCTTTCAGTCTACGGTTTCACTTTAAATGGAAACAATTATTGCTTTTTAGTCTTTCGTGCCAACGTCCAAAGAGTCTGAGTTCGCCAGGCTATACTGCTAGTGTATATATATATATTGTCATCCGTAGACAGATCTGTTTCGCCGTATCACAGCTCATCTGTACGGTTAGACTCCGATTGCTTTTTTTACCCAGGATTGAAACCCGACCGAAATGGTGTCAGTCGGTGACTCTACCCCTGGGCTATGGGCGTTCGGTGGAAGTAGGCAGACTTTTAGCGCATATCTAGAGCGGTCTAATTCATTTCATTGAATGAGCGATGCGTACATGCCAGAGTAGCTACTGTTTATCAAAGTCTACTATTTCCCCAGAGTGCTCAATTAGGGTGTGAGAGCATAAATATTGTCATCCGCAGACAGATCTATATATATATATATATATATGTATGTATATACTAGGTGCGATTGGTAAATTGTCGCAATTATATTATTATTTCAAATATTCTTTCGGCTGATTCTGAGCTCCAGGACCATGGCTTAGTTTTAAAGCTTTCACTACACCCGAGCAACGCCGGGCTATACTGCCAGTCAAATATAGTTTACTTTCTTTCTTCATTAGAATCAGATCATCTGGTTTCGAGAAAAAGTCTAAACTAACATATTAAACGTATTTGTGTTATTTACAATCGATTGCTTGACATCATATCTCAATGTATTTGTATATGTAACAATAACACAGATCGTAGATGTAAGATTATTTTGAAATTTTTTAACGATTATGAAACCAAGTATTGGGCCTTATTTTCACAGATATTTCATTAATACTTAAAAGTAAACCGTCATTTTTCAATTGTTAAAAAATTGACACAAAAGACGCAATCTAATTCAGTTGAAAAACAAGACGTAAGAAATACTCGTCAAAACTTAAAAATGGTCGTCTATTTTTGTAGCTCTTCTTTTTCATCTTTATTTTTTCTTTTGTAGAAAACTGCGATTTCATAATGCATGATAATATTTTCTTTCAACTTGTGATTTTAAAATTTTTCGTGTCAAGAACAGGCATGTTAACGGTCTAAATTTACAAACGTTTTAATATTAGATGTTGATTGCAAATTCTCAGTTAAACGACGTACAATGTTTCGGCCAGTTACTGTGACATAATTTCTGAGAATTTTTTTTTTTTTGACTAGCACCTTTTCTGAATGTTTACAATATATATATATATATATATATATATATATATATATATATATAAAGTGGGGTGGCCTAAATAAATATGGCCGGTATGTATATTATATATATATATATATATATATATACTACCGGTCATATTTTTTTTAATGATATATTTCATACTATTTTTAGTATTTATTGACAGGTGGATAATTCTAAATAAAATGGTTCTTTTGTTATTATTACTTTGCAAAATTTTACATGGCAGCCAAGAAGCTTTTGCTTTGGCCAAACAATAAGAAGAAGAGACTAGCATGGGGAAGAGAGCGCAAACACTGGGCACCAGAACAGTTCATTTGATGCACATGTTATTGTACAGTATTAACAAAAGAACCATTTTATTTGCATTTAGAATTATCCACTTGACTTTATTTCAGATATATATATTAGTCTTCCACATGCAAGCCTGTTTCGCTATACCACAGCTCATCAGTGTAGCTAGACACATCCACTTGCCTCCGGCCGAGATCGAAACTCGACCGATTTGGTGTCAGTCGGAGTCGCTACTCCCTAAGCCATCGGCGCATGGCATTAGAGAAGGGAAATTTTAACGTGTTGTATAGAAGCAGTGTATACACAAGCCAGTCACCGAAAGAACTCAATTCATTTCTGAAGAGTCACGCATATAGCAGAAGTAAAAACTGTTTTTAAAATGTTCTTCTCCAGAGTGTTCAATCGTAATGAGAGCATAATATATTAGTCATCCACATATAACAGACAATCAAATTCCTGTCTATTGTGGCAGGCAGTTGATCCCTGTTTTAGATGCTTTCTCAGGAACATTTGTGTTTGTTCAACACGCAATCAACATGTGGTTTATATGCAACTATGATCACTGATGTTTAATTATACTTTCTCAGTGAATATCTCACTATCTATCCTGATCACCAGTCTGGACAAGACTCAAAATTTCGTTCACAATGACATGAAACGAAATAGAAGTGGATCTGTTGTTTGGTTCATGCATTTTTTTGGCATATTAGACCTCTGCACTTTATTTAAAGCCAAGAATTAGTTTTAAATAATAAGAATGGGTTTAAGCTAATAACGATATAGTGATGCATGTCTTACTAATTAAGCAGTAGCTTAGGAAAAAAAGGAGGACCTATACCTTTCCCAAGGGTGTTTGCTCTAACGAAAATATAAAGAGCCGAGTGGAAATTGAAGCTCACATTTCCGATGAAGATTTACGGAGTTTTATCCATTACGACATCAGCACAGCCAAGTTTAAAAGCACCTTTTATTCCCAAGCGATCACCTATCTAAATGCTGACCAGGCTCGAAGATGCTTACCCGCTGTTTCAACGTGTTATTGTTGTATGCCTTGATAATAAAGAACAGTTATTTCCCTTGGATACGGATGACACATCACTGCTAGAGGAGACCGAGTTTAGATCATGCCAGACCATTTTCGAGAGACATAACTTTGATGAGTGTAACAAACCGTTCTAGTTATGAATATTGAAAATATAATCGATGTGTCGATATCAACTGAGGACATTTAACAAATAACATTAACTATAAAGTATTAGTTGCTAACAACCAAAATAAGACTGCTGAGCATCTTAGCGGGGTATAATGAAGAAAGAAGGCTTGGAGAGTTTAACACGTACATTGGAAGGGAATTGAAAAGCAGCAGATAACATCGGTTAAGCAACAATTACCACTAAAATATAATGGAATTTGCAAAAGATTAGATATTGCTGAAAGTAACAAAATAAATCTCTGCGGGTGAATTAGTTTGGAGGAATGATTCTACGCTGTTAAAGTTAGTACGGATACCTCGTATGTTTGTGAAGGAAACGCAGATAGGTTTAACATCTCAATATAAATCCACAGGGTGGCACTAAAACTTTGCGCACGCGTATATATATATATATATATATATATATATATATATATATATAGTGTATTGAGGCAGCAGACAATTTTCTAAACATACACCGTTAAATATAAGAGGCAATGAATGTCTATTATGTTTAATCATGAGCCGTCCTAAACATCGTATTTTGGCTTTCATTTCAGGTCTTCACAGAGGTTACGCGGTGTGACGTCATAGAACCGCATTACAAATTTACGAACTGCGTTTGCTATTTTTGGTAACTGATATCGTTGCCTAGCAAAGTTTTATGCCAACACAAGATAAAATCGTCGCTGGTGGTGGATGTTTTTATGTTAACGTCCTTGTAACCTCTATGAAGATGACTCATGTGAGCCGAACGGTTAGAACTAACATAAAAGAAAATTATCCAAATGTTAGAGAATTTTTGTTTTATTTTCACCTGAATTAATAGCTAAAATACGATGTTTAGAACGGCTCATGATTAAACATAATAGACATTCATTGTCTTTTATATTTAACAGTATATGTTTAGAAATATATATATATATATATATATATATATATATATATATATATATGAAATTATTTTGATTGACCTTCCGGAATGTCAGTTTTTATCTCATTTTTGCAATAAAATTTTAATTTTGATCGTTGCTGAGGAAGCCAGATTTTTCATGCTGAAACGGCCATACAACGAATGAAGTTTTTGGAGTTTTATTTAATAGTATATATATATATATATGTATATATATATATATATATATATATATATATATATACTATCAAATAAAACTCCATATATATATATATATATATATATATATATATGGAGTTTTATTTGATAGTATATATATATATATATATATACTATCAAATAAAACTCCCAAAACTACATTCGTTGTATGGCCGTTTCAGCATGAAAAATCTGGCTTCACCGTGTCAAAGGAATGGAAATGGTGGAAAGAATGATAAAAGAAAAATTGGGTACACAGGGCAAAAAGTTTTTTTTTAAAAAAAATAGTGGGGAGAAGAACGTAAAAAAAGGGAAACATCTTCAGTCGCTATGGTAACGACTACCAGCTTCAGAGGGCCATCACTTATACTTATTTGGCTTTGGAAATAGAGGATGTGCGTTGTGGTGCAATGGATATCGACTCGGTACAAGAAATCGGAGAGCCGAGTTCGAATTCCAGTTGAATTCGGTGCATTCACTTGCTCACAAATACGCTTAAGAGTGGTATTAAACCGTCTGTTCCCTCCAGTTATGTGTTAAATAATAGGACAGATTGGGTTCTATAGCCTTCGCTGGCAACCAACCTACCGCAGAAAGCAATGGAAACCTACTGCGGGATAATCTTCTGCTCGGTCATGTCTTTTTCGAGACATGATTGCCCAAAGTGTGTATCACGTGTGGCACTTAACTGACTGAATACTTGGTTTAGACTTTGGAAGGTATCGCCAGCATTTACTGACATGTAGAAGGACAGGTATTAGATAACAGTTCAGTACTATTTTCTTTGTTTCTAATGATATTTTTCCTGTTTTTGAATACTTTGCTGATCTCTTGGAAGGGATATTTCCATATCCCACTTCGTCTTCGAATTTCACTATGGTACTATCCTTCCACACTTAAAACACTTATCAGAAATTTATATTGATGTACTTTGTATCGCGTATTTTGAATCTAGATAAGTTTCTCTCTGTCGTGTTTCTATACATCCTTATATTTTGTCTACACAGGTGTTCATTGCTCTTCATAACTGCCTAATTTTTGAAACACGGAATAATTGGTTTTGATCAATTATAGTTCCTAACTCTTCCATTCAGACAAGCTTGTTTGGTAAGTTACTAAGCATTTCCCTCTTTCTCTCTTGCTTTCAGTATGCCTTGAGCGTGTGAAATTCTCTAACCTCTCTTTCGTCATGATTTTCCTCTGTCTTTTTCTAATTATAAGGATGTGCGTTGTGGCGCAGTCGATATCGGCTCGGAACGAGAAATCGGGGAACCGAGTTCGAATTCCAGTTGAATTCCTTGCATTCACTTACGCGCAAATACCCTTTGGAAAGGTATTAATCCGTCTCTTCCTTCCAGTTATGGGTTAAATAACAGGACAGATTGGGTTCTATAGCTTTGGTCGGCAAACAGTCTACCGCAGAAAGCAATGGCAACCTACTGCGGGATAATCTTCTGCCGAGTCAGTCATGTCTCTTTCGAGACATGATCGCCCAAGCGTGTATCGCGCATGGCACTTAACTGACTGACTTTCGTCATGATTTTCCTCTGTCTTTTTCTAATTATAAGTTTTCTTTTCCTTTCGTTTCCTTAAAGAGCATTGCTGATCACATGCTCCCGCTGTGGTATTCTCTGAATTATTTTGAAAATTATAATTTTTTTCAGGTCACCACATCATCAGATAAAATTGTCGGGTATTCACTGCTATATAGAAGGATTTTTATTACATAGCTGAATAGCACCCTTTTTTTTCGAACAAAACTTCTTATCTCTTAATACTTTGTTTAGCTTACATTTTATTTTGCTAAACACAGATCCATTTTGTTATAATCTGGTAGTCAACAAGAGATTTGAATAAAGAATGTGTTAGTTTTTTCTGAGAAGAAATATGTCATAGTTATTTTTGGATGCTTAACAAACAAAGCTATGTCTATGCAAGTAAACTAAATAACGTTGTCTCGAACACTCTCGTTGATTTGGCCGGCTGTTATGTCGACTAACATTCTTTGCCCAGGCAGCTGACTTTGGCTCGAATACGTTCAGTTTATCTTGAGAATCTCAACAAGGCAATAAATCATCGACGCCCAGTTCCGAAGATATCTTACATCGCCGACGACCCTTATTTCTGATACATTTTCTGCCGTGTGATATTTTTAAAACTAAATTTTAGAAATTATCAGACATTAACATTGTATTTTGATGTTAAATATTTTTCTAACTTTCATAAACGTTTGTTAAATGTTTTATAAATCCAAAATTTGTATTTTTCTACTATTCTGAATGCGTAAAATTTTTCTTCTAGGTTGTGTATGTATATTAACCTCCAAAATTATCGATATTAGGAGCACATTCCTAAGCTTTTTTTCCCCACTAAATTACAAATTTTATCAATTTTTCAGTCAATATTTGTTTTATTTTCTTGAGAGTTATCACACTAATATTCAGTCAGTTGAGCTTGGGCGATCATGTCTCGATAGAGACATGACTGACTGGGCAGAAAATTATCCCGCAGTAGGTTGCCATTGCTTTCTGCGGTAGACTGGTTGCCGACCAAGGCTATAGAACCCAATCTGTCCTGTTATTTGACCCATAACTGGAAGGAATAGACGGATTAATACCTTTCCCAAGGGTATTTGCGCGTAAGTGAATGGAATGAATCAGCTGGAATTCGAACTCGGCTCCCCGATTGCTCGTTCCGAGTCGATATCCAATGCACCACAACACATACTAATATTATCTGACTGAAATATTTTTTCTATTTTTTTCTAATAGGAAAATATCAATCGTCATCCATGTATAATTATTGAATATTTATCTAAGTTTTTTCCTCTTTCATTTTCTTTTTTCTTTAGTTTACGCATTTTAAAGAGGTTTGTGCTTATATGATTGTTCATGGATCTGAACAACATTCCTTTTTATTTTATGTCTGAATGGCTATGACTGGCAAAAATGGTATGTTCGTTTACTGTTGCCTTTTCTACAGTCTGTACTTTAGATTACTCATTCCCCTAGACTGACTAACAACTAAGGCTACTGAACCAAGTCTAACCTACTACAATCTATAAGATTTTGCATTTGTATGACAGTGGATGCCACGCCGATAATCACAGTGCTACAATAACGTCACTGAGCTTATATACAAACGGGAGTTCCGTCAGGGCGGTTCCGTGCCTCGATTCTCTATCGGGAATTAACTCAGCTAAAGATGCAGGCAAAAATGAAAATTTTCATGTTCTTCTCAAGCAAGTATCTCGCTACTACTATCCTCTACTTGTACAAGAGACAGATCAGGCCGAAAATAGGATATTATTGCCATAATTCGACGGGGGGGGTGCCAAGTTCTTAATTTACACTTTCGATATTGTTTAAAAGCGATTTTGCGAACCTATGGCTGACCCAATTCTGTTTTGCACTGTTATCTCTTTCTCACGGACGAAATGTGGCAAAAATCTTCCGCTGCTCTATCGTTATTTCTATGGTAGGGTTAGGGTTAGGGTCAGAAGATTTTCCCGCATTTTTGCCATTACTTTCTGGAGTTAACTGGTTGCTAACCAAGGCTATAGAACCAAATCTGTCCTGTTATTTAACCCATAGATAGAGGGAAAAGCGGCGGATTAATACCTTTCCCAAAGGCATGTGCGCGTAAGTGAATGCAACGAATTCGACTGCAATTCGAACTCGGTTCTCCGATTTCTCTCTCCGAGTCAATATTCACTGCACCACAAACGCTCATCTTAAACATCTTAAAACCGCCATACCACGTACATTGTAGCGTAATACCCTCATTACCTTCGTATTCCATTAGCAAGACGTTAGCTACACTCACGCAACATTTCCACAAAATGCGGCTTTGTGAAATCGACTCCCGAGGGTATACTTCCTCAATCACTACAGTTGCAACTTGTTCAGGTCTAATGTTATGTTTTTTTTTCACCACATATCGACATAAATTGTATATTTTACTATGTTGCCTTCTACCTCGAATTGTTCTTGAGCTTTGTGTTAGCTGAATGCCATTGTAAAAGATAAATAAATATCTTGTTCTTATAACAAATCAAATCAAAATTGATCTTTAAATTCCTCAATTATTAGTAGTAGTAGTGGTACTAGTAGCAGTGGTAATATAAGTAGCTCATGCAAATGTATGGCCTCAACAATTTTAGGTTTATCTCAAGATAGTGAGTGACAAAAATCATCCCAAATCTACAACACTATTCAGGTATCGGAGAAGACACATGCACCGCACACGTTTCAAAAGGTCTAAACCCTTCCTCAGGTTTTAATATCGTATCTAAATGTTTGGGATTATTTAATGAGAAAGATTTTCTAATTTTCAGACAGAGAATCAGGAAAGAGGCGTCGGATAATTTAACTCTAGAAAAATATTGAATGAAAATTAAAAGTAAACAAGACCAAAGCAATATACATAAAAACTGTGAGTGACCCGATACCCATTTGAGTAGAGAGATGCCGAGCCAAACGAATCTAGTAAAACAAGTTATCTGATGCCAAAAATGACGTCATGTCTATATCCTAAAAAGTCATGACAAATTAACCAAATTTCTTAGTTCCGAAACGAGGTCATGTCATTTTAAATCTTTTGTAATGTCTTCATTACAGTTGGTGTAGCCAGGTGCTTGATTTTGTAGGTGATATTTTCTGTTTATTTTTCTTTTTTTTATCGTTAAGCCATAAGCCATCCAGGTCTCTTGTTTGAATGTGGCGAATATCTACAATCTTAAATTTTCCCTCAACTTTCTCATCTTTTCTTTCACTTTCAATCTGAATCTATAGCCTGTTTGAACGACAATATCCACTGTGTGCCGTCATTTCTTTTCATCATTCAATGTTATTATTGATAGGGAGAAAAAAAAGCATAGTTTGATTGTAGTGTCTCAGTTGTGTTGATGACGTTAGTCTTACTCTTTATTATTATGATCAACATAACAAAATACTCGATACAGAGTTGATTTGTGTTAATGATAGGTTAGAAATTAGAAAGAAAAATATAGAGTTGAAAGCTGCTTGTTATGTCACTAATAATTGTCTGTCACACAGTAGTAATTGACCGCATAGTCACTTCCGAAAAGGGTAGAGCTAATGGTTCCAGTTCTTTGTCGTTCACGCATGCGGACTTTAATGAAAGTACAAACAATTCCCATTTCCAGACTGTACACACAACATAGCATAATGAAGGTGGATGAGAATTTGAATCAATTTTCAGTTGATTTTGTTTTCTAATAAAAAAAAATCGAATCTGGTTAGATTACTATGTATAGGTTTTGAATTACAAGCCCAGGGCAAAGCAACACGGATAACTTACGAGGAAGGAAACTAACGGCTAATAAATGATAACAGATGCTGACAAGACAGACACAAGAGAGAATTTGGGAATATTGAATAGTCAAGTATAAGTATTTTTTAGGAAATTGTCTATGTCGCAAGTCAGATGTCTGAGAGCATCTGGTAATTATAGAATCCTGACTATGTTGCCAAAGAAACAAAATAAGCTTATACGGAATTATCAGCCAAGATAAAGAAAAGAACAATGCGTATTACACAAACACACACCCACCCACACCCAAACCCACATATATATATATAGAGAGAGATATATCTATATATCTATATATATAAATGATGTATTTCATACTATTATTTAGTGTATATTGCCAAGTGAATGATTGTAAATGAAATAGAATAGTTCTTTTGTTAATACTGCACAATTACATGTACATCAAATGTATTTATAAATATTTAATAGTTACGTATATTACAGTTTAATCAATGAAAAAATTTAGGCTGATTCGGACGAGTTCTTCTTTGCTTTCTTTGCCTATTTTCATTTAGAATTGTCTACTTGGCAATAAATACTAAAAATAGTATGAAATACATCTTTTTTTTTTTAAATGCGGTTGGCCTAACAATTATGCCCGATAGTATATATATATATATATATATATATATATATATATATATATATAACAAATCTACAGGGTGCGATGGGTTAATTGTCTCTATTTGCCTTGTAAAATATCGCGAAGTAATAATAACAAAAGAACCATTCTATTTTCATTTAGAATTATCCACTTGGCAATAAATACTAAAAATAGTATGAAATACATCAGTTTCTTTTAAAAATCTGTGCTGGTCTAATAATTATGACTAGTAGTGTACATTGAGTTTAAGTTTTTGATCTGAAGAAATCTTAGGCAAAACTGGTTCAAATGTGGCGATTTGCATGAAAATTAAAGAAAGAAGTGGATTTCAAACAGACAATTGACTCTTTTTCATGGTAATCATGAGACAGAATTTGTTTTCCAGGTGCAGTGTAGTTTTAACAGCATTATAGGCCCCCTGGGCAAACCCATGTCCTGACCGCTACGACAACCACTCACAGGAATCAAAAGAAAATGGTCAATATTTCTTTTATCAGCACTTCAACAAAACAGACCCAAGAGAGAATTTGGGAATATTGAATAGTCAAGTATAATTATTTTTATATGAAATTGTGTATGTCACACGTCAGATGTCTGAGAGCATCCGGTGATAATAGAATCCTGACTATGTTGCCAAAAAACCAAAATAAGCTTATAAGGAATTATCAGCCAAGATAAAGAAAAGAACAATGAGTATTACATACACACACACACATACACACACACATACACACACATATATATATATATATATATAGTCATCCACAGACATATCTGTTTCGCTGTATTACAGCTCATCAGTACGGTTTAGACATCCGATTGCTTTCACCCAGGAATGAAAACCCAACCGAAGTGGCGTCAGTCGGCGATTCTACCTCTGAGTTATGGGCGCTCCGTAGAAGTATATACATATATGAAACTGAGGAGTGGGATCATCATAATGGTGCCCTCACGGAACTTCGAAATAAGCATGAATTTGATCAGTGAAGAGACAAACTACATCCACCCAAATATCGAGCAGACCTGATGTCAAAATGTTGTCAGTAAAACCACTGAAAAAACATTAGTGGCAAACATTTTCACAATTAAACACTATGTAGATATAGATATATTTAAGTCTGCCTATTTCTACTGAGCGTCCATAGCTCAGAGGTAGAATCGCCGACTGATTCCAATTCAGTCGGTTTTCAATCCTGGGTTAAAAGCAATCGGATGTCTAACCGTACTGATAAGCTGTGACACATCAAAACTGATCGGTCTGCGAATGACTATATACACATATATATATATATATATATATATATATATATATATATATATATATATGCAAATTTATCATTATACTCGTTTCGAAAAACCTTCCCCGTATATACGCAGAAGGAAAAATGGTTGTAAAAAAAAGAAAGAGCTAAGCACATAAAAATCAGGCAAAGCGACTTGGACCGAGCCACTACGTAGCCCAAAGAAAAAACTCGAGACGAGTAAACAAGAACAAAAAAGCTCTCAATACGTAAGCAGAGCAGAACCTTCGCTAAAGATCCGTTTAGTTGAAGCCTTGGTAGTTTTGTTGGCTCACTAGGTTAGTTTACCTATATATATATATATATATATATATATATATATATATATATATATATATATATATATATCCATGTAAAGAGAACCATCAGTTTTAGAATTCCGGCATTTAATTGTTTTAAAAAGTGCTCAGTACAACAAATATTGTAGAGCATAATACAATTAAATCTGTTGCTTTTTTTTATTATTTATAATTAATATATTTTAGATTGCGAAACGGAAATTTCTATATTTCGAGATTCTATCTTGTCCTCAGGCAATGTTAGCTCATTGTTGTGAAAATGATTTTCATTTGAATATAAGAAACAATACATTTGTTATTTATGGATGTGGGAAGACAAAAAAATGTATGTGTGTGTTCAATTTAACTCATCAGAATAGAGATCTACTTTAAATTTAAAAAGAAAACATAATTGTTGTTAAAACATGATTTTTTTTTCAATCTTAACGACAAGAGTGTCATTCGATTAAAACCCCTGTCTAACTGATTTCGTCTTTTTCCTGCAAAAATGTTTTCAGCGATTTTCATTCAATTCGCGTGTGTGCAATTCTACTTTATATTGATAATAAATATGATATGTTATATTGAGTCATCGAGTTCTGTTTGTTGTTTTTGTTCAAGTGGAATCCATAATTACTATTTTTGCAATAACTTGTGATTTTTTTATTTAGAACGCGTTTGAATTTAATGTGTGTGTATGTGTGCGTGTTTTACATTATTCATGTTGTTTTGTTATAGGAAGTCTTGTACGTTTTGATAAATGTTTTTCCTGAATCATAATCGTGTCACAGTCTGCATTTTTTTAGATAGACATTACTCTGAATTTACCTCCACTACATGGTTGTAAGTGTTACGAAACGTACAATTTCCTGTTATTGGCTAGTTTAATGTTACTTTTGTGCAGGGCTACTATTTTATTCAGACCTTGTGTCGCTCCCACGTATTCATTGCATTTTAGACCATAAATTACGTTTTTAGAGTTGCAGCTCAGGTTTGTTTTTATTTCGAATGTAAATGTGTTTTCGAATTTTAAGTGTTTTTTCTCTTATTACGTGGAAGACCTAAAATCATTTTTGTTGCATTTTGTGATCCCCTGTTACTCGAATTTTCATGAGGTTAAAATGTTTTGCTTTTTTTAATCTTGGGGTTGGCCTTTTCTTACAATGGTTTTTGGTTGTATTTAAGATTTATTTTATTAATTTTGTTGTGTAATTCTAGGTGTTTTTTATCTTTGTAAATAATTCTGACTTGCTTTTGTTTAGTGTGGAGACGTATGCGGGAATGTTTTCTTCTTTTTTATGCTTTTTGTTTTTTGTTTCTTTTTTTTTTTTTCTTTTGGATTCCGGAGAAATTCTAATGGTATTTCTTCTACCAGTTGGAAACCCTTGTTTATTAGTAGGGTGGGGTATTCTTTTGTTTATAGTGTTCTTCGTAGTTCCTCTAGGCGTATTTTACGTAGTTGCTCTAGGCGTAATTTACGTAGTTCCTCTAGGCGTATTTTACGTAGTTCCTCTAGGCGTATTTTACGTAGTTCCTCTAGGCGTATTTTACGTAGTTGCTCTATGCGTAATTTACGTAGTTCCTCTAGGCGTAATTTACGTAGTTTCTCTAGGCGTATTTTACGTAGTTCCTCTAGGCGTATTTTACGTAGTTCCTCTAGGCGTATTTTACGTAGTTCCTCTAGGCGTATTTTACGTAGTTTCTCTAGGCGTATTTTACGTAGTTCCTCTAGGCGTATTTTGCGTAGTTCCTCTAGGCGTATTTTACGTAGTTCCTCTAGGCGTATTTTACGTAGTTCCTAAAGGCGTATTTTACGTAGTTCCTCTAGGCGTATTTTAAGTAGTTCCTCTAGGCGTATTTTAAGTAGTTCCTCTAGGCGTATTTTACGAAAAGTTTCGTCAGTTACTATTGTGAAATTCGTTCTGTTAGGGAGAAGGGGACGAATTTTAGACAACTTTTAGGATAGTGACTCTTGAAATGAAGGTATTGTTGGGTGTTTGCGGGTTTATGGTAAATGTCAATGATGATGTAATTGTTTTTGTTTGTATGAGTATATATAAGAATGGTAATTCATTATAGTGTGAACATAATTGTTGGGTAAAAGTTTTGGAGTAGATTGTGTATTATATTTATGTCTCCCCATGTTCATTACAAAATCATGTACAAATATTCTCCATGTTTTAGTGAATTCTGTTTATATTTTTCCCAATGTTAGTGTTTTACTTGGTTGTATAGTTATTCTTGTATATATTATAGGGTGAGTGTTGCATATGTTGGTGCCATTTTTTCCCCATTGCTGTACCTGTTTTTTTAATATAAATTTGGTTGTTAACTTGGAATAAATTGTTACCTAAAACTACTTCTATACTTTGCATAATAAATTCTTTTCTGAAGCGAGTGGCAAATATTTCTGGATGTTTTTTAATCCAAAATGTAATGGCCTGTTTAAATAGTTTATGGGGTATGTGGCTGTACATGCTGTTCACATCAAATATTACCCTGCTGTCTCTGACGTATTTTTGTTTATTATTTTTGTGGTGTACAGTTGTAATATTTTATCTATTGTTGCTCAGTCAGCTTGTGGGACAGGCTGGCCTTGCTACAATGAGTCTAAATTTAAAATCCTAATACTTTTACACAGTATTGTATATATATATATATATATATATATATATATATATATATATATATGGTTAAATAAAATAAAGAGAAGGGGAAAACTGTATTTAAATCGCCTACGCGTTTCGTCTTGAGATGGACTTTATCAAGGCTAAAAGACGGAATGAGCTTTATTCTATATTACGTATCTATAAGCAAACAGTGTTGGCAGCCCCAAAAATGCTCACAAATCATTTCAAATGATTAACGGAATATATTCTGTTAAAACGCTCACAAATCATTTCAAAAGATTAACAGAATATATTCTCTTAATCTTTTGAAATGATTTGTCAGCGTTTTTGTGGTTGCCAAAACTGTTTGTTTATAGATACGTAATTTAGAATAAAGCTCATTCCGTCTTTTTGCCTTGATAAAGTCCATCTCAAGACGAAACGCGTAGGCGATTTAAATACAGTTTTCCCCTTGTCTTTATTTTATTTAACCATCCTGTCCTTAATCTCAGATCATAACTTAGTATATTTTTACACACACACACACACACACACACACACAACACACACACACACACACACACACACACACACACACACACACACACATATATATATATATATATATAGCATTTAAGCTCTATATTTATACAGACATAAATATATATGCGTGTGTGCTTGTGTGTGTGTGTTACTAAATGCTTTTTTAAGAGATACTGGTATTCGAGTAGACGCTCCGTTTATTTATTAAACACTATCTTTTTTTATTTTCATCTACCGGCCTGAATGTTCAAGGAATCTTATTAAAGAAATACTCGTATTTGAGTAGACGCTCCGTTTATTTATCAAACAGTATTTTACGAAGTACGTTGTGGTGCAGTGGGATCGATTCAGAGCGAGAAGTCGGTGATCCAAATCGAATTTCAGTTGAATTCGTTGCATTCACTTACGCGCAATTGCTTTTGGTCTTTTTCTTATAAGCAGTTTGTAATCGATCAACCCAGGAATGACCACTGAAGTGAACCAATCACTCACTTTTTGTCGCTTAATCTATATTGATTTATTTCTATTCGGAAAATTGCTTTATCAAGTTACTTTTTTCTTATTTTGTTTATTGTGAACATTTTTTTTACAAATTTGATTGCTATTTTATCCTCAAGATTATGTGTCGGATCAGAAATTAAAATGCGTTAATTATTTAGAAATTGCTTTGTTATGCGTTTTGGGAAATCTGAACGAATAAAAGGCAAATTAGAATTTGCTTTATTGTGACGCTCTTCGTAACCGAGTAGTAAAATCACACCGAACAGACAGTGGTTTCTCCTGCAAATGCGATGTTTCGTTCGGTTCCTGTCAGTGTGCACGGTAAATTTTTATTTTGTTCCCCGAAGGCCTTTACCCCTTCAAATCTTTCCAAAACATCCTTGTTTCCGTGCAAATGTAAATGCTGAACTCAAATCGATAACTGATTATTAACGAAATCTACCTTTTTTCAAGTTTACAACCAGAAAAATATCGAACTTCTTTTCGCTGTTCATCTCACCCCGTAACAACGGTTCAAAAAATGTTATTTACTGCAGAATGACTTTACGCGTAGTTTGCCGATTTTTCAACCAATTTACTTCCTTTTTTGCAATTCATACGCGGAAATTGAGTTCCGAAACCAAACAAATCGCGAGTATTTGATCAAAGGAAGTAAACAGGCCGAAATAAGTATCCTACGCCTCAAGTCATTCAGCGGTGAATCAGATATGAGAACGGTGGCAAGGGGTGAAATATTTTCCGATTTATTTCTGGTCGATAACAGGAAAAAAGTTAGGTTTCTTCAATAAACAATAATCGATTTGAGTTCAGCATATACATTTGCACGTAGTTAAGGAATTTTAGGAAAGATTTGACGGAGTAAAGGCCTTCGGGGAACAAATCAAAAATTTACCGTGTGCACTTTTTGTTTATTAACCTTCTCTCGACTATGCACACAAAATAAACAGCGTTTAAAATAAAAATAAAAAAAAGAATATCCACAAAAATATTGTTTGAAGCATAAAAAAACTGTTAAACTAAAGAATAAATTTCAGTAATTGTTTAAAAAATGAAGATGTAGCTTTTTTTGTGTGTGAATCTTCATTTAGGTATGCAAGTATGTTTGTGTGCGTGTCTCTGTGTTTTTGTGTGTGTCGGTGTGTGAGTTTGAGAAAGAATGAAAATACAGAAGGTATGTAAAATCTTTAAAAAAATTTATTATACGGCAATTTAGTTTAAATTTGGAATGATTTGTTTATAATTTACCTGTTAAATATCAACATATTTTTTGGAGTTACTTTTATTTTTTTAAATTCTGAAGTAGCATTTTTCTTCCTTTTGACTGGATCATATTCTTATCGGTTTATTTTTGTACCGCGGCCAGACTGATCACTAATGCATCAAAGAATTTAACGATCCTTATGAGAGCGTTTCTTTTCTTTCTATTTTCTTTTTTTAGCTGCTGTCTTCACTTGGACTAAAAGTAGCCATTTTCAGAAAGGATCTAAAAGTGAAGCGAAGATGTATTTCTTTTTTAAATAGAGAGTGTTTCAACTTGAGAAATTCTGAAATCGCTTTTCAAAATTGTCCGCTCGAGTTTTGTTTATCCAGAGACCGAAGTAAACAAATTTCAACATTGCTCTAACTGTAGTGAACAAAAACTTATAGAATTAACTGAAAGACATATGTAGCTTGCATGACGCATAGAACGAGAGCATTCTACCCAAGTGATGAAAAAAGGGTTCAGTTCGAAATTCGAATGAGCTGAAGAAGGTCGGAGCGTACAACGGCCGAAACGTTGTGAATATGTCAATAAAGATGAGGACAACAGTTGAATCAATGTAAATAACATAATTAATTACAATACCTCATCTCAGAAGTATAGAAAATAGTGAAGTTTTCGGTTAAATAACTAATCTTCTAGAATATTTCCATTCTTTTATGAAAATCACATTTTCTGTGCCCTCACGCGCGCACACACACACACATAAACGTTTAACGATTTTTACATAACTATCAGTATAGCCCGGCGTTGCTCGGGTGTAATGAAAGCTTTAAAACTAATCTATGGTCCTGGAGCCCACACTTTTTGGACGTTGGCACGAAAGACTAAAAAGCAATAGCTGTTTCCAGTAAAAGCAAAACCGCAGACTGAAAGAAAAATGAATGAATGTAATCAAATTTTGATTTTCTGGTATCGATACCAAATAAGTTTTTTCGTCGTAAATTGAATTTTGAAGGCTACATAAGTCCTCTGAGTAAATGGTATCATGGCTGAAACTGAGAACTACAATTATACCTACTTAGAGCCAAACCCGAAACAAAAACTAAAATAAAAGGGTTGAACAAATACAGACATACAGGCAGATAAACAGACACAAACACAAACATCTTGCCTTATATATATATATATATATATATATATATATATATATATATATTATAGATTTTCTGCACTATTGTAAGAATTTTTCTTTTTTATTTCACTCTTTTGGAATTGTATGTTTACACTCCGCTTAAATTTTAATATTTATTGAATAAAGGTTATTTTGAAACGAATTTCCTCTTCCCCAGTATTGTAAGTAATCCATTGTTTTTGTCCTCAATTTTTGACCCTTTGTAATAAAGCCAACGTAGCCTTTGACAAGTGTTGGCCGAAAGGTTCCTCAGGTTCGGATAATTATGACGTCTATCTTGTTGAAAGCTATTAATCTATTCTGCGGGTACAAATCTTTATATATATATATATATATATACATATATATATATATTAATGCAGGTTTCATTGAATAATATAGACAAGTTTTGTCTTTTAATTTTGTGTAGGATCCGTTCATACCGTCTGATATACTTGATGGGGATGTCGTTGAAAGACAACAAAAAATCACAGTAATTGTTGATTTTTTATCGGGTCTAAGCTTTCGGCTCACATAAGCCATTATCAAAGAGTAAATATTAACACACAGTAAACATAGAACATATATATAAGCCCATGTTTGCTCTCTAACTTAATTCCAGTCATCGTCTTAAAAAAAGGTTCCCCTGAGTTGTCTCCAGTTCTCTCAAAACTCTCTAACTATTGCCTCACTACTTGCTGCTTTCCTGCTTGTTGGAAGTCCGCCTCTATATTTCCTGTTTTTAAGAACTCTGTGGTACCCTCTAATTTGTGGTACCCTCTAATTTGTGGTACCCTCTAATTTGTGGTACCCTCTAATTGCCACCTTATTAGCCTTTTACTTCTTTTTGGCAAGATATTCGAATCTATACTGAAATAGTTTGGCATCTCATATCTCACAACCTTCTCTCTGATAAACAATATGGCAACCGTTTCGCCAGGTCTGCCGCTGATGGGCTAACGACCATCATTAATATAAATACCAGGCTCTTGAAAAAATGGTGAAGCTCGAGCTGTTGCTTTTGATATCCCGAAAGCATTTGACAAGTTTTGGCATCCTGGCCTTCTGTGGAAGCTCAAGAGCTACAATATTTCTGGACTATTGTTTATATGAATCGTAATAATCGGTTGAATATTGCATCATTTTAGTCTCCTACATATGGTTCAAGTCGAAATTGAATAATATTTCGGATTGCATAATACACGGCAAGTAAGCTTCAGAATGTGTGGTCAGTGTGACGGATATCAGCGCTGGAAATAGAATCGGCGAACCATGTTAAAATTCAGATCTATTCTCTAACGTTCACGTTTGCACTCATTCCCTTCGGAAAGGCATGAATCCATCTTTCCCTATAAACTATGGGGTTAAATTGAAGAGTAGACAGGAGTCTCTAAAAGCTGGTGACAACTAGTTTAATAAAAAAAAAACTATGCCATTAAACGCGTGGAGAAGGCAATGGGAAATCAGTTTACCATCATTTTTGTAACGTTTTACTTTAGTACTAATGCCATCATGAAAGGCATTTAGTCTATTCATACCCTATAAACTACGGAGCTAAATAGCCGTTTTGACTTAGCTCTTTCTTTTCCAATATTCTTTTGGAGTATAATGCCTCTGCTGCTGATGCTAAACAACAATCGTTTTGACTGACAATGAGGAACAATGAGCATATAAAAAATATAAACTTGTATTTTTATTCTTCGTCGGTAACGGCTGTGTGGAGTCAGAGCGAATCACACACACGCGAGGCAGTTGTTGATTAGGGGTGTTGTCTTCTATGGATTTTCTCCCGGTGTTCAGCTCTTGGGCCGAAAAATCACTAGCTTACATAAGGTGAAATTCCCACGTATTTTTGCCTTCCCAAGCTTAATTATGTCATCTATGGCTAGGCACACCTGTCAATCATTTTCATTCATTATTGCTTATTCTGTCGATCTTTTTATATTTTCTGCCTTCGACGTCGACCCCACATTTGTCGGTTTTGCTTTTGATGTCAATCATATTTCTGTCGCTTCACAGAGATCTATTACACTTTGCTCAAGGAAGATCTACGAATGTTGCCAACCTGTTATCCATTGTCTCTTCTGCTCGGCCATTTTATCTTCTCATTATCTCATTATCAATTTTCTTTGGCAATGAAATTTCTACGCATTTCTCGCGCTTCCCGCCTGTGGAACTCCCTTCCACAAGTCTGCTTTCCCGACAGTTACAATCTCCAGGAGTTTAAATGTAGGGTCAATAGACACCTCCTATCACACTAACTCTCAACTATTCTCACAACACTCTCATCTACCCAACCCTCATTCTCGGTATCCTCACCCGCCTATCACCCACCCTCTGTTATTTCCTATATTTAATCAGCCTTTCTCCACTCTACGTAGCCCCCTGCACAGTAGTGGCAGTGACATGCCTTGCTCGGGGTGAAACGCTTATAAAAAAAAAATTTCCATAATCATTTCAATGTATCCATTCAGTTCATATATAATAAAGGAAAGCATTAAAAATCAATAGTAGACAAAAAATGTACTTGTTACAAAAGTTATTTGGAGTTCGAGTTTAATTTCTGCTATGGTCGCATTACCTACCAAGTTTGCAGGAAGACCTAAGGCAGGTTGTTGTGTGTTTTTATGGCTCCATTTTATTTTATTTTTTTCTATCTCCGCTAATAATTCTAACGTTACATAGACAAAGTTCTCCTGTACTTAAATTAATTTTTTGTATATCTCTTTCCAGGGATTCTTTCAATGTGTATTTTTTTTGGTTAATTTTTTTATCATTCCAAGTGCATCTCTTATCACTGGCACGATTCTTGTTGTCAATTTCCACATTTTTCTATTTCAATTTCCAGGTCTTTATATTTTGACAGTTTCTCGAATTCCTTCGTTGCTATTTTACAATCCTCTAGACAAGTCATATCAATTAATAGGCAAGTTTTTCTTTCTGGTTTTTAACAATAATGTTCCGCCCATTTGCTTCAATTTTTTGTCTGTATAGATGGTGTAATCCCATAGAATGGTGACATCTTCTGTTTCTGTAACCGGTGCTGGGTGATGTTCGTACCAGTGTTTGTTTACGTATTTTCCATAGTGTTTGCACATTGCCCAATGTAAATATTGCCCCACTCTTTTGTGACGATTTTAAATTCATTTGGGGCAAGTACAGAATATCCTGAGAATAGATGGTCTATTGTTTCTTGGCATTTATCACAGAACCTGCATTTTGGATCCACATTATTATGTATAATATTTGCCTAAAAGTTCCTGGTGAACAGACTCTGATCTCACGTTGCAAGAATAAAGCCTTCAGTCTCAGACTTTAATCCAGATGCACGTAACTATCAATGAGTATTAACTTTATCACCATTGGATTTATTAGCAATTCTTGATATTGGCCATGCAGAGGTTTGTCTTGCCAGCGTTGTTTCATCTGGCTTTCTAACGTTTTATCCTTTCTTTTTGTTTTATCCTTGGCTTTCTTTTTCATATTTTTTGCCGCAATATTTGGTTCTTGGCTTCTGTTTGCTTTTCTACAGAATCTATTAAATGTAAATCTTTCTGTACTTACTGCTTTCTTTCATTATTGAATATGTTTTCTTTCTGTTTTCATGTTGTTTGACTAATTGTATCATCCAGTCCATTGTTGTTTCTATGTATTTAAGTAAGCCAATAGTTGTTGTCTTGTATGACAATTCTAGCCGAATAAGACCTCCTCCTCCTTCTTTACGGGGTATGTATAGGCTGTGTACATCAGCATTTAGATGATGCATTTTATTTTAAAAAGGAGCTTTCTTGTCCAAGAATTCATTTGTCTGATGTTGTTTAGAGTCTAGTTCAAGTTGTTGAAGCTATATTGAACCACTGTGATGGCAAGGTTATTAATGGCCATAATTTTGTTTTGAGAATTCAATTCAGTTTTTAATATCAGTCGTAGCCTTCTATACTACTCTTTACGCATTATTTTTTTTATTTTTATGGTAAACTAGCAATATAGCCTGGCGTTGCTCGAGTGTAAAGAAAGCTTTAAAACTAATCCATGGTCCTGGAGCTCAGATTCAGCCTAAAGAATATTTGTGTGAAGCTTGGTGAGAATCGGATAAAAATTGTGGATTTGTATAAAGGACATACAGTCAGATAAACAGACACACACACAAACATCTTGCCTTTTATACATATATATTATCGATTTTCTGAACTACTGTAAGAACTGTAACCTTGAAACTTCTGAATATCTTTTCTTATGTCTTTGTCTATGAGTGTATCAAATTTGATTAAAATCGGACCACTCCTTCTATAACCCGATTTTTTCGATTATCGATTTTCGATATTTATCGGGGGTACCTCGACAGAAAACCTAGCTAAGAACACTCGCAGACGCTTATAGTACAACTCTGTAAATGTTCAAGAAAATTGGTTCAGCCGTTTCGGAGTCTACAAGTAACGGATAAACACACACACACAGGCAAAGTTCCATTTATAAATAAGTTTAGATTATTTCACTCTCATTTACAACTAGTTACTTATAAGCTTCTTCTTGCTCTAAGTCTTTTATTGTTACAGCAGGGTCTAAGCTAACTGAGGATGTTTGCTGTCGTGATACTCGTAAATCTGTAGTTCTAGCACATTTGTTCAAATTGAATTTCATTCCAATGTCTTCACTGAAGCATGTACGTTAGCATCATGTCTCAGTTGAAAATCTAACAGAAAAAATATAATGACAATTTCCTAACATTGGAATGGCAGCGATATGCATGAATAAATGTGTAAATTAATGGCTTCGTTGTGTGCTGGCTGCTAGCATTTTAAGATTAAAATCGAATTTTTATACCGACTCCATACTATGTTGTAAAGTCATTTTTTCTCGGAAAAAAAGGGTTAATTCGAAGATTTCTAAGCCCAGGCAGAATGAAGCAAGATTTAATTAAATCAGCGAAAAGAAAAACAGTGACGCTTCGTTTACTTTGGACAAAAGATAGACACACAGGTTTGAAAGACTGATTTATTATCTTTCTTGAACAATATGTCTATGTACTTGTGTGAAAATTTGTTCTTTAAACATGATGTTTTAAACTTGTCCTTTCGGCTAAACACACACACACACACACACAGAGAGAGAGAGAGAGAGAGAGAGAGAGAGAGAGAGAGAGAGAGAGAGGAAGAGGAAGAGGAAAACACTCGGCAAATCATTTATCAACTACCCTGCCTTGTAGGTTTCTTGTTTTAGCAAAGTCGATAAATGTCTGGGTAATTTTAAGAAAAAAATGTTTACGCCAAGACATAAAGATAGATAGATAGATAGATAGATAGATAGATAGATAGATAGATAGATATGAGTAGACTGAGATAAATCGATAGATAGATATTAATCTATTGATTAATAGGTAGGTAAATTTAATAGATAGATAGATAGATAGATCGATATAACTCATAGATAGACATTAACCGAATATCTATATATCTATATATGTGTGTGTATGTATATTTATATACACGTACATATAGATACATAGATATTAACCGAATCATTTGATAGATAGATAGATAGATAGATAGATAGATAGATAGATAGATAGATAGATAGATATTAATCGATTAATTAATAGGTAAGTAAATTTAATAGATAGATAGATAGATAGATAGATAGATAGATAGATATTAACTAATAAATAGATATTAACCGAATATTTATCTATTTATATATATGTGTGTGTGTATGTATATTTATATACTCACACACAAACACACACATATATATATAAATACATAGATATTCGGTTTATGTCTATTTATTAGTTAGTATCTATCTATCTATTAAATTTACCTACCTATTAATTAATCGATTAATATTTATCTATCCATCTATCTTTCTCAGTCTGTTCAAATCTATCTATCTATCTATTTATCTATCAACTCTTGAGTTAATATCATTCGGTGTGTGTGTGTATGTATGTATATTTATATACACACGCATATAGCATGATAGCTAGCTAGCTAGATAGCTAGCTAGCTAGATAGATAGATAGATAGATAGATAGATAGATAGATAGATATGAACAGTGTGAGATAGATAGATAGATAGATAGATAGATAGATAGATAGATAGATAGATAGATAGATTATGAACAGACTGCGATAGATTCATAGATAGAACAGACTGATAGATATTAGCTGATATACTTAGCAGACAGACAGAATGATTTCATAGATGTATAAATTGATATTATGAGACTAATAGATAGATTGGTGGACATATATACATTTTCCCTTGTCGTGAAAATGCTGACTCAATCAGCTTCAATAGATTAAGTATAAAATGTTTCTCATATTTTGTTAGAAATTAAATAACACACCTCGCCTTGTTCTGAGCATGCACTTTTTCATGTCATGAGAATACTCATTCCACCACATTCAAGAGAAAAATACGGAAATGGAGCTGACATCTTTTCTAATTTAGATACCAACACTTTTGGCAACAATTTACGATACCGAAGTTTTAAATTTATAATAATAGATCAGTAAATTTGAAAGGAAAATATTAAAACAAAACATAGAGCATAGTTAGGGGATACTAGTATCAAGCAAGTACAAAAATTTAAATACCTAAGAAGTGTTTCAATAGGAGATGGAAACTGCGACACAGAGATCCGAAGGCGAATTGCCATGGCGAAGGACGCGTTCCAGAAGCTGAGTAAAGCTGAGTATTAAGACACAAGAAATTTCCCCCAGAAACAAAGAAAAGTGTGCTAGATTTCTATGTGATGTCAGTTCTTCAGTACGGAAGTGAATGCTGGACAATACCATCTAAGATGAGAAAGATATTTGAAGCTGCGGAAATGTGGTTTGGATGCTGCGAATATCATGGACCGAGCATGTGAGCAATGATGAGGTTTTGGAAAGAATGGCATTGAAAAGAAAACTAATAGTGAGCATCAGGAAGAGACAACTGAAGTTCCTGGGACATGCAATGAGAAAGGAGGGCTTGGGGAACCTGATACTGACAGGCCAAATGGAAGGAAGAAGAGACAGAGGAAGGCAACGGATAACATATTTGAAGGTGGATGACGGAACGCGGATTGTGTGGAGTAACAGGAGAAAACATATTAAGAGCCACCAGGGATAGGGAGACGTGGAAAGCCATGATCGCCTAAAAGATAGGCCACACAGAAGAAGAAGAAGTTTTAAATAAATGTTCATAAAAGAAAATCTTTTTGGAGCTTTTATTTTTCGCTACTTTTTATATCAATATATATTTCTTCATTAAAAATCTTATAAAAATACAATATATTTCTTTAAAACTTTTTTTTATTTTTAGACATTTTAGCTTATTTAAAGTATATGTAATCTGATTTGAAACAAGTGTTATTTACTTTAAGTTAAAAACAATCCGGAAAACGAATTTTTAACGAACAATTATAGTAATTCACCTATCACTCAACACCCAACAAGCATTGTCAAGCACCGATAAGCTATTTACATGTTTATTGCTGTTTTAAGGAGACTTTATCTGTTAATACATAATTTAATAAAATGACTGATGAAAGCATTTTATATAATTAAGTACCCTGTAATATTACAAACGCTGGAAATATTTTCCGTGATCTAATTTTTAAAATGTTAACTTTAAATTTATTTAGAGATCAATAGTCATCGATCTTAATTCCTGATAAATTCGTGTACAGTCATTCATACTTTCACAATTGACACTTTTTACACACATTAAAAAGATTAAATATTATTTTTAAAATATAGAGGATAATGATTTGTATTAATCTTTACAATTTCCGTTTAATAACACATCACGCAATAAATCCCGGGCCTTTTAAGCAAAATTTGACTTCATTCATCAACATACTTTCCTTCTAGAATGATACGCAGGTTTAAACGCTTCTCTAACAATTCGATGCCATTTTTGTAGAGCGATTTGTCTTTGACCTTAAAATACGCCTCAGTTTACAATATCACTTCTTTATTGGGGCCAAATCTCTTTCCCTGGAGTATTCTTTTGGGGTCTGCAAATAACCATTAGTCGCTATGGACCAGGTCTGGAGAATAAGGTGGATACGGAAGCAATTCAAAGAGCAATTCATGTGGTTTTGTCATCGTTGAGATCGACTTGTGATACGGTGCGTTGTTTTAGTGAAAGATCACTTATTTCTTCTTCATTTGTGGCCGTCTTTTGGTGATTTCTTCCTTTAAACGCACCAATAATTCTATATAATATTCGGCATTAATAGTTTTTTTCCTTTCCCAAAGTAATCGCTGAACAAAATACCTTGCGCATTCCAAAATAGGGAGGCCAAAACCTTGTCTTCAGATGTTTGCGTCTTTGATCGCTTTGGACGGCCTTCACCTCCTGCTGTTCACTCAGCCGACTGCCGATTTGATTCCGCAGTGAAATGATGGATCCATCTTTTACGCACTGTCACATATTTACGCAAAACGTCCTTCTTGTTGCATCGAAATAGTTGTAAACAACGCTCTTAATCAGCAACACGTTGTTTTTGATGGTGAGCAAACGTGGCGCCCATTTTGAATACAACTATCTCATTGACAAATGTTCATACAAATTACTTTTTGATATGTTCAACTTTTCTACTACCTCACGCAACTTTACTTTACGATCGGCCAATCGGAGTTTGTAGATTTTTTGGAGGTGTTTTCCGCGACATATGCCGATTTTGGCGACCTGATGTGAAGCATCATTTGTGTCTGTATGACCGCGTTTAAAGTCAACATACCACCTCATAACCGTTGTTTCTGACGAAGCAGAACCCGAATAACAATTATCTCCTTATTTTATGTACCTTGTTCTTCAGAACGTAGGCGATCATGGCCTTCCAGGTCTCTCTGTCCCTGGTGGCTCTTAGCACACTTTCTCCTGTAACGTCTCTCATCCCTGTTCTGTCATCCACCTGCTCAGGCCTTTTAACTATGTTATCCGCTGCTTTCCCCTATCTCTTTTTCCCTCTATCTGGCCTGTTAGTATCAGGTTCTTTAAGCCCTCCTTCATTTTTGCATGTCCAAGGAACTTTAGTTGTCTTTTCCTGATGCTCTGTATTAATTTTCTTTTCGTTTCCATCATTTTCAAAACCTCGTCATTCCTCACATGCTAGTCCACGATATCCGCAGCATCCTGCTTCAGGTTTCCCCTTCATAGTATTTTTCCCATCAGAATGCAATGCTTTGTCAACACATGAAATTCAGATTTTTCCATTGTTTTGAAATTTTGCAACAGTAGCTTCAGTTAAACAATTTTGTAAACTAATAATCTGATTGGGCTCAAATTTTGTCACGTGCCATTTGTAGTTTAGTATATTTTTTTATTAGTGGCGCCTTCTATATATCAGGCCCAAGACTTATTGAATGACGTGTTTAATATAGTTTTCTCTTAATAATTTAACGCCAGCAGAGTTTTGAAAAATTTTAACAATATTTTGAAAGTATAATTTCATTGAATGTAAACAGGATAAAATGAAAACAATTCTTGTAAAGATTTCGCTTTCGTCTCAAGTTTTTTCTTAAGACAAGTATGTTTTTAATATATGTTATTTATAAAAGCAATTAAAAGTTTATCTAATTAATTAATGTGATACCTTTACTGCATTTTTTATTTTACTATTCGGAGCAAAGTCTAAGGAAAGTGACAACAGTTTAATAAAATAAATGATTTACATTCTCTAATGAGTCTTGCATTTAACTACTAAAACAAATATTATGGACAAAATTTAATTTGTAGAAATTTCATGAAATCAAGTTGGGTAGAATAACAGATGTAAAAATAATATATTTATAATTTTAAGATGATTTTATAAAAATGATAATTTTATAAATGAATTTATTCATTCTTGAATAGGTGTTAAAAGTGTTGTGGGCTCTCCCCGTTTTTTGTAGACTATAATGGACTCGACTGAGTGTACATATAATTTTGCCATATAGGGAACACCAGTTGAAGATCTGGAATCTCATTTGTAGTTGCAGTTTACAGTGGAGAGTAATCGTAGAGATTTGTTACAGTTATCGAAGAGTTCCGACAGCTACCAAAGTAACCAGAGACCAGACTAGCTCTGAGTTCTACTCAGCTAAAATAAGTTACCCGGACATACTATTTAACTTCAAGATTTATATATATTTATTTCTACTAATAGTATTGCTGAATTGACTAACCCGCGTTCCAGTTTGTATATTACGTTCAATATAACCTACTTTTTATCTCCATACTGGTTTTTGTTGGTCATTATTTTGGCAGTTCTTCCTCTTTGTTAACTTTATCAATTATTGGATTTTTTAAAGAATTTCTAAATTAATGTATTTTTCTCCGGAAGCAAAGACGCCAAAATTACCATTGTCATTTAGGGTCCTATACTAACGAAAAAAGAACGATTTTTAACCAAAATTTTGAACGTACTTAGAAAGCATTATAAATATTTAAAAATGATTGATAATACTTTGTTTTTCTTTTCTCTTAATAGTAATAAACATGTTGAAGATACAAATATGGTTTAGATGTGGTGTCATCACTATAGTATAGACGAGATTGAGTCAAATAAATAAGAAAGGGTCAGGTTTTATTGAGTACACAATCATTTTAATGCATTTTGTTAACTTCATATCGTCATATCTTTTATTATATGTTAATGATCATCATTTCTGTCTCTTTTGTATTTTGTGTCTTTGATATGTTTCTTGTATAAATTATTCTGGTATTCATATGAATACAACTATTGCGGTGTTCAGGCTATAAAGACTTTTTCTTCCGTGTATATATATATTCATATAAATATAAGGAATGTGTTCCTACAAGTGTGTCCGGTGGATTGTAGTATCAGTTTGCTGTCTGTGTTATGTTATATTAGGTTCCGGGTATTTTAAGTGTCTGGATCGTACATTTAAATTAATTCCTTGGGTTTTGCATATTCTTTTCGTGAAGATTATTTAAGCACATCTCTGGTTTGCACGGAGGTTGTCTTCTTTTGGCTGGGTGGTGTTTATTGAATATCCCAAATCCCCCATTCTGTAGAGCACATTGGAAGAGTGTATATTATATTATTTGAGTAAAGCCGAGAATGATGACGAGTGTTTAAAATTACTGAATGCTTATTTAGAATCTACAATGCGTTATAACAGCATGTGCAAAAAATCTCTTATAGTAGTCTCAAAAATATTATACACCTTGGCTGGAGGTATCGTGCAATTTGAGGTCTGCCAACCTTATAGGTAAATTAAGGATTGATTTTCACCAATTTTGATGTTGTGTTGTATATATGCAAATTGTCGGAAGACGAAGTGTAATACTACTGGAAATATAGGCAGCTTCTACTCATTAGGATTCCATATAAATATCGTTTGAAGCAATATACATATGTGATGGTGTATGTATGTGTGTAAAAATATAGTTTAGGATATGGTATATCTTTTGATCAAAAGCGCAATATTAGGGCTGCTTCATGCTTAAATGCAGTTCTTCAAGCCTGAAACAGACTGTCACTGCTGAGCCGAGATTTCAATGTATACACACACACACACACACACACATATATATATATATATATATAGTCATCCGCAGACAGATCTGATTCGCTGTATCGCAGCTCATCAGTACGGTTAGACTCCGATCGCTTCCTAACCCAGGATTGCAACCCGACCGAATCGGCGTCAGTCGGCGATTCTACCCTTAGGCCACGAGCGTCCGGTAGAAGAAGGCAGACATTTTAGCGCTTATAAACACGCCCAATAGCTATATATATATATATGTTTATGTCAATTTTACATGTCTACATGGAAATTTCTATGTTTCGAGATTAATTCTCATCATCAGGCAATGTTGGTGTGGTTGGGCAGATGATCTACATTTAAATGACAAATACTTTCGGTATACTGTGTTTGTGTGTGTGTGTGTGTGTGTGTGTGTGTGTGTGTGTGTGTTGCTAATCAGAATGGAGATTCACTTAAGTGTTTGTCCCCGAGGAATTTCTGTGCTAACCAACCTTTTCCTCCTCCTTTTTTCTTTTTCCTTGACCCTATTCCTCTCTTGTTTGTTTTCCTTCGCATTTATCTGATCTTATCATTTTCCCTTCAGTTTTATTACATTTGATGTGATATTCCTTTTTGGTAGTACCAATCCCCTTCCCTTTAGTCTATTTGTTAAAGAAAAGATTTTTTTTTCCAAAAGGAACCCCGAACTGCTATATTCTCGCTCCAACTATCAATTTGCTGTAAAGTTCATTATCCTGATACAAAGGGGGGGTTATTAAAAAAAGAACAACTAACTTATTCTATATTTGATTTTATTTTTATTTTTATTTTTTATTTTTACCTAATTCGTCGGTGAGCATGTTATTTAATTTAAGTTTTATCCATTTTCTAATGTGAATAATTTACAAAGTCTACATATGACATTAATTTTGTGACGTTTATTTAATAAATTTTTATTTTTAAGGGATCTAATAATAAATAGTTTTCCATATAAGCGTAATGAACATGGTTCATTTAAGGACTTACGTGTTTTAGTTTCTTTTAGGATTTTCCACTTTATTTATTTATTTTTTTTTTTTTGTTTCCTTTAGGTACCAATGATATCTCGATAGCGATGTTCTATTTCTGTATTTGCTATTATTAAACGAAGAGGTAAATTCTCTGGTAAATTCTCTGCTTTAGAGTGTTTTTAGTACTCCCTATATAGACTTTTATATTGTTTGGGTTTTCCTTCGTCGATATTTCGCATTGATAGATTATCGATTTCGTCAAACACCTATTCTCTAGCGGACAGTTTATGGGGTTTTTGCAATTACATTTTTTCTCGTTTAACTTGTTATTTTCTGTTGTCTGGTTATTTTTACTGGTTTTGTTGAATTTTTTAAAATATTATTATTGTGTTTTTTTATAATTTTTTCTAGATTATTCATACAGCTGTAACTTAATATTATAGTGTTTTTATTAAAGATCTTACTTGGTGGATTTTTCTCCAGGAAGTGTTTCCTAATTAACTCGAGGAATTTTCTTCCCAACCTACCATTGGTCATCTGGTTGTAAGGGGGTGTGTACCAGATAATTTTCTTATTCCTATTTTTTCTTCGAGGGTAGCTTTTCTTGTTTACATATTTAATATTTGGGTTTATGTATCCACTATTTTTAAATGCAGTCTTATAAAAATCGCTATGTTAATTGAACACTTTCTCATTAGCTGAGTTTCTACTAATTCTGTATTCTGTTGATGAGGGTATATGCTTGATGATTGACGGAGGGTGGTTAGATTTTGTGTGGATGTGTAAAGGGTTTGTGTTTGTTTTTTTTTTATGGTTGGTGCATATTTTTCTCTAGATCCAAAGTTACATCAAGGAAATCTACTTTTTTATCTTAGCTTTAACTGTTACTTTTAAATTTAGATTTTTAAACTCCTTGTGTATCATTTTTCTAACCCTGTCTATTTTGAAGTTAGTGGTATTTCTTATTACAATAAGTCAGGCATCTCTATAAAGTCCAAAATCTTTAGTGTTTAGTTCCTTATAGGCTGTGAGATTATATAATATTAATAATCCTACCAGATTTGAAGATTCTGCAGAATCCATCGAACCCATCGTAATATCAAAATTGTCCTCCTTGGAATTGATTTTTTCCCCTGTTCTTTGTGGATGAGCACAAATGTCTTGGCACTCATTATTATTGTTTTCCTCTCCTCCGTTATATCCGAGTAAAGGGTGGCGAATTCCAAATAGTTTCTTTGATATTGATGGATAGTTTTCTTCGATATCAAATTGGATAAAAGAGCAATTCCTTTTGTAAAACCACCCTGTTAAGTCCGTGCTGTTCCATAATTTCAATTCCAGCGAATCCTTGATTTGTTCGTAGATTCTTTCTAAAATGTTCTTGCTAATTTTTTCTATTTCTGGTCTGGTTGGATTTATCATCCTAGTGGTGGGATTGAATCCCACCACTAGGATGATAAATCCAACCAGTAAAGAATACCTAGTGAGCTAGACAAACCTACCTGGATTTCACCTCAACGGATCGTCAGGGAAAGCTGGTTCTTTACTTATTCCACTCTACCTAAGTATTGACCGATTTTTGTTAGTTGATTACTCGTGTCGGTTTTTTTTCTTTTGGCTACGTGCTAGATCGGTCCGAACATTTTTGACTGATTTTCATGTACTTAGTACTTTCTTCTTTAAAACCATTTTTCCCTTCTTCGTAGATTCGTAGAAGGTTTTTTGAGTAAAGTTATAACCTCATATATATATATATATATATATATATATATATATATATATATATATGTATATTAATTTTAGTTGTAATGCCAATAATAACAGAACCAATTCTGTCAAGATTATCAATAATTAAACTACAACTGAGATCGTCTTGAAACCCACCGGAAACTAACCTGCAGGTAAAAGAAGGGAAAGAAAAAAGAAACAAACGAAATACCTGAACAAAAGTCAAGCATTCGTGAGAAAGAAAAAAAACCGAAGACGAAAACCTTAACAATAAAGAGCTCAACACAAAAGCATAGTGCACAAAACACCCAAATCTTTCGATTTTATATATATATATATATATATATTAAGACCTTGAATAATTTCTCGGTGTTTCGCAATAGATGGCTTTTATAAAAATTGTCTGCGTGAATGGTAACGCATCTATAAGGTATTTCTATAAGCACTCTAAAAATTCACTATCTGTCATCCTGTATACAACTTTGTTTTCATCGTGTAAAACATGACGGGTTTCGTGTCAAAGAAAATGTATTTGATGGGTATTTTACTGCACTACTTTATTCAAAAGAAATCTACAACTGAAACATACATAATACTTGTTGAGACTTACGGTCCTAAAGCTCGGTCAGACATGCAGAGGTTGGTTTCGACGCTTCAATGATGGTTTTGATGTTGATGATGGCGCACCAACAAAGATTAAAGACGAAGAATTGGAGGCTTTACTTTTTGAAGACTCCTTTCAAGCGCAAGTGGAACTTTGAGAATTATTATAAGTTGATGACATATCAGTTTTGAAACATTTGGAAACATTCGAAATGATTCAAAAGCAATGACATTGAGTGCCGTACAAGTTGAAACCGAGAGACGTCAAACCTCGTCTTGTCACGTGTAAACAGCCACTTCTTTGTTTTGCTGAGTTTTAAAAGGACTTTATATTTATTTGTTAGGGGGAATGTTGGTTAAGTCTAAGAAAAAACATATGAATAGTCTCGAAAGGCTTGGCTTTAGTGTTGTCGATTTTAATGCCATTTCTTTAATGAGAATTATCTTGACACTCATCTATATATATATATATATATATGGAAAAAAAAAACATACGAGAAAGACTGTTTACACTTTGCTTTTTTTTCTTTATCTTATGCTGCCTGATTCCAATCCATATTTTATCTAGAATTGACAGTAAACTCAAAATTATACTCAGTATTATTTTATCTCGTTTTTCTCGAACCCTGCATAAGAAACAATAAATAAAACTGTTTCTGTTGTTTCTATGTTTTATCTGTTTTCCATTTTCACAAATAATTCTCTATATACAGGGTTTTATAATTATTTTTTCACATTTACGTTATGGGGAAAAACACCTATTCCTCAGATAATGAACCCTCCCTCCTATATTAATAAGGGTTAACGGGAAGTTCACAGGAGATTTTAGAGTTCCATTAGAGTTCAGTCGAACTACTAGGCAGTTGATATTAGTCGGCAGTTAACCGAATACTAAGTAGTCAGCTTCAGTGGAAGATTACTAAGTTCCTAATATTTTGGGTGCGTTAAGTCGATTAGCAACCGACATAGCACAATTATAACCTTCAGTGCGAAAACTATGCCACAACAAGTTATAACCCACTATACATTCCTAAAGTACAGCTTAGTCTAACGCGTTCCGACTCTTCATCAGCCATTGTTTCTGTAGTTAAATTAGTATATATATATTTCTGCAGTCTGAATATTATGTTTTTTTCAGATTAAATATTAAGCAAAGTTGTATTTTTTCATAACCTAGATGGGTAACGTCTTCGGCTTGCTTAAAGTTTCATCAGCAGGTTTCAGTCAGTAAGCATTTTGGAAACTACAGAAGCAATAGGAACCAATGTTTCAACGTAATATGTCCAAAGCTTATAATAAAGAAAAATAAATCTTTAAAGAATAGCGATATCTTATTTCCAAGAGGAACATGGCAGTTAAAATATCCTTTTCAAGGGAACAATTCTATATTGCGTGCTATGAATAAAATATGTCCTTCAATCGTGTTGTAATTTTTTTAATCATACTATATACATACAAATATTAAAGATGGCGTTTTACATGAAAGTGCGTTTAAAGCAATGAGGTGCTTTTCAATCAACTGAAAGAAATTTGACATTCATCGACGCCTGATAAACGTTGACAAAAACAAAGAGCGGTAAGAATAGCTGATGATTAACGTTTTCAGTTCTTGACAAGGCATATTTTTGCCGATGAGTAATGGATTCGATGAACTACCGTGACAATATATTTACAGCTCGGGAAAAACAGTGTTTGGATCTCTGCAGTGGCGTTATTTTTTTTTCTCTGTATATTTTTTAATTTCAATCAAAAGCATTACTTTCAGAATATTACTCCATATCTGCAAATTTAGAATTTGTATGTATATGAAGAGAAACCTTACCAAATCAGAAATATACACATTCATAGACATTCATATATATACCCGTTATTTTTTCCTACACATATTTTACTAAGAAAAAAGAAAATAGTCTATCGATTTATATTTGTATCCATTATGTCGCTACAATTTAGAACGGAAATATGTTTCGTTCTGTCATTTACAAATATTAAAAGACAGTTTGTCTATAGCTTCAATACGCTTGACACATGTATCATTTTCATATACATACACGTACATTTAAAATAATCATCTATCGCTTTTATTACAGGTGATACACACATATGAACAAACATACGTTTTTCCTACATTTAAAAATGATCAACTATTGCTATATTGCACGTGACACGTATCTGACAAATAAAATCAAATTATCATACTGTCTCTTTGGATTTTAAAAAAAATCATTTTTAAATAATTGTCTTAAAAAATTTCTGAGAAATCTCATTAAAGTAGAACATTAGATTAAAGACACGTTTTTTACATGTTTTTGTTTATTCTATTTATATAGAGAGCGCGCAGCAGAATCGGCCCAGAGATAGTACAGGACCAATGTGAATTCGTTAAAGATACAGGACAGACTTTTATCCGTGCTTTATAAATTACGCAAAGGAGTTTGACAAAGTATGACACTGGGACTTGATAGAGATGCTCGACAACCTCGACATTTTCGAAAAAGACGTTAGGATAACCAAGAATCTATATTGGCAGCTTGTGTACGGATAGGAAGTGAACTCAGCAGGTAAGCAAAAATAGAAAGGGGCGTAAGACAAGGATGTGTTTTCTCACCGGGTCTTTTCCACCTGTATAGCGAAGCAACTATGAGCGAAATAAAATCCTTGCCGGAATTCGTCATTAGTGGCCACAATCTCAAGACTATAAGATACGCGGATGACACGGTGCTGATAGCAGACACGGAAAGGAAAATCCAGGACCTTCTACAGAAGGTAGCAAAAGAAAGTGAGAAGAAAGGAGTGAGCATAAACAAGAAAACTGAATGCATGGTCATCAGCAAACAGAGGAGCCCAATATGCCAACTACAAGTCGGAAAATTTAAAATAAGACAAATAACAATTCAAATACGTAAACAGAGAATGGAAAAGAGTGACATCAGTTAATTGCCATACGTGATACACGCTTGACTGGGCAGAAGATTATCCCGCAGTAGGTTGCCATTGCTTTCTACGGTAGACTGGTTGCCGACCAAGGCTATAGAACCCAATCTGTCCTGCTATTTAACCCATAAGTGGAAGGAAGAGACGGATTAATACCTTTCCCAAGGATATTTGCGCGTAAGTGAATGCAAGGAATTCAACTGGAATTCGAACTCGGCTCTCCAATTTCTCGTTCCGAGTCGATATCCACTGCGCCACAACGCACATCCAGCGTTGTGGCGCAGTGGACAGAGTGACATAGAGATCCAAAGACACATTGGAACGGCCACATACACATTTTAGAAGTTAACCACATTACTGACAAACAGGAAAATCTCGTTAGAAACAAAGAAAAGAGTACTGGATGCTATGTGACATCTGGCCTTCTTTATGGAAGTGACTCTTGAGCAATCTCATCAAGGATGAAGAAGAGGAATCAAGCAGCAGAAACGTGGTTATACAGAAAGATGCTGAGGATACCATAGGCGGAGCACGTGTGCAATGATGAGGTGCTGGAGAGGGTGCAAACTAGAAGTTTCAGGTAGAGACAAAATATGGGGCACGTAATGAGAAAGAAGGACATGGAGAATTTAATACTCACAGGTCGGAAAAAAGGTAGTAGAAACAAGGTACTTGTTAGGTCTAAGCAAATGGATGGCGGAGCTGGGTTGAAAAGAGATCAGTTAAGTGCCATACGTGATACACGCTTGGGCGATCCTGTCTCGAAAGAAACATGACTGACTGGCAGAAGATTATCCCGCTGTAGGTTGCCATTGCTTTCTGCGGTAGACTGATTGCCAGCCAAGGCTGGAGAACCCAATCTGTCCTGTTATTTAATCCATAACTGGAAGGAAGAGACGGATTAATAGCTTTACCAAGGCTATTTGCGCGTAAGTGATTGCAACGAATTCAACTGGAGTTCAAACTCGGCTCCCCGATTTCTCGTTCCGAGCCGATATCCACTGCACCACAACGCACATCATTAAAAGAGATACAAAAAGAAAAAACATGGAGAGCAACAAGAGTCAGAGCCAAATGGAAATCCATGATCGCCTATGTCCTGAAAGAACACGGTACATGAAGAAGAAGATGTTTATTTTTTGGGTGATATTCCAGCTTCACTATTTCTCCCCACTGGTTTCTTTCCTTTTCTTTCACTTTGTGGACGTCAACCTGCAATACGCCAACTAAATACCTTGCACAGGGATAACATCTAGTTAAGAAAGGCCGAAATGTATCAGCCCACAAGTAAATGTTTACAGAATTAATTATAAACGTCAAATATTTGCCTTTTCTTGAACAGAGTAAATCTCCATCGACACTAATATAAAGGATCAACACATTTTTCCCAGAACTAAGTGAATGGATATAAACCCAAATATAATCGACCAATATTTATCTATTCTCGAAACAAGTCAATACTTTTAGACTAACTTTAAAAACAGATTTAGTTCAGTTAGTAATCAACGTTTTATTGACATGTAAAAATCAACCAACCGAACACATACATATATATGTATGTGTGTGCGTGTGTGTGTGTTTGTATGTATATATGGAAATGGAACGAGCGGTGACAGTCTGTTTCTTGCTCATATGCACCCGATAGCCTGATGATTGCATATAAGCATATCTCGTGAAGCAGATTAAGGCTCAGCAATACTACGTACTCAAAGTCCCCGATATCAAGTTAGTCCTGGGTATAACTGTAAACTGCATCCGGCAGCAAAGCCTCTGATAGCGAGGTTGTGAGAAGCATGAAATTGCTGTTGCTGTTGTTTGCAGGTCCGCCCTGACCCGGAGTGGTAGCACCTGTTAGGGCCCCAGCTATGAGCAAATAATTAACCCCGCAAACTGATGACATAGCACTTTGAAAGTATAAAATAATTTATAGAAATATATATATATATATATATATATATATATATATATATATATATATATATATAGTCTTTTATAGAAAATATATATTTTCGAAGAAAAAATATTAGCAGCAATACATTTTTGATGAAAAAAATTATAACCATAGCACATTTTTTGAGGAAAGAAAATTTACTGTCATAATACGATTTTTGAATACAAATCTAAAAAAAGATTTTCATTTTTTAAAATAAAAAATTAATCAAAATCTGATTAAATCAACCTTATCACTATAACAAAACATTTTTAAAAATACCTTAAAAATGTTACCGTTTTTGCATTAAATAACCGACAGACTCACACTCAAATTTATATCATATAAAGTAACTTCTAAGTGTGTATGTTAAAAAGGCACACTAACGCGCACACACACGCTTACAAACACACACACACCCATACACAAATATATATATATATATATATATATATATATATATGCTATCGACCATAAGTTTGGGACCACCTTAGATTTATTCTCTAAGAGAAAGAAATAACAAATCTTATGTCTTAGAAGAATAAATATAGATATATTTCATTGTTGCTCACAGTTGTACAATAATTAAAACCAAAACTAACATCGAGTAATTTAAAGTTTATTCATATTTGTGTTTCATCAAAGAAACCATAACGAGCCTTATTACTGCAGAGCAAATCCTTGGCATTCTTTCTAATAACTAATATAATAATAATAAAAATAAGTTGGTGAAAGTGATTTCCAAGCATCCTGCAAGCATTTAAACAGCATTTGTTCATTTTTAGGAAGTTCATTTCGAACTGTAGGATCAATTTCATTCCTTATTCTCCTTCTTTAATAGTGGTTTCTTAACTGCTACACAGACTTTCAGCCCAGCAGAATGAAGTCGTCTCTTAACAGTAGTAACAGATACTGGATGTTGCCGAGTAGAATTCATTTCCATTGTTATGGGACAATTTTTCTTCTATTCCTCTTGCTAGACATGATCAAGTGCCTATCCTCTACAATAGATGTTACTCTGGGCCTACCAGATCTTTTTCTGTCAATATTTAACTCAGTTTCACGAAGTCGTTGAAGGCAATAATGAACGCCATTTTTTGATAGGCTTAATTGTTTAGCGATAACACGTTCAGAATATCCTTCTTTCAAAAGAATTTCAACCTGAGCTCTTTTCACAATGCTAATCTGTTTCTTCCTTGCCATTTATACCGTAGTAATATGGTTTACAAAAATAAATTATACCCTAACTATAATATCTGAATAAATCTGAATTTTCGACAAAAACTTAATCACAATAAGAGGAGTCAAGTAGCAAATTTAGTAAATGTTTGCTTTAAAGTTGAAAAGAATACTTTTTTTACTTGACATCTGCATAAGAATAACAACAAATACAAACTCGGCTAATTTAATTCTGCTAAAAATGAATGGTCGGTAGTGTATATATATATATATATTCTATTAAATATAAGAGACAATGAATGTCTATTATGTTTAATCATGAGCCGTTCTAAACGTCGTATTTTTGCTTTAATTTCAGTTGAAAATAAAGACAAAAATTCTCCAACATTTGGATAATTATTTATTGGTTTTCTTCTAAGCTTTCGGCTCACATGAGCCATCTTCAGAGAGGTAGTTTAAACTGAAATATTATAAAATCCATATATACTAAATATATATATATATATATATATATATATATATATATATATATATAATGGATATCAATCATAATACATATGGATATATACGCAAGCAAACACATATGTAAATATTTTTCCGGTTTTATTACAACAGTGCTCAGTGTAATATTACAGAGCTATGAAGTATATATTAATAAGTGCACATATCCTACGTCTAGAAAGCTACTCGGTGTCTCATGCTGTATGCAAGCATCAATTTTCATCAAGAGTTCATTATATGCAAATGATGATTGCATAGTACACCGAACTCCGATCATGCTATAAACATTGGATAATATATATATATATATAGATAGATAGATAGATAGATAGATAGATAGATAGATAGATATAGATTTACATTTGTTGATATTACCATACATTTAAGAGCAGATGTGGTTGTTACGATGAATTCGTAAATTCTGTTATAGGCTTAATTTGACGTTGCATAGACTGATCGTCAATCGTGGTTGAGAGGTCTAAGATGCCCCAAATCACTTGGTGGATTTCTTAATGTGTAGAGTGGTCGCAGGTTCGAATCCTGCCGAGTAACACAATTTATCCTCTTTCCCCTTATTTTTGTTTGTATTTTTTTTTTATTATTAAAATTTTAAGAAAAGACTCATTCCGGCAAATATTTTGTACCAGATGAAAGGAATATTGTAAGGTCTGATGAAATGAGCTAATTAAACTCATTGAAATGAGCTATAGTTATTAACCAATTGAAATGACGTGTTGAGTTTTCTTTTATAAATTTCATTTTATATATATATATATATATATATATATATATATATATATATATGCCAGTTAAGTGGCATGCGTGATACACGGGTAGGCAATCATGTTTGTTTAGAGACATGACTGACCGTGCAGACAATTTTCTTGAAGAAATTTACCATTACTTTCTGCGGTAGACTGGTTGCAAACAAAGGCAATAAAACTAATTCTCCCATGTTATTTAACAAAACAATTTACTGAAGGATTAATGTCAATATTTGATTAAAATAGAGATCACTATTACAAATCGGCTATTAATTTCATTTTATAATAAAAATTAAAATTTATTTTCCTTTACTATTATTTATTTTATTTAGTCTCCCTGACAAAGTGGATTTGGCTAGTTTGAACATTTGAAAACTCTTTAACTTGAAATCAACACCATCACTCGATAAGACACAAGTAGTGTCGAAACAAAATAGCTACTTTTGTAGTGGTATTATAACACATTTATGTTATCAGTTCTATATAAATATTAATCGGTTTATTTTGTTTGATCATATTTTTAAGAATATTGCTTTTTCTATACAGAATTTTATTCCATCCATACCCACCCTATATATATATATATATTAGTCATCCACATACACGCCTATATGTATATATATATTAGTCATTCACATACACGACTATATATATATATATATATATATATATGTGTGTGTGTGTGTGTGTGTGTGTGTGTGTGCGTGCTTGTTAATCATCCACATACAAACCTGTTTTGCTGTATCACAGCTCATCAGTCACATCCACTTGCTTCTGGCCGGGATCGAAACTCAACCGTTTTGGTTTCAGTTGGAGTCGCTACCCTCTAATCCATAAGCGCATGAAATAAGAGAAGGGAAATATTGCTTATCATCTTGCGCAGGGCGAAAAATAATATATATATATATATATATATATATATATATATGTATATATATATATATATATATATATATATATATATATATATATATACGCAGACAGATCTGTTTCGCTGTATCACAGCACATCACTATGATTAGACTCCGATTGCTTTTTCCGGTATGAAAGTCAATGATCGTGAAGTTTTATGAACGTGGGACCAACTTCTGATTGTTGTTATTCCCAGATCCACCCTGAACCGGTATGGTAGGCCCTAGATCATGGCAATTACCTTATGCACTTACTGAGAGCAAATCAATAAAAAGTTTAAAAATGTTACACTAAAAAGACTAACTAAAGATTTTCAGAGTAAAATAATTATCTACAATACATTTTTCAGAGATTTTTTTAAATTAAAAGTAACACATTACTGTAAAAGAAATTGCTAATATTCCAAAGAAAATTAAATCTCGGCATTAAATGACCCATGAGAAGTTTATGTACCACTACAATAGAAACAATATGTATTGTTTCAAACGTTATTTTTAGTGGATAAATATGTTTGAACAAACACTCGTTTTTTGTTTTTTGGTTTGTTTGTTTGTTTGTTTTTTTTCTGTTTATTTTATCAGTGTTTATTTCGTCTATCGGCCTTCGTACTTAAGAAACTTTCATTAAAAGAATGTCTTCCGGAAGGATTTGAACCAGCGTACCCTTTTAGAAAAGAACTCTCATCTGAGCTTGTGTCTTTTTGCCACCTGGCTACGGAGAGCTTCAGTCAAGCTAACATGTACAATACTTGCAAACGTATTAGGATAAGAACTATTTTATCTTTTATGAGGCATATTGACAGAAAATAAACAATTTAATTGAAGTAATTTTATTTGATTTACTCAACAAATGCTTTAACAAAAAAATACTTGTTACAAAATAAATTTAATATTTAGTATAATAGACTTTTGCTTTGATCAAAGCCTTCATTTGGTCAGGTTCATCAATGTATCTAAAGGTATCTTCTGCTAAGCAGCTTGTATTTGTTCCCAAAGTGTGTCTTGTGAAGTAACCTTAGATTTATCAATTTTTTTATCCAAAATATCCTATAGATGTTCAATAGGATTGAGATCAGGGCTTTCTGGGAGCCAATTCAAATTCCCAAGCATCCTTCCTCTTCTTTTTTAGTTAATTCTTACAATGGTTTGAAGTATGTTTATTGTTATAGTCTTGCTTATAAATAAATCCTTGTTTTATTAAACTGTTGTGGTGTTATTTTTGCATTGGAGGCTAGTATTTGTGCTAAAGTCGGTCCTAATAGGTTCGACGTACAAAACCCTAGGAACTTGATATATGTATTACGCAGTGTAATCTTGCCAGGTCGCTGATTACTTTCGTATTCGACTGTCGACTACTATAGTCCAATATCGACTGACCCTCGTTCCTCTTACTAATCCTACTTAAATTATGTGAGAGAGTATTCACTATCGAATAGGTGTGTTTAACCATAAAATAAACATATCCCAGATGGGACACCACAACGGATAAGAACATACATAGAGCAGGGGTGTTTTTAAACTTTATTTTAAAGCCTCAGAAAGAATAAAATAGTTCTTGTCCTAATACTTTTGCACAGTCCCGTATAGACGCTCGTTCAGATGTGGATGGGCTTTAAAGCAAATAGAAACTTATTTCAATGTTTTCCCTCCATAGTCGATCCATTAACGCACACAGGATGAGACGATTTTTAGCGAGTATGAAAAAGAAATGTGTTCATGCCTTTCCCATACGGTCATAAGACGCCTTGGTGGGAATTCGAACTCTTTCTGCCGATTTCGATTTTCGTCTCGATATCCATTAAATTAAATCAGGATTGCAGATATGTTGGAAATCTTTGTTGTGTCCGGTTTTGTCTTTTTTACCGGAAATTTTATAGTTTTCGTTACCCTTTTATTTTCTTTCCTCAGAATTAAAACTTTTTTTCTCTTCTGTTTGTGTAAGCGACTGCCATGCATTCGTTCGTTCTGGAACTGTGTACGCTGTTGCAAATGTAACAAATCAGACAACGGTCTGATTTTCACATTCGGAATCTTAATTTCGATTCTTTCATTTGCTTCCTTCCAGCCTGTCCAAACAGGCAAACAAGTTGGAGTAGAAAACGAATGCCCAGTTCTATTAAGAAAATAACAACACAAAGGAAAAATATACCCACGATTCCTATTTCGATATTTCTGTTAACAACGCACCTTATTAAAAAGGGAAATTTTTACAAGACTCAATAGAATAAAATCAATTTTATTTTCTGTCTTTGTTGTTTCTATGAATTTGTTTCATTTTCTCTCCATGATGATAGACATTCAGTTTACGTTTCTGCATTTTTTTCTTATTCTCAGAAAGAAACATCAGGTCATAGTGCCATTTCTGGAATGTGTCTTTTCAAAATATAACCGCCACTTCTTCCGTTACTGTATCCCGACAAAAAGTTATTTCCTTTTTCAATTCGACAATTCTGTAATTTTACCAATATGTACAATGATATTGATATTTTTCTTTTTGGAGAGAAAGCACAATCCAGTTTATATTGTTTATATGCTTTTAAAAAAAAATAATCACCGAAGTTGAGAACAACAAACAATATAGCTAACTAGTGTAAAAAGAAATAGCAGAATAGCAACTAAGAGCGATAATGAAAAACACGCATTATTTTGAAGGAAAAATAATAGGATGCTGTAGAGAGCCGTGATCGCATACGTCCTGAAGGGACACAACACTCGGAATAAAAGTATTAATCCTGAGAAATAGATATTTTGAAAAAATAAAATCTTTCAATTTGGTGGTTTTAAAAAATGTAAACTTAAAACAAACTGTAAACCTGTCTTAAAGCGATGTGATCTTTAAAAAATGAAAGAGATATTTTTGGGGAAATCTCAGAAACTTTCTCATGTGAAGTTTCTTTGCTTTCCACCATTAATACTGACGGATCTTTTTTTAACGTTCGAATTTAGTAGTGATAGACACCTTTACATATTGAGGTCTTCTGCTTTCAGGAAATGCGCCGGTTATTGAGATCAATTACAACTGATATTAGCTTATTGAACATATTTTTCAATAATTCTCAAATTGCCCAATGGCAGTTGGTATTTTTATTAATATTTTTTAATCGATTCTGCGATGCACGAAAAAACTTTCCACAAAAATCAAATTAAGGAAAACAAGAAACAATTATATAAAGCTTAAATTATAACATGTTTTCTTGGGCCGCTATTTCTTACTAACCAATGTATCTTCAAATATTCTATTTCCATCTATTAATACTTGAAAAGTATTTTGATATATATACTTTCACAAAATGGAAATAACATATAAAATATTAATTAATCTGTAGTTTAATTTCCTTCTTTGACAAGATTGAAGGAACAATATAAATTATTATTATTTTGGTATCATATATTAAAACATATATGTTAATACTTAGAAATTAATATATTTTTTTAATCATTTCACCCCAAGCAAGGCATTCCACTGCCACTATTGCGCTTGGGGCTACATAGGGGAAGGTAAATAGAAAGAGTGGTTAGATATAGGAAATGTCAGTAGGGGGTGATAGATAGTTGGGTGGGTGGGAAGAGTGTTTGAAAGAATGGAAGCGAGTAAATTTGTTAGGAGGTGTCTATTGATCTTACATTTAAACTCCTGGAGATTGTAGCCGTCTGGGATGCAGTCATGTGGAAGGGAATTCCACAGCCGGAAGTGTGAGAAAAGAAACTGTTGGAGTAGAAGTTGCGGTTGCATAATATATTAAGAAATTGTGCAAAATTAATATTTTTTGTTAATTAGCAATGATAGATCTGTATTACTTACAATGTAAACAAAGACTTCTGTGTTTGCTGCCCCATAATCCGTCAACGAATAGAATGATAAACGAATTAGTGAAGGGTTACCCTCGGTCAGTTTGTAGGGAGAGTCGGCTACGTTTGCTAAATAGCCTCGTATCAAACTTAATCGAGCCAATCACATTTGAAAGTATCAGAAGGTTGGACAAAACACAAAAGCGTTTCGTTTGTATTCGTGTAAAATTATTTAAGGAGAAGAATAACATCAGTTTTGTTGTTTTTAAAGTAATAATTATGTCTGAAAGACTTTTTTATAATCAAATCACCCCAAGCAAGGCAGTTTTACTGCCACTGCTGCCCAGGGGGTTACATAGAGTAAAGTGATGAGAAAGTGGGGTTAGTTATAGTGTATGTCAGAAAGAGGGTAATAGACGGATGAGAATACCGGTGTAAAGGGGGTGGAGTGGATGGAAAATGAGCTTAAGAGAATGGATACAAGTTAGTAAGATATTGACCTTAAATTTAAATTCATGTAGATTGTAGCTGTCGGGGAAGCAAGTATATGGAAGGGAATTCCACAGGCGGGGAGTGCGAGAAAAGAAGCGATTAGAGTAGAAATGGCGGTTAAATTTTATTGGTTTCACTGTAAAAGGGTGGGACCTATTTGCCAATCTAGTAACTCGTGTAAATTCATACTGTGGGGACACCAGTGAGCTAAGTTCATTTGAGCAGAAGCCGTGAAAATATTTGTAGAATAGGTACAATGAAGCCATGTCACGCCGGTGAGAGAGCGACTGCAGTCGAGCTAAGTCGGTATGAATCACATTAGAGATTCTTCGTTGGATTTTGTCAAGAACCCCGAGGCGAATAGCAGGGGTACCCGACCAGATGTGGCAGAAATTCTAAATAAAGCTTTTCTTCTGAATATGCGTTCTTAGAGTTCAATTTTCGTAAAGTCAGACTAAATAGATTTGTAAAGAAAAATGTGTATAGTATCTTTGTCGTCTTTCTTTTGTGAGGAAAAGAGAAATATGATGTCAGCGTGATTTTTTTCTTTTCTTTTTTTGCCAACAAGTCATCGAGAAAAAGGAAAATCAGTTCAAAAGAGAGTAAGATTGTGTGAAAATGTCAATAATCTGGACTTGGCGTCTGTCTCTCGGTGATATTCTTTATTTCTTTGATGACCGTAAATGGGAAAGAAAGAGAATCAAAGAATTCAGCGCAAAAGAGAAGATGAGATAGTAAAGAAAATGCAGGTCACCCAGAATTAGCATCCGCTTCGACACCCATGGAAGGGGAAAAGAAAAGAAAAACGCGTATTTATACGTTTAGGAAAAATAGAAATGAATAAACTTGTAAAATCATTTTCCTAGCTCTTGATTGGCCAATAAATAATGGATTGTATTTATGTTGTTTTTGCAAACGCCAATACATTGTAAAATTTAGTGAGTCGACTGTCTTTATGAAAAGTGCTTTTCTATTGATAAATGTGGGAACATATATGCTTTTGTTATTGGCTCATGAATAGGTGTATGTAAGCTCGATTTTCTGTGCAATCAAATCTTACAAAGTCCGACTTATTCTTTCACTGAAGTAACAACTCATTCACTAAAAGCAATGTGAATTTTTCCACTGACGAAACCTAAAATGCAATCATCTACTTATTCCTCATTTGGCTACCTGAAAACTCTGGCTTTTCCCAAAGGTACACTTTTCTTTGAAAGGGAATATATTTCATTCTCATAAAGAGATTGAGATTTTTCTGTCCAATTTCTGGAATAATAAAACGTTTTTACTTTATTGTTTTAAATTGAGCAATATGAGAACCACTGGACACAAAGAAATAAGTGTTCCATATCATTGATTGTCGTGATTTACTCAACCCTTTATGGTCCTGAAAGAGTTGTTAAATCTTTTTCTTGTTTTTAATAGAAATGGAGGCTGGTGTTCGTGCGGGAGTTTAGATGTACTTTGAGAAATAACAAAAATCTATTTAGCGTTAATATTAATTGATTCAATGGTTTTTGAAGATGCTTTCTATTTGTAACTATTTCAGGTTTTTATCATTGTCATTCCAATTTGCATGAAATCTAATTGACATATTGAAATTCTAATACCCTACTATTGTCACCTAAGCGCAAATATTCTTGGGAAAGGTATTAATCGGTCACTTTACTCCAGTTACGGGTTAAATAACAGGACAGATTGGGTTCTATAGCCTTGGCTGGAAACCATTCTACCGCAGAAAACAATGGCAACCTACTGCTGGATAATCTTCTGCCCAGTCAGTCATGTCTCTTTCGAGACATGATCGCCCAAGCGTGTATCACGTATGGCACTTAACTGAATATAATAGTTGGAAACATAATTAAAACTTCTACTGGTCATAAAGTGGGGATCGTTTTTCTATTGTTATGAAGTAGTAAACTGATCCCCCACTACTTATACTTAATATAATAATGTAATATAATCTATCTCTTCCTTCTCTAGCTCTGAGTCAAATAACAGGACAGATTAGCTTCTTTAGCCTTGACTGGTAGCCAGTCTACCGCAGAAAGCAATGGCAACATACTGCGGAATAATCTTCTGTCCAGTCAGTCATGTCTCTTTCGAGACATGATCGCTCAAGCGTTTATCGCGTATGGCACTTAACTGACTGATTATAATAGTTGGAAACATAATTAAAACATCTACTGGACATAAAGTGGGGGGTCCTTTTTATATTATTATTAAGTAGTAAACTGATCCCCCACTAATTATACTTAATATAATAATGTAATATAATCTATATCTTCCCCCTCTAGCTCTGAGTCAAATAACAGGACAGACTGGGTTCTTTAGCCTTGCTTGGCAACCACTCTACTGCAGAAACAATGGCAACCTACTGCAGGATAATCTTCTGCCCAGTCAGTCATGTCTAAAAAGAGACATGATCGCCCAAGCGTGTATTGCGTCTGGCACTTAAGTGACTATTGTCAAAAGACGAATTGCTTACCAAACGAACGGCTGTTCTCTTTCCCTTGTAGTTTACTGCCCTATTTTTTGTTTAAAGTACGTCGAATAAATACATTGCATAGAGGCAAGACTATCCTACCCCGACCCACCCACAACAGAGGTCGCTTTCTCGGGTGGATAGTTTCAGACTCCGATATAAACTGGACTTAGTGCAAACTTTTAACTGAATTGTTTCCGAAAATGTTTCTTCTTCAAAAAGTGTATATAGTGTAGCTGTCTTCATTTTTAAGGTTGACCTGTTCTTCTATATGGCAGAGACTGACGGACAATTTCCTCAAAAATGATGGAAATACTTGAAACAACAGAACAATATAGTCCTACAGAAAGATGCTGAGGATGACATGAACTGAAGTTATGAGCATCAACAAGGTTTCGGAAGGAATCGGAACAAAAGGAGACATATTTAACATCGGGAAGAGACAGCTGAGTTTTCTGGGAATGCAAGGAGGAAGGAGAGCTTGGAGAATCTGATACTCTTAGGGTGGATAGAGGAAAAGAAGGCAAAAGAAAACGGCGTGGGACATACATGATGATGCAAATCGATGGTAGTGTAGGGTTTGGAAGAAATAAGAAGGTGAAATATATTAAGAACAGCAAGGGATAGAAAGATGATCACTTCTGTCCTGAAGGAAAAGAGTAAGTAAAAGAAGAAAGCTGTGTTAAAAATTATTTTTTAATTTTGAGTAAATTTCGGCTCGCGGTATTTTGGGGGGTAAATGATGGAGGTAATAAAATAATTTACCGAAACCTGAACATTAGCAGCCTATGTGCAAAGCTCATTGAAGTTGGTGGTGGTCAACTGAAGATGGAGGAAAAGTAATGAGAACTATGTTGTTGTTTTTTTTTTTTTTTACTACAATAAATTATTTTGATAAACTTGATTTTTTTAATTAATGGCTACTGAAATCTGAAATATTTCCGTTAACCACAAAAATTTGTCGGGTAAATCTTAACCGGTATTTGTCTATAAGAATCTCTGCAATACGACCCTCACCAGATGTAGAAGACGCGACGCCGGGGAGTAGTGGATGCAACGCCGAGTAGTGTCAGTCAGTTAAGTGCCATACATGAAGCACGACATGACTGAGTGCGCAAAAGATTATCCCGCAGTAGATTGCCATTGCTTTCTGCGGTAGATTGGTTGCCGACCAAGGCTATAGAACCCAATCTATCCTGCTATTTAACCCATAACTGGAAGGTGGAGACGCATTAATACCTTTCCCAAGGGTATTTGTGCATAAGTGAATGCAATGGATTCAACTGGAATTCGAAGTCTCCGGCTGTAGTAAAAACCCACCATCAAAGAAAAATTTTAATGTTACACTGACTATTGTAACAATATAGTCATTCCTTCAACTGAGAAAAAGTCAGCCAGTCAATTAAGTACCATACTTGATATACGCTTAGATGATCATGTCTCTTTCGAGACACGACTGACTGGACAGAAGATTTTCTCACAGTAGGTTGTTATTATTTTTTTGCAGTAAATTGGTTTCCAACGATGGATATAGGACCCAATCTCACGTGTTATTTAACCCGTTGCTGGAGGGAGAGGAGATGGATTAATACCTTTCCCAAAGGTTATTTGGGCGTAACTGAATGCAACGAATTCTACTGGAATTCGAACTCGGCTCTCCGACTTCTCGTTCTGAGCCTATATGTTCTCTAATCAAATGTTTACATTGAAGACTGAACTCGGAAGACACGAACGGATTCTGCGAGTAAACTTTGATCACTCACATCAAATCACCAGAACTATTAATAGCATTCACATTTTATACCTTCAAGGTATACGCACTTTTAACGGGGTTCTATCTCACTGAAAGCCTTTCATTGCACTTTCTTCCTTGTAAATTTGATTATACGTTGGGTTTTTTTTCTTGTAATTTTTCTAATATGTTTATATATATTTTTACTATGTGTATTGCTATCCCTTGATCTCCATTTCCAAATCTTGTTTAATTATACCTACAAATATATTAGTAATATTTTTCCCTTATATTTTCATAAACAAGCCAATTTACACTAAAAGCTTAGAATCGATCCTGATCATACTTAAGTCTGCAAGTAACCACACTGGTAGTGTAAATCGGTGTTATGTACAACTTTTTGACTCCAAAGTAAATTTCTATCTATTAATTCCTTGTGATTTCTGTTCAGTATGAACTATGTTTTTTGTTAACCGAACGAGAATTGGAAAGTCATCAAATTAACAAAAACTTTATCTAAAATCTAAAGTTATTTTCCCCTGTTTTCCTTTGTATCTTTTCCCTGAAATCACTTCCACTTTTTGGCGTTTTGTTTGCACTTTTTCCAACCCATTATTCGTATTACCTATTAAATGCATAATATAACATGATATTTGTTACACCTAAGCCGCATTATAATTTTTATGGAACATACGAACCACCCAAGATAATATGATATTTGTGTCAGTCATTGATAACCATAACAATGTTACGAAATGTCTGTACAGAGAACGAAAGATCAACACAAGAATTCAGTATTTCAATATTTAACTACTCATAAACAAATCTTAGTATAAAAAATATCTATCTAAACTTATTTATAAATGGAACTTTGTGTGTGTGTGTGTCTGTGTATCTGTGTCTGTGTGTCTGTGTGTCTGTGTGTGTGTGTGTGTGTGTGTGTCTGTGTGTCTGTGTGTATCCGTTACCTATAGACTCCGAAACGGCTGAACCGATTTTCTTGAAAATTTACACAGTTGTACTATAAGCGTCTGCGAGTGTTCTTAGCTAGATTTTATGTCGATAATCGAAAAAATTGGTTATAGGAGGAATGGTCCTATTTTAATCAAATTTGATACACTCATACACAAAGACATAAGAAACGATAGTCAGAAGTTTCAAGGTTACAGTTCTTACAATAATGCACAAAATCGATAATATATATATATAATTCCAAGTGAAGAGGACTCAAGTTTTTTTTCATATTTTGAGTGCCCTGGCATTTATTTTCTTATAAACAGTGCTCAATATAATGAGTATTATATAGCTTAATATAATATAATATAATTATATGGTTATGTCAATTTTCCATTGCGACATGGAAATTTCTATGTTTCGAGATTAATTCTCATCATCAGGCAATGCTGGTGTGGTTGTGCAGATGATTTGCATTTAAATGACAAATACTTTCGGTTTACTGTGAATGTGTGTGTGTGTGTGTGTGTGTGTGTGTGTGTGTGTGTGTGTGTGGCTAATCAGAATGGAGATTCACTTTGGGGTTTGACCCCGAAGAATTTCTGTGCTAACCAATTTTTTTTCTTTTTCCTTGACCCTATTTTTCTCTTGTCTATTTTCCTTCGCATTTATCTGATCTTATGATTTTCCCTTCAGTTTTATTACATTTGATGTGACATTCCTTTTTAGTAGTACCCATCTCCTTTCTCGTCCCTTTTAGTCTATTTGTTAAAGAAAAGATTTTTTTCCCAAAAACCTCGAACTGCTATTATTTCGCTCCATCTATCAATTTGCTGTAAAGTTTATTATCCTGATACAAAGGGGGGAAATTATTAAAAAAAAAAAAAAAGGAAAACTAACTTATTCTATTTTTGGCTTTCTTTCTATTTTTATTTTTACCTAATTTGTAAGTGAGCATGTTATTCAATTTAGGTTTTATCCATTTTCTAATGTGAATAATTTAGAATGTCTACATATGACATTAATTTCGTTGCGTTTATTTAATAATTTTTTTATTTTTAAGGGATATAATAATAAATAGTTTTTCATATAAGCATAATGAACATGGTTTATTTAAGGACTTACATGTTTTAGCTTCTTTTAGGATTTTTCACTTTATTTTGGGTGTTTTTTTTTGTTTTTTCTGGTTTCCTTTAGGTACCAATAATATCTCGATAGGGATGTTCTATTTCTGTATTTGCTATTATTAAATGAAGAGGTATGCTGGTAAATTCTCTGCTTTAGAGTATTTTTAGTAGTCCCTATATAGACTTTTATATTGTTTGAGTTTTCCTTCGTCGATATTTCGCATTGATAGATTATCGATTCCGTCAAACACCTATTTTCTAGCGGACAGTTTATGGGGTTTTTACAATTACATATTTTATTTTCTGTTGTCTGGTTGTTTTTACTGGTTTTGTTGAATTTTTTTAAAATATTATTATTGTGGTTTTTTATAATTTTTCTAGATTATTCATACAGCTGTAACTTAATTTTATAGTGTTTTTATTAAAGATCTTACTAAGTGGATTTTTCTCCGGAAAGTGTTTACTAATTAACTCGAGGAATTTTCTTCCCAACCTACCATTAGTCATCTGGTTGTAAGTGTGTGTGTACCAGATGATTTTCCTATTCCTATTTTTTCTTCGAGGGTTGCTTTTCTTGTTTCCGTATTTAATATTTGGGTTTATGCATCCACTATTTTTCAATGCAGTATTATAAAACTCGCAATGTTTATTGAACACTTCCTCATTAGCCGAGTTTATATTAATTCTGTATTCTGTTGATGAGGGTATATGCTTGATGATAGAAGAAGGGTGGTTAGATTTTGGGTGGATGTATAAAGGGGTTGTGTTTGGTTTTTTGTATGGTTGGTGTATATTTTTCTCTAGATCCAAAGTTACATCGAGGAAATCTACTTTTTTATCTTAGCTTTAACTGTTACTTTTAAATTTAGATTTTTAAACTCCTTGTGTATCATTTTTCTAACCCTGTCTATTTTGAAGCTTGTGATATTTCTTATTACTATATATATATATATATATATATATATATATATATATATAAAAGGCAAGATGTTTGTGTGTGTGTCTGGTTATCTGCCTGTATGTATTTTTTCAGCCCTTTTATTTTAGTTTTTTTCTTCAGGTTTGGCTCTAAGTAAGTATAATTGTAGTTCTTAGTCTCAGCCATGATATCATTTACTCAGAGGACTTATTTAGCCTTCAAAATTCAGTTTACGACGAAAAAAACTTGTTTGATATCGATAGCAGGAAATCAAAATTTGATTACATCCATTCATTTTTCTTTCAGTCTATGGTTTCGCTTTAACTGAAAACAAATATTGCTTTTTAGTCTTTCGTGCCAACGTCCAACGAGTCTGAGCTCCAGGACCGTATATTAGTTTTAAAGCTTCCATTACACCCGAGCAACGCTGGGCTATACTGCTAGTAGTATATACAAGTGGTCTGATTATCCAGAATCAACAAGGATTTACCAACATAATTTGGCAATTAAAACTTTACCTACACAACAAAATGTCCGTGATTCATTAAAGAGACATCTTTCTGCGTTTCATCAGCACGGCTGATGCTAACCTCCAGGTGAATGCTCGTCGCATTTTCTCGAGTAAACATTGTAAGAGAAATTCTACACTGAATCCATTAGGTATGCTGCTAAAAAGTTGGTTCCCTGTGTCGGGCTAGACAATTTTTCTCCTTTCTATCTTACATTTCTATGAGTCGCTCATTCTTTCACGCTTTGAATATTTTTGCTACATATGGTCCGATGCTTCTTCTATATATTTAGAGATTCTTGATAAAATTCCAAAAAGATTCAGCGATATTTTTGGTCCTGATTTGACATTTCGACTTCGTTTTATTTTTTTTCTACCACCAAAATGTTGTCTTTTCTATTAATACTTCATGGAAATTTTCGTAAGAGTTCTGCACTATGGTATCTAGGTTTCATGAATTCAAGTGCAGTACTAGATTGGCAAAAATATCTCACCAATTTACACATGAATTGCTTAGAAAAAAACCATAATTTATATGCTAACAGTTTCTTTTTCTGAGCACTTGGAACACTCTTCCGGCTCCATATATTTCTATCCAATTTTTTTCTTCAAAAATTTAAATGCAATGTCAATCGGGATTAATCTTCTATTGTTCTCAGTAATGTTTCTGTTTTCTAATTCTTTCACAGTTAGTAACCCCTTGTGTCTTAGTGGCTTTACTGTCATGCATGGGGTGAATTTGATTAAAAAAACATTTCATTTTCATTCGTTTAACATTTTTTCATTCACTTCTTTGTTTTCCTCTATCTTATCTTTTTCTTCTTTTTCACCCAATTTCTTCTTCATTAATTCAGTCCTTCTTTTTTATATTTACTAAATTTTGATCTGTGTAACTATTTGAAAAATCAGCATTCGGAATATTGCTTTGATCTAATCACACAATTGATCACTGGAAATTATGGACAATACACAATTCCCTTAATCAGCAAACAAACCCTAAAACATACTTATTAAATTTAGGTGGGAATTGAAGTAGCAACTATAGTAATATTCTTGCAAGCAAACTAATTAATAATTCCTCTGCAACAGACATTATTTATCAAATATCAAAATAACTATACCCGAGACGTACTAAAGTATATAAAGAAACCAAAAACAATCCAAGACCGGCTTAGTTTAGTTTATTTTGTTTTTTAGCATATCAATCTAAGTGGGTTATTTTATGCAGAAAAGTTTTTTAAGGATAGTTTTGCATGTATTCTTTGCAAAAAAAATAGTTTGTAGATCAGGTTTCATTGACGTATTTATGTAAAAAAGGGTTTTTATCGAAAGTCAGATGTATTGTTGGTACTTTTAATAATATATTGTAAGAATTTTTACTATAAAAATGTATTTTTATTCTTACATAGTGTTTTGACGCCCAGGTAGGTGTTAATTATTTGTCTATAGCTAGGACAACTTAACAGGTGCTATCACATCGTGTTAGGGTAGACCTGGAAACAACAAAAATTAAGAGCTGGCTTCATGCTCTTCAAAAAATCTCGATCAGAGGCCTTGTTGCCGGATGAAGTTTATCGACATACCCAGGACGTCAAATTCCAATTTAGTGAGACAGTAAAGTAGTAACTTAGCGAGATACTAATGTGGTAACTACATTCGAACAAATGACGATAGGTAATTAATCGATATGATGAGTTTGTAGGATGTGCGTTGTAATCCAGTGGATATCGACTCGGAACGAGAAATCGGGGAGCCGAGTTCGAATTCCAGTTGAATTCATTGCATTCACTTACGCGCAAATACCCTTGGGAAAGGTATTAATCCGTCTCTTTTTTCCAGTTATAGGTTAAATAACTGGACAGATTGGGCTCTATAGCCTTGGGTGGTAACCAGTCTACCGCAGAAAACAATGGCAACCTACTTCGGGATAATCTTCTGCCCAGTCATGTCTCTTTCGGGACATGATCGCCCAAGCGTGTTTCACGTATGTCACTTAATTGACTGACTGACTGAATATAATAGTTGGAATCATGATTAAGGCTTCGCCAGGTCATAAAGTGGGGGGTCAGTTTTCTATTGTTATGAAGTATTAAACTGATCCCCCCTCTAATTACTACGTAATGATATAATACATCTCTTCCCCCTCGAGCCATGAGTCAAATAACAGGACAGATTGGGTTCTATAGCCTTGGTCGGCAACCAGTCTACCGCAGAAAACAATGGCAACCTACTGCGGGATAATATTCTGCCCAGTCAGTCATGTCTCTTTCGAGACATTATCGCCCAAGCGTGTTTCACGTATGGCACTTAACTGACTGACTGATGAGTTTGTAACTTTATTGGCACAGCGTTATCCATTTATTGTTGTTATTGATTCGTTTGATATCTCTTGTATACACATTTCATCCCGGGTCACCGTTATAATGTTCCACTCGTCAGGGCTACTTCTCTTGAGGGATGAATTGCGTTCTTTCGGTTGCTGGCATGTGTAGACATTGCTTATATAGAACACGTTAAAAATTCCCTTCTGTGATTCCATGCGCCTATAGCTTAGGGGATGCGACTCCGACTGACACCGAATCGGTCAATTTTCGATCCCGGCCAGGAGCAAGTGGATGTGTCTAGCCACGCTAATGAGCTGTGATACAGTGAAACAGGCTTGTATTGGTATTACGAATAAATACTTCTACTGGACGCTCGTGGCCTAGGGGTAGAATCGCCGACTGACGCCAATGTGTTCCGGTTTCAATCAACCGGAGTCTAAGCCGTACTGTAATACAGCGAAATAAATCTGTCTGCGGTTGACTATAGTATGTATATATATATATATATATATATATATATATATATATATATTATAATCATATCTCCCCAAGTAAGGAATTTTACTGCCACTGTTTTATAGGGGGTTACATAGGAGGAAAGTCTGAGAAAAATGGCAGGTTATAGGGGGTGTCAGGAAGTGGGTAAGAGAAGGATGAGAATACTGATGAGAGTGGAGAGGACGGAGAAAAGAGCATGAGAGGAGGATGCGAGTTAGTGAGATAGGGGATGACTATTGACTTTACATTTAAATTCATGGAAATTATAGCTGTCGAGAAAGCAAGTAAACGGAAGGGAATTCCATAGGTGGGAAGTGCGAGAAAAGAAGCTATGAGAGTAGAATTTGTGTTTACATTTTATTGGTTTCAAAGTCAAAGGGTGGGTCGTAGTTGCTAATCATTTGGATCGAGTAAATTCATACAGAGAGGGCACCAGAGAGCTAAGTTCATCAAACGTAAAAGTATTTGTAGAAGAGACACAAGGAAGCCACATTACGCCAATGAGAAAGTGATTGTATCTTAGCTGTCAAGTCGAGTTATACATTTTAAATAGATAAAAATCTTCGTAACGTGTGAGCTCTACTTGGGAGGACATTATTATTATGTCATTTTTCATCATATTTCGATTTCTGCTTTGGTCTCACTACAAACCAAGTCTGCGGGGAGACCTAAGGCAGGTAGTGGCGTGTTGTTATGGCTCCATTTCATGTTTTTCTATCTTCCCTATCATCCCCAGCATTACATAGATAAAGTTTTCCTTAGTGTGTGGGCTGTACTTAATAAGACAATTTTTTGTATATCTCTTAAGCTGGGGTTTCCAGGGATTCTTTCAATGTGTTGTTTTGTTCCATTTTTATTTATCATTCCAAGTGCACCTACTATCACTGGTACAACTCTTGTTTTCAATTTCCACATTTTTTCTATTTCAATTTCCAGGTCTTTATATTTTGACAGTTTTTCAAATTCCTTGATTGCTATGTTACAATCCGCTGGACAAGCCATATCAATTAATAGACAGGTTTTCTCCTTCTGGTTTTTAACAATAATGTCTGGCCTGTTTGCTTCAATTTTTCTGTCTGTGTAGATGGTGTAATCCCATAGAATGGTTACATCTATTTCTGTAACCGGTGCTGGGTGATGTTCATACCATTGTTTGTTTACAGCTTTTCCATAATGTTTGCACATTGCCCAATGTAAATATTGCCCAACTCTATCGTGGCGATTTTCATATTCATTTGGGGCAAGCACAGAACAGCCTGAGATTAGGTGGTTTATTGTTTCTTGGTGTTTATCACAAAACCTGCATTTTGGATCCATATTATTATGCATAATATTTGCCTGGAAGTTTCTAATGAAAAGACTTTGGTCTTGGCTGCAAGAATGAAGCCTTCAGATTCAGACTTTAATCCAGATGCACGTAACCATCGATGAGTATTAACTTTGTCACCACTGGATTTATTGGCACGTTCTGGATATTGGCCATGCAGAGGGTTGTCTTGCCAGCGTTGTTTCATCTGTTCAAGAGCTTTATCTTTGGCTTTCATTTTCATATTTTTTGCCGCAATAATTGGTTCTTGGCTTCTGTTTTGCTTTTCTACAGAATCTACTAACTGTAAATCTTGTTTGTATTTACTGCCTTCTTTTATTATTGAATATTTTTTCGTTCTTTCTTCATGTTGCCTTACTAATTGTATCATCCAATCCTTTGTTGTTTCTATGTATGTTAGTAAGCCAATAGTTGTTGTCTTGTATGACAATTCCAGCTGAATAAGACCTCTACCACCTTCTTTACGGGGTATGTATAGACGGTCTACATCAGCCTTTGGATGATGCAGCTTATGCTTAGAAAGAAGCTTTCTTGTTTTAGCATCCATTCGCCTGATGTCGTTTAGAGTCCAGTATAAGATGTTAAAGCTATATTGGACAACTGGGCGGGATTGCAAGGCTATTAATGGCCATAACTCTGTTCTGTGAATTTAATTCAGTTTTTAATATCATTCGTAGCCTTCTATAGTACTCTTTACGCACTATTTCTTTCATTTTTTATGGTGAATGTTTTCGCTCTCATTTACACCTAGGTATTTAAAAACTTCTTCTGGTTTCAATTCTTTTATTGTTACAGCAGGGTCTAAGCTAATTGAGGATGTTTCTTGTATTGATCCACGTAAAACTGTAGCTTTAGCACATTTATTCAAATTAAATTTCATTCCAATGTCTTCGCTGAAGCATTTTACAGTTTGCAGAAGACCTTCCAGCTCATTATCATTCTTAGCATATAACTTTAAGTCAGCCATGTAAAATAGACGGCTTATTTTCTTTTGGCCTATTTTAAAACCACATTCTGTCTTATTAAGTTGACTGGTTAGTGCTATTAATGATATGCAGAATAGTAAGGGAGATAAGGAATCACCTTGAAATATACCTCTTTTGATGTTTATTTCATCAGACTTATAGGTTCCATTTATATGATTGAGGTAAAGGGTTGTTTTCCATATAGACATGCACTGTTTGATGAAATTGATGATGACGGGCAATATCTTGTATATATTTAAAGTCTTTAAAATCCAGGAATGTGGCACACTATCGAACGCCTTTCGATAATCTATCCAGGCAGTACTAAGATTTTTTTTGTACTGTAGCAGTTTTCCAGGATCATTTTGTTAATTAGCAATTGGTCTTTACATTCATAACAGCCACGTTTGCACCCTTTTTGTTCATGCGGTATCATGTCATTTCTTTCTAAGAATAAATATGTCTGTTTTGTTAAAATAGATGTTAATAGTTTATATGTTGTCGGAAGACATGTAATTGGTCTGTAGTTTTTCGGGTTGTTTGTGTCACCATTCTTGGGTAGAAGAAATGTAATTCCTTTGGTCATCCATGCAGGAATTTTAGTGGGATCGTCAACCATTTCTTGAAGTTCTTTGGCTAGTTTTTTATGTGCTGTATTTAAATAATATAGCCAAAAGTTAGGAATTTTATCTATACCTGGGAATTTCCAATTGTGTACTTTTTTTAGTGCAAATTTAACATCATCTTCTGTAATTCCAGACCATGTCTGTTCTGGTTTATTTTTCATTCCTTCTATCTCTTGCGCAACCCAATGTACTTCCTTGCTATGTTCTTTAGGGCAAGCCCATATCTTTTCCCAGAACTGTGTGACTTCTTCCATTCTGGGGGGGGGACTGTCACTTCAATTCTTTTTTTACCTATTTCCCTGTAAAATCTCTTTGTATCAGTCTGAAATATCTTGTTTTGTCTGTAAAATCTTGCTCTTTTCTCATAGCGTCTTATTCTTTGAGCCTTCAGTTGGATTTTTTGTTTTATTTTTTCTTTATTTGATAAGACTTCATTTTCATTCCTAATGTTATATTTTCTTTCGGCTCTTCTGCTTTTCCTAGTTCTTACATTTATTCCTCTACTCAGTTCATCCAGTACTGATAGTTCACTTCTAAGTTGTTCGATGTCTTTTTCTATTTTTCTTTTCCAAGGTGGATCTTCATGTCTGCGAGACTGCCTTGTTTTTATTTTGATATTCAATTTTTTTGTTGCTGCTATTGCTGATGCATATATTACTTCGTTGAGATTTGTATGAGTGTCTTCATCCAGTATTAATTTCAGTGCTGCATTGTACAGTTTAATAATTCGGAGATTATGTTTTGTTGGTTGTAATTTTGGGAGCTGTTCTCGTTCCTCCATTGTAATATTTTGTATTTGACTTAGACGGTTCTTTATTTCTATCTTGGCTTCCTGTATATTGTTCTTATTTTCCGTCAAATAATTATCTTCGATGTGTTCTGAACTCGTTTTATTTTCGTCTTTTAACTGACTCAGATCACACCTTTCCAGCACTTTTAAACTTACAGCATTATCTTCGCAGTGATTTGCGTGTTTCACGGTTTCTACATTATGACCTGTGGCTTGTTTGATGTTATTACTTTTTATTTCTGATTCTGATTCCGGTTCCTTTTCATATTTTGTTGATTCGTCTCTTCTTGTTACAATTCTTTTAATTTCATTAATTTCAGCCTCTGTCAGTCGGTTATTACGAATAATGTACCTACGTACATTGGCTAATTTTTTTTCGTCAATATACTTTCTATTTGCTTGACCAACTTTTTCACGCCAAATGTCATATGTTTGGCGAGTCATGTTTTTTTGAGGTTTGAGTAACGCTTCATGAAATGCAGTCATAACGACTTTGTACTCCTCACGAGACCATTTTATTTTTTCGTTCTTTAAATATACGTTTGTAGATCTAGCTGGAGAATTTTCAGGACCATCATTAGGATTATCCTGGTTGTGGGGACCTGAAGATTCATTCTTTGTGTAGAAGTTTGTTCCTATGGCAGATTTTTCGACCTCGGGTAGGTTCCCTCCTGAAGGACAGGCTCCCTGTTTATCCACTGGAAAAGCCATACTGGACTTTTTATTTCTATTTGTATTTTTCATGTTTTTCCCCCGAGTGACGCACGGGTCCAAAAGTCCACCCAAAGTTGCCCGGCACGTTGGGTAACGGTCTTTTACAAACAGGGTCCCGAAGCCTGTAGGGGATCGTTTGTGACCTCATAACGCAGTAGCCATTCACTCCTCGGCACGATTAACACCTTGAGTTGCGGGTTGTTGTTCGGAGTTTTCCTTCTCCTAAATGGGCTGCCAAGCAACATCTGACATAGACGCGATTGGAATTCAAGGAGAAAGACGCTGGTTAAAAAAAAAAAAACCCTTTGGCGTAGCAACGGCTCAACGAAACAAAACATCAGTACTAGAGTATTTTGTTAAAAAAAAAAAAAAAATTTACGAAATATCGACAGCTAAAGGAAATATAATACGGATGATTTTATTTAGGTTCACTTAAAGAACAAACAGATAGATTAAAATAAAACAGAATTTCATAAAAAAAAAAAAACAATTCGATAATATCTAAAGAAAAAAATTCCTGTTTATATTAAAACAGAATTTCACATTGAGAAAAAGAAAAATTCAAATAGAGAGACGCTAGTTGAAAAAAAACAAACATACTTGGACGTAACGGCCGTTCAACGGGAAAAAAAATTGTTGCTACCATCAATAGTCCTTGCAAAACAAAAAAAAAAGTAATAATTTGTTCGTCCACTTTATCATTTACTTTTTCAATAAAGTATTTGGTCAAAAATAGGGTTATCAGAATAAGATAAATTAAATAAGTAAATTAAATCAATAAATAAATAAAAATAAATATATCAATAAATACGTAGACTTTCTATAAAATAATACCGTAGAAATTGTTTTTCATCGGATTTAATTTATTTTCTTGTTTTGTTTTGTTTTTAAGAAAATTATAATAGTTAAAAAAAAAAAAAAAATTTTACGAAATATCGACAGCTAAAGGAAATATAATACGGATGATTTTATTTCGGTTCATTTAAAGAACAAACAGATAAATTAGAATAAAACAGAATTTCATTAAAAAAAAAAAAAAAGAAAAAAAAAATTTTCGATAATATCTAAAGAAAAAAAATCCTGTTTATATTAAAACAGAATTTCATATTGAGAAAAAGAAAAATTCAAAGAGAGAGACGCTGGTTGAAAAAGCAAACAAACTTGGACGTAACGGTCGTTCAACGGAAAAAAAAAAACATCACTGCACTTAGAGTATTGTTAAAAGAAAAAAAAATTGTTGCTACCATCAATAGTCCTTGCAATAAAAATAATTAAGATAAAAAAAAAAAAATTCAAAATTTTTTAATAGGAAAGAAAAAGTGGACATACCTTTGAGTTTACTACCGTAAAATTTAAAAATAATAATTTGTTCGCCCACTGTATTCTGTGTTATTCTTTCATTAAATCCAACGAGAATAAGATTATCGAAAGATAAATAAATATATAAAATGAACGAACAAATATATAAATAAATTATTACATATTCTTTCTAAGAAAGAATATCGTAGATCGAACAGTTTTTTTTAGTATTTTTCGTCGTATTTTGTTCGTTGTCTTGCTTTAGAAAACTAGTTAATAAATCTATTTATTTATTTATTATTATTATTTTTTTTTTTTTTTCCATTATAAATCGATTTCTGCTATGGTCGACTGATTACCAAATCTGAAGAGAGACCTAAGTCTTGTCGTGGTGTGTTGTTATGGCTCCATTTCATGTTTTTCATATCTCCCTAACATCCTTAGTTCTCCTTAGTGTGTGGACCGTACTTAATAAAACAATTTTTTGTATATCTCTTAAGCTGGGGTTTCCAGAGATTCTTTCAATGTATTGTTTTGTTCCATTTTTTATCATTCCAAGTGCACCTACTATCACTGGTACAACTCTTGTTTTCAATTTCCACATTTTTTTCTATTTCAATTTCCAGGTCTTTATATTTTGACAGTTTTTCAAATTCCTTGATTGCTATGTTAGAATCCGCTGGACAAGCCATATCAATTAATAGACAAGTTTTCTCCTTCTGGTTTTTAACAATCAATCTTTCCGTCTGTGTAGATGGTGTAATCCCATAGAATGATGACATATTATTATTATTATGTCATTTTTTCATCATATTTCGATTTCTGCTTTGGTCTCACTAACAACCAAGTCTGCGGGGAGACCTAAGGTAGGTCGTGGCGTGTTGTTGTTATTATTATTATTATTATTATTATTATTATTATTATTATGTCATTTTTCATCATATTTCGATTTCTGCTTTGGTCTCACTACCAACCAAGTCTGCGGGGAGACCTAAGACAGGTAGTGGCGTGTTGTTATGGCTCCATTTCATGTTTTTCTATCTTCCCTATTATTATTATTATTATTATTATTATTATTATTATTATCTCTGATTTTTGTTGTATACTAATTTCTTCCGGGTTCTAAGCAGAAATCTTAGGTCAGAAATGTATTCATGGAATTTTCTACTAGAACCTTGTAGAATAAAAAAAAATAATACACAACTTAAAATCACATAAATTTTATATAGATGAAGCCATTCGTAAGATATGAGCTATACATGGAAATACAATATTTTTGTATTTCCCATTTCTTTATTGTATTATCGTGGGTTACCAGATATCCGTTCAATGATTCCTTCACTGAGATTATTGAAACCTTTCCTAATTAATTTCTTTTTTCATTATTTTGTTGGATTTTTGTTATATGCACATTTCCTTCTGGGTCCCAACTAGAGACATAAGATCAGAAATGGCTTTATAACTTTTTCACTGTTTATTTTTGTTAAATTAATCACGTATATTTTGCTTAGATAAATCTCTCAACTGCGGTGTCTATAAAAACTCAAGGCATATCTGCTACGAATAACACGAGGCACATTTGAACAATGGTGCTATATATATATATATATATATATATATAGGGTCCAAGTATTGTTGGAATAATATTCCTTGTCAAAAGAAACACTATTTTTAAGAAAGTGCTCAATACAAAAGTAGAGCTAATAATATTATTTATTCATAAATTATAATCCTTTTACAGTTGAGCACTATCTACCCTATTTTTATAATGGAAAAGATAAATTTCGAAATATCTTTAAAAAAACATTCCGTATATATATATATATATATATATATATATATATATATATATAATCAAATCGCTCGATGTGTGTATGTGTATTTATAAGTAAAATGTTGGCCTTTTCTTTTTTTTAATAATGCTTCTATTATTTTTACCCTTTTTTAAATGTGGATGATGCCTATTATCACTATGTGCTTGACTAATTTGTAAAGCCAAAAACACTTAAGATTTTAGACAAACAAGCTGCTGTTTTTTATATATATAAATATGCATATATACTAATACGTGGCGTTTCTCACTGTCTCTGTCTGTTTGTTTCTCTTTATTTCTCTCGCTTTCTCTCTCTCTCTCTCTCTCTCTCTATATATATATATATATATATATATATAGTTATCAGCAGACAGATATGTTTCGCTGTATCACAGCTCATCAGTACAGCTAGACATCTGATTGCTTTTTACCCAGGATTGAAACCCGGCCAAATTAGCATCAGTCGGCTATTCTACATCTGAGCTATGGTAGAAGGAGACAGACTTTCATGTATTCATACGCCAGTAGTGAGAGTGTTCTAATTCATTACCGAATGAACTATATATATATATATATGTGTGTGTGTGTGTGTGTGTGTGTGTGTGTGTGTGTGTGTGTGTGTGTGATAGAGAGAGAGAGACCTGTTGGTGTATAGGAAGCTATGCTAAGATCCAAAGGAAACCAGGAAGACATATAACATAATATTCTCAAAAACAGAGAGGCTCTTTACACAAAAAATAATTCACCGAGAAAAAATACGTTCGTAGTATATTTTTTCTGGTTAAATTTACGGGAACTTAAGCCCCAAAACAAATCACACCAAAAATAAAATGGAAAATAAGATAAATAAACTCCCCGACATAAAAGCGTCAAATCTATGCAAACATTGCTTTGAGGAGAAAATAAACCATAATCTCTTTTCCGGAAGATAAACACTTAAAGAAAGGATCAGAAGTTATTTCCAGATGAAGGCACGAAACAAATTCCTACTACGCTATCTACATGCTTAGTGGAATAAAATACTAAAATCTCATAAACTTTATTCCAAAAATTCATATCCAAACATCGAAGGAAAGCAATGAATAAAAATAGAGGCCATAACTATAAAAAGAATTCTTCTCTTCTTTCCGTCACTTCACTCTTCAGTCGCCTATATATAGGGTCCAATAAGGAGTAGTTCAGACTTGAAAAGTGTAGAGTGTAAAACTTGGAATTTCCAGTCAATGCTAAATACTATCCACTTATTGCCGATGTCGGTCAATGCACTGTCTTACATTCTGAGCAAGTTTACATCATAAATATAGAAAATTTAAGCAATATATTACCTGTCACTCTTTCTCATAACTTTTTTCCTATGTAACCCCCTGCAAAACAGTGGCAGTAAAATGCCTTGCTAGGGGCGATATGATTATAAAAAAAAATTTCTATACATTTATATTCCTGAGAATGTAAATAAATCTCAAAGACATGCATGTGTAACTAATCAGTATTTTATTGACTGACTGATTCGTTTTCTACGGCTTATCAAAAGACAAGAAATTATTATGTAAATATGAAGTGGGGTATCAATTTTATATTACAATCAATATATAAATTTATCCCTCACAATATGACCACAGTCATCCTTCTCTTACCCACTTCCTAACACACCCTATAACCTGTCACTCTTTCTTCCTATGTAACCACCTGCACAACAACTTGGGCCGATACGATTATAAAAAAATAAACCCGCGTTCGTATGATAGGATGCCCGTTTAATAGAACATGTTCATATGAATATGTATTATGGACAGTTTCTCTTTCTTTCTTGCTTTCTTTCTTTCTTTCTTTCTTTCTTTCTTTCTTTCTTTCTTTCTGTCTTTCTTTCTCTTTCTGTCTTTCTTTTCCTTTCTTTCTTTTTCTTTCTTTCTTTTTCTCTTTCTTTCTTTCTTTCTTTCTCTCTCTTTCTTTCTGTCTTTCTCTTTCTGTCTTTCTTTCTCTTTCTTTCTTTTTCTTTCTTTCTTTTTCTCTCTTTCTGTCTATTTCTTTCTTTCTTTCTTTCTTTCTTTCTTTCTTTCTTTCTTCCTTGTCCATCTATCTCAGTCTATCCATATCTATCTATCTATCTATCTATCTATCTATCTATATATATATATATATATATATATATATATATCAGTCTATCCATATCTATCTATCTATCTATCTATCTATCTATCTATCTATCTATCTATCTCAGTCTATCCATATCTATCTATCTCAGTCTATCCATATCTATCTATCTATCTATCTATCTATCTATCTATCTATCTATCTATCTCTTTCACCCATTCATGACACCGACTGCATTTGAGCTGTCTATTTGTATATTCGATGATTACCTACTGCCAGGTCATTTACCTAATTTCACGCACTTATTTCTGATATTTATCAAACTGTATTTTTCTCTCTTGCATATAATTATTTAAGTCTAGACATAAACACAACTTGATTGCTCAACTTTTGTCGTTCATAAATATTATTTCTTAAAATATTGTTATTTCATTAGAAAGACTAATCCTGAAAACTGTTAGAGAAGGAAAAAGTAACCAAATTCTCAATCAAGTCTGATTTGTGTTTTTTTTTTCAAGTATGAAGAAAAAGGAAATAATGTCTCTTTTCAAGCAGACCAGTGAGTTCAATTATAAGCGAAATCATGACAAATATGTAGACTTTGCGAAAAAACTGAAAAGAAACGATTCCAAATAGGAACCCATCAAAACTGGAATTCTTGGAATAATAGAGAATTTCAAAGTTTGAAATTATCAAATAAAAATCGTACTTTTCTGGTGCAGTGGATATCGGTGTCGAACAAAAAATCGGAGAACCGAGTTCAAATTCTCGTCTAATTCGTTGCATTCACTTACGCACAAATAACTTTGGGGAAGGTATAAACACACCGCTTCTCACTCCAGCTTTGGGTTAAATAACGGGACAGATTTGGTTCTATAACATTGGTTGACAATCAGTTTACCACTTAAAGTAATGGCAACCTACTGCAGTAAAATCTTCTGGTCACTTATGCCTCTTTCGAGACATGATCACCCAAGCGTGTATCCCGTACGGCACTTAACTGACTGGCAGAATTTCCAAGAAAACAGTAATAAGACTCAAATACAAATTTAATAAATAGAATTACAAGAAGAAAAAGTTATTTTTAGCAACGCGTTTACTTCCTTCAGAAACGAATCCTGGGAAATATATAAATTTATTGAGAAAAAACTTATTTATACACACAGAAAATGATATCGCCGAAGATATTCAGGTTATTTTCAGTAAAAAATTATGAGTCAGTCATTTAAGTGCTATACGTGATACACGCTTGGGCGATCATATCTCGAAAGACAAATGACTGACTAGGCAGAAGATTATCCCGCAGAAGGTTGCCTTTACTTTCTGCGGTAGACTGGTTGCCAGCCAAGGCTATAGAACCCAATCTGTCCTGTTATTTAACCCATAACTGGAGGGAAGAGACGGATTAATACCTTTCCCAAGTCTATTTGTGCGTAAGCGAATGCAAGGAATTCAAATGGAATTCGAACTCGGCTCCCCGAGTTCTCGATCCGGGCCGTTATTCACTGCACCACAACGCACATAAAAGACCCAAAAGATATTCTAAAATATCTAGAGACTATAAAATCAGACCACTGAAGTAAGGAAAACAGAAAATGCCACCTCATTGACGTTGTTTGTTCCTAGTGACAAATATCGTTATAAAAAATTGAAAAACTGAAGAATTACACTGATTTCTATATTCAAGTTGCAAAAATGTGGGACGCCCCAGTTATCAAAAAGGGTGCGTAGGTGCCTATATCACCGAAATCAAAATCTTACATTAAAAAAATTCGAAAAAAGCCTGGTATCCTGTCGCTTCCGTTGTCAGTGTTACTTGGCATTTCAAATAAAATAAAAATAAAAATAATTATAATAACAATTTAATTCAAGACAACAAAATCCCATGCTGTTGATGATTCTTTGGAAATGGTATGGAAAGAAGCAAACAAATATGTCGAAAAAATTGCTGCTATCCCTAAAATATATGAATTGCTAAAAATCATATGCACGGGCACATTTCACAACTTGCGTATATCTCCATATTTGCCATACAGTGGTCAGAATTTCATTATTTTTTTCTCGCTCATTGTACGGTACTTCTATTTACATAATTATTAAAATAAGAAAGAATAACTGCAATGAATTAGTCCGCTCCCATACGTGAAAATATAAATATGAAATGGCCAAACCTACTCCAAAGCAATACTGATATCATCTCAGCAATTTTTAATCATCTCACCCCAAGCAAGGCATTCCACTGCCACTAGTGCGCATGGGGCTACATAGGGGAAGGTAAAGAGAAGGAGTGGTTAGACATAGGGAATGTCAGGAGGAAGGTGACAGATGAGTAAGGATAGCGAGGATGAGAGTTGGGCAGATGGGAAGAATGTTTGATAGAATGGGAGCAGGTTAGTGTGTTAGGAGGTGTCTATTGACCTGATATTTAAACTCCTGGCAATAGTAGCCGTCGGGGAAGCAATCGTGTGGGAGGGAATTCCACAGTCGGGAAGTGCGAGGAAAGAAACTGTTGGAGTATATGATTATTAAAATGAACAAGAATAATTGCAACGAACATGACCGCTCTCAAGAGTGAAAATATAAAACTAGAAAGAGCAAACCTCCTCCAAGGCAATACTGAAATAATCTCAGCAATTAGAAAAGGATGATTATTTAAATGAAAAAGTATAACTGCCATGAATTTGACCGCTTTCAAAAGTGAAAATATAAAACTAGAAAGAGCAAACTTCCTCCAAGGCAATACTGAAATTATCTCAATAATTAGCAAGAGACTATTATTAAAATGAGAAAGGATAAACTAACCGCCTTTAAGAGAGAAAATTTAAATCTGGAAAGAGCAAACCTCCATCAAGGCAATACCGACAGCATCTCTTCGATTAGCAAGAGATGATTATTAAAATGAAAAAAAAATTCAATGAACTTGACCTCTCTTAATAGTGAAAATTCAAACACCTCTACCGCTCTTAGAATTAAATGCACACTTAAAATTAAACGGGGTGTAATTTAGAATTTGAAATGATCTGGGGAAAATAATTCCGTATTTGGCATTTGAAAGATAATAAAATAAATTTTAGTCATAAGACTCCAAAAATTACACAAAACTTTCTCCAGTACCGGATCGAACCCCAAATCTAATTGGTTTCTGCGACTAATGAAGCAAATCATCCCTGAATGTTTTATCCGAATCAATCTTGAATATAGACAGACAGAAAGACAAGCAACCAGATAAACGCGACTGAATACAATATCACTGCCTTAAAGCAGAGGGAGCAATAATAATAATAATAATAATAATAATAATTTAAAGACCTGGAAATTGAAATAGAAAATAATTTAAAGACCTGGAAATTGAAATAGAAAATAATTTAAAGACCTGGAAATTGAAATAGAAAATAAAGACCTGAAAATTGAAATAGAAAAATGTGGAAATTGAAAACAAGAGTTGTGCCAGTGATAGTAGGTGCACTTGGAATGATAAAAAATGGAACAAAACAACACATTGAAAGAATCCCTGGAAGCCCCAGCTTAAGAGATATACAAAAAATTGTCTTATTAAGTACAGCCCACACACTAAGGACAACTTTATCTATGTAATGCTAGGGATGATAGGGAAGATAGAAAAACATGAAATGGAGCCATAACAACACGCCACGTCCTGCCTTAGGTCTCCCCGCAGACTTGGTTGGTAGTGAGACCAAAGCAGAAATCGAAATATGATGAAAAATGACATAATAATAAAATAGTAATGATAATAATAACAAATGTCCTGATTCTAGACCAGGCATGGCTCTCATGGTTTCTAACCTTAATTGGTTATGAGCGTAAATATATATATACACATATTATTTTCATGAATGAAGATGTGCAACAGTAAGTATCCCTTTAATTAATACAGATTTTCTTCTCAGATATCTGACCATAACCATTCGGCTATGTCCTCTCAAGGATGGCGCACTGTGCATTTCTGTTTGTTAAGGGGAGTAAAGAGAAAGCGTCAATGCCGGATGCCAGTAGGATTATTGTTTTTTTTTTTAATTTGAGAGATAGAGAAGAATTCACAAAAGAAATCAAAACTGCTTCCCGATCCCGAGCTTTGGTATCCAAATCTATTTCTTGCAAACTTATGATAACAATGATACTAGCAATACTCTTTTAATTGTTTCATCTCAAGCAAGGCGGTACTGTCACTGATGCTTAGGGGGTTACATAAGAGAGTAAATGGCAGGAGGATAGTGAAGAGAAAGAACCAATTACAAGGGGTGTCAGAGAAATGGCAAGAGAAGGATGAGAACACAGGTGTGAATACAGTTGCAAAGTTAGAAAGAAAGAAAAAGAACAAAATACACAGGGTGATGTAGACAGGACGAGGGAAGGACTGGAAGTGCGAGAAAAGAAGCTGCTAGAGAAAACTTGTCGGTTGCATTTGGTTGATCTAACTGTAAAAGGCTGAAACCGTGTTGCTAGTTAGGTTCGAGTAAATTCTTGTGGAGGGGCACCAGTGGCCTAGGTTTGTCGAAGCAGAAGCCATGAAAATATTTGTGAAAGTGTCAGAGGGAAGCCGGAAGCTGGAGTCGAGCTGTTATTATGTTAATGCAAATATCTCAAGTTCCATAATTTTTAGAACATTATAGATATGTTTGAAGCGTTTATTTAAAACTTTTTTTGTGAAATCATATTCATTACGAACTATTCATTACTATATTCATTACTATATTTCCGAAAAAGAAAATAAGAAAGAAAATTATTTTTTATAAATTAACAGTTAAATTACCATTTTACAGGGTTTTACATTCAAATCTGGAAAAAAATTAAATGGAAGCTCAGTGATTAATCAATATTCTGTTCATGTTAAAGTAGGTGAAATCATTGGCCGGAATTTTTTTTTCTCAAAATTTAAGAAAGAAAATTCGGATAGCGAAAATACAAACAAAAGTCACATATAATTCTCAATGATTTATTGTCCACTGGCCCGAAAAAAGTTATTGCAAATATGACAAGTAAAACAAGAGATAATTTTGCCGAGAGATAGGCCAGGTGCTATGATCGGTGGAGGGAAACAGGATAAGATATTTTTTCCCGGCGAGAAATACCACTATTTTTTATTTCAACACTGGCACAAATATTGCAAATCCAGCACGACAGAGGACCCTGTTACTGGCATTAGAAGTTCTTTAATATACTCCGTACCAAACTGATTTCTCATTTATTTTATACAAAATAATGTCAATATTTGTACTTCTGAGATGAGATAGTATTTACTTTAATTATATTGTTTGGACTGTTAACCTCGAGGGTAAAAAAGTTCGTTAGATCCAGTGATTTCACCCAAAGAGTCTACAACAGTAGTGAATAAAGAACTTAGATAATTGAGTTAAATAGACATAACTAAAACATCGGGATGTGGCATGGCTTATGGAATGAGAACAAACTACCCCAGTGATAAAATAAAGGATTCGATTAGAAATTCAAGTGACCTGACGAAAACCGGAGTGTACAACGGTCGAAATGTCTTGAATATGAATATGGCAATAAAGATGAGGACAACAGTCCAATCAATGTAAATGAGGAAAATAATTTCAGTTGTATTTCATCAAAATTATACACACTGATATTCTACGGCGAGTAATAAAGTTTTCATAGCTTTTTCAGGAAAAGTAGCAAACACGTTAAAATAATTTCTCGACGTTTAAAAGCTGCTAGTTCGATTTTGTTTCAGATTTATATTATTAATGGTCTTGATATGAATCTGTTGTGCCGAAAATAATTTGCAAATAAGTTTACAAAATACATGTCAAGACAATTGTAATGGACGAGAGTGCTTCATATATTTAAATTGTCTACATGTTGAATATTATCATCATTGTTTTTGTTATCACAATATTTTCACCATTGTGCTCTCTAGTCATCATCAGGTAATCTCGAACTGATAATGTTACTTAATCTAGAAAGAGCTGAAGAAGACCGGGAGACGCAAAGGGCCATAATGCTGTGATAATATTAGCAAATATAAAAACAAAATTCTGCATGTAAATAATGAAAATATTTCATCCTATTAATTCAGACACATATCCTTTTTTTTTCTTATAATCATATCGCCCCAAACAAGGCATTTTACTGTCACTGTTTTGCAGGGGGTTACATAGGAGAAAAGTTATGAGAAAGAGTGACAGGTTATAGGGGTGTCGGGAAGTGAGTGTCGGGAATACTGATGAGAGTGATGTGGACGGAGAAGGGAGCATGAGAGAGTGAGAGAGAGGATGCAGTTTAGTGAGATTGGAGTTGACTTTTGTTTTATAATCATATCGCCCCAAAAAAGGCATTTTACTGTCACTGTTTTGCAGGGGGTTACATACGAGAAAAGTTATGAGAAAGAGTGACAGGTTATAGGGGTGTCGGGAAGTGAGTGTCGGGAATACTGATGAGAGTGATGTGGACGGAGAAGGGAGCATGAGAGAGTGAGAGAGAGGATGCAGTTTAGTGAGATTGGAGTTGACTTTTTTTTTATAATAATATCGCCCCAAAAAAGGCATTTTACTGTCACTGTTTTGCAGGGGGTTACATAGGAGTAAAGTTATGAGAAACAGTGACAGGATATAGGGGGTGTCAGGAAGTGGGTGAGAGACGGACGAGAATACTGATGAGAGTGAAGTGGACGGAGAAAGGAGCATGAAAGAGAGAGAGGATGCAGTTTAGTGAGATAGGAGTTGACTTCTTTTTTTATAATAATATCACCCCAAGCAAGGCATTTTACTGTCACTGTTTTGCAGGGGGTTACATAGGAGAATAGGTATGAGAAAGAGTGACAGTTTATGGGGGTGTCAGGGTTGTGGATAAGATAATACTGCTGAGAGTGAAGTGGACGGAGAGAGGAGCATGAGAGAGTGAGAGAGAGGATGCAGTTTAGTGAGATTGGAGTTGACTTTTGTTTTATAATCATATCGCCCCAAAAAAGGCATTTTACTGTCACTGTTTTGCAGGGGGTTACATAGGAGGAAAGTTATGAGAAAGAGTGACAGGTTATAGGGGTGTCGGGAAGTGAGTGTCGGGAATACTGATGAGAGTGATGTGGACGGAGAAGGGAGCATGAGAGAGTGAGAGAGAGGATGCAGTTTAGTGAGATTGGAGTTGACTTTTTTTTTATAATAATATCGCGCCAAGCAAGGCATTTTACTGTCACTGTTTTGCAGGGGGTTAAATAGGAGGAAAGTTATGAGAATGAGTGACAGGTTATAGGGGGTGTCAGGGAGTCGGTAAGAGAAAGACGAGAATACTGATGAGAGTGAAGTGAACGGAGAAAGGAGCATGAGAGAGAGAGAGGATGCAGTTTAGTGAGATTGGAGTTGACTTTTTTTTTATAATAATATCGCGCCAAGCAAGGCATTTTACTGTCACTGTTTTGCAGGGGGTTAAATAGGAGGAAAGTTATGAGAATGAGTGACAGGTTATAGGGGGTGTCAGGGAGTCGGTAAGAGAAAGACGAGAATACTGATGAGAGTGAAGTGAACGGAGAAAGGAGCATGAGAGAGAGAGAGGATGCAGTTTAGTGAGATAGGAGTTGCTAATCTTGTGGCTCGAGTAAATTTATATAAAGTGGGCAACAGCGAATTAAGTTCATCGGAGCAGAAGCTGTATATAATATTAATACTAACTCAAGATAACATTATTGATTTCTTTGTTTGAATATTATTTTTAATCGATACTAGTATTTTTGTTGATATTAATTTCACAGCATATATATATATATATATATATATATAACTCTAGCAGTTTTTTTACAAAAAATGAGTGTCATTCGAACCTGCAAACCCCAACAACACAGAGAAAACTATTAATTTATCCAATGCGTATTAACCGCTCAAGCAAGAATAATTCACAGTTTAAACGAAGTCAAATCTCTCATTATATACACAATTTTATATAAATATATATAACACAATCTCTCATTATATACACAATTGTACACAATCTCTCATTATATACACAATTTTATATAAATATATTGTATACAATCTCTCATTATATACACAATTGTACACAATCTCTCATTATATACACAATTTTATATAAATATATTGTACACAATCTCTCATTATATACACAATTGTACACAATCTCTCATTATATACACAATTTTATATAAATATATTGTATACAATCTCTCATTATATACACAATTGTACACAATCTCTCATTATATACACAATTTTATATAAATATATTGTACACAATCTCTCATTATATACACAATTGTACACAATCTCTCATTATATACACTATTTTATATAAATATATTGTATACAATCACTCATTATATACACAATTGTACACAATCTCTCATTATATACACAATTTTATATAAATATATTGTATACAATCTCTCATTATATACACAATTGTACACAATCTCTCATTATATACACAATTTTATATAAATAATTGTACACACCTCATTATATACACAATTTTATATAAATATATTGTACACAATCTCTCATTATATACACAATTGTACACAATCTCTCATTATATACACAATTTTATATAAATAATTGTACACAATCTCTCATTATATACACAATTTTTATATAAATATATATTGTATACAATCTCTCATTATATACACAATTGTACACAATCTCTCATTATATACACAATTTTATATAAATATATTGTATACAATCTCTCATTATATACAATTGAACACAATCTCTCATTATATACACAATTTTATATAAATATATTGTATACAATCTCTCATTATATACACAATTGTACACAATCTCTCATTATATACACAATTTTATATAAATATATTGTATACAATCTCTCATTATATACACAATTGTACACAATCTCTCATTATATACACAATTTTATATAAATATATTGTATACAATCTCTCATTATATACACAATTGTACACAATCTCTCATTATATACACAATTTTATATAAATATATTGTATACAATCTCTCATTATATACACAATTGTACACAATCTCTCATTATATACACAGAAATATATAAATATATTGTATACAATCTCTCATTATATACACAATTGTACACAATCTCTCATTATATACACAATTTTATATAAATATATTGTATACAATCTCTCATTATATACACAATTGAACAATCTTCATTATATACACAATTTTATATAAATATATTGTATACAATCTCTCATTATATACACAATTGTACACAATCTCTCATTATATACACAATTTTATATAAATATATTGTATACAATCTCTCATTATATACACAATTGTACACAATCTCTCATTATATACACAATTTTATATAAATATATTGTATACAATCTCTCATTATATACACAATTGTACACAATCTCTCATTATATACACAATTTTATATAAATATATTGTATACAATCTCTCATTATATACACAATTGTACACACCCTCATTATATACACAATTTTATATAAATATATTGTATACAATCTCTCATTATATACACAATTGTACACAATCTCTCATTATATACACAATTTTATATAAATATATTGTATACAATCTCTCATTATATACACAATTGTACACAATCTCATTATATACACAATTTTATATAAATATATTGTATACAATCTCTCATTATATACACAATTGTACACAATCTCTCATTATATACACAATTTTATATAAATATATTGTATACAATCTCTCATTATATACACAATTGTACACAATCTCTCATTATATACACAATTTTATATAAATATATTGTATACAATCTCTCATTATATACACAATTGTACACAATCTCTCATTATATACACAATTTTATATAAATATATTGTATACAATCTCTCATTATATACACAATTGTACACAATCTCTCATTATATACACAATTTTATATAAATATATTGTATACAATCTCTCATTATATACAAATTGTACACAATCTCTCATTATATACACAATTTTATATAAATATATTGTATACAATCTCTCATTATATACACAATTGAACACACCCTCATTATATACACAATTTTATATAAATATATTGTATACAATCTCTCATTATATACACAATTGTACACAATCTCTCATTATATACACAATTTTATATAAATATATTGTATACAATCTCTCATTATATACACAATTGTACACAATCTCTCATTATATACACAATTTTATATAAATATATTGTATACACCATTATATACACAATTGTACACAATCTCTCATTATATACACAATTTTATATAAATATATTGTATACAATCTCTCATTATATACACAATTGTACACAATCTCTCATTATATACACAATTTTATATAAATATATTGTATACACCTCATTATATACACAATTGTACACACCCTCATTATATACACAATTTTATATAAATATATTGTATACAATCTCTCATTATATACACAATTGTACACAATCTTCTCATTATATACACAATTTTATATAAATATATTGTATACAATCTCTCATTATATACACAATTGTACACACCCTCATTATATACACAATTTTATATAAATATATTGTATACAATCTCTCATTATATACACAATTGTACACAATCTCTCATTATATACACAATTTTATATAAATATATTGTATACAATCTCTCATTATATACAATTGTACACACCTCATTATATACACAATTTTATATAAATATATTGTATACAATCTCTCATTATATACACAATTGTACACAATCTCTCATTATATACACACAATTTTATATAAATATATTAAAGTACAATCTCTCATTATATACACAATTGTACACAATCTCTCATTATATACACAATTTTATATAAATATATTGTATACAATCTCATTATATACACAATTGAACACAATCTCTCATTATATACACAATTTTATATAAATATATTGTATACAATCTCTCATTATATACACAATTGTACACAATCTCTCATTATATACACAATTTTATATAAATATATTGTATACAATCTCTCATTATATACACAATTATACACAATCTCTCATTATATACACAATTTTATATAAATATATTGTATACAATCTCTCATTATATACACAATTGTACACAATCTCTCATTATATACACAATTTTATATAAATATATTGTATACAACTCATTATATACACAATTGTACACACCCTATTATATACACAATTTTATATAAATATATTGTATACAATCTCTCATTATATACACAATTGTACACAATCTCTCATTATATACACAATTTATATAAATATATTGTATACAATCTCTCAATATATACACAATTGAACACAATCTCTCATTATATACACAATTTTATATAAATATATTGTATATAATCTCTCATTATATACACAATTTTACACAATCTCTCATTATATACACAATTTTATAAATATATTGTATACAATCTCTCATTATATACACAATTGTACACAATCTCTCATTATATACACAATTTTATATAAATATATTGTATACAATCTCTCATTATATACACAATTGTACACAATCTCTCATTATATACACACAATTTTATATAAATATATTGTATACAATCTCTCATTATATACAATTGTACACAATCTCTCATTATATACACAATTTTATATAAATATATTGTATACAATTCATTATATACACAATTGTACACAATCTCTCATTATATACACAATTTATATAAATATATTGTATACAATCTCTCATTATATACACAATTGTAAACAATCTCTCATTATATACACAATTTTATATAAATATATTGTATACAATCTCTCATTATATACACAATTGTACACAATCTCTCATTATATACACAATTTTATAAAATATATTGTATACACCTCATTATATACACAATTGTACACACCCTCACTAAATACAATTTTATATAAATATATTATAACTTCATACACACAATTAAATACAATCTCTTATTATATACACAATTTTATATAAATTATGCCTTGTATAAAATCTCCTTCATTATATACACAATTGTACAATAATCTCTCATTATATACACAATTTTATATAAATATTATTGTATACAATCTCTCATTATATACAATTGTACACAATCTCTCATTATATACATAAATTTTTATATATAAATATATTGTATAAAATTCATTGTATACACAATTGTACACAATCTCTCATTATATATTAACAATTTTATAGAAAGATATTGTATACACCCCATTATATACAGTTGTACACAATCTCTCATTATATATTGAATTTTATATAAATATATTGTATACAATCTCTCATTATATACACAATTGTACACACAATCTCTCATTATATACACAATTTTATAAATATATTGTATACACCCTCATTATATACACAATTGTACACACCCTCATTATATACACAATTTTATATAAATATATTGTATACACCCTCATACACAATTGTACACAATCTCTCATTATATACACAATTTTATATAAATATATTGTATACAATCTCTCATTATATACACAATTGTACACAATCTCTCATTATATACACAATTTTATAGAAATATATTGCATACAATCTCTCATTATATACACAGTTGTACACAATCTCATTATATACACAATTTTATATAAATATATTGTACATAATCTCTCATTATATACACAATTGTACACAATCTCTCATTATATACACAATTTTATAAATATATTGTATAATTTCTCATTATATACACAATTGTACACACACTTCATTATATACACAATTTTATAGAAATATATTGTATACAATCTCTCATTATATACACAGTTGTACACAATCTCTCATTATATACACAATTTTATATAAATATATTGTATACAACTTCTCATTATATACACAATTGTACACAATCTCTCATTATATACACAATTTTATATAAATATATTGTATACAATCTCCTCATTATATACACAATTGTACACAATCTCTCATTATATACACAATTTTATATAAATATATTGTATACAATCTCTCATTATATACACAATTGTACACAATCTCTCATTATATACACAATTTTATATAAATATATTGTATACAATCTCTCATTATATACACAATTGTACACAATCTCTCATTATATACACAATTTTATATAAATATATTGTATACAATCTCTCATTATATACACAATTGTACAATCTCAATATATACACAATTTTATATAAATATATTGTATACAATCTCTCATTATATACACAATTGTACACAATCTCTCATTATATACACACTCTTATATAAATATATTGTATACAATCTCTCATTATATACACAATTGTACAATCTCTCATTATATACACAATTTTATATAAATATATTGTATACAATCTCTCATTATATACACAATTGTACACAATCTCTCATTATATACACAATTTTATATAAATATATTGTATACAATCTCTCATTATATACACAATTGTACACAATCTCTCATTATATACACAATTTTATATAAATATATTGTATACAATCTCTCATTATATACACAATTGTACACAATCTCTCATTATATACACAATTTTATATAAATATATTGTATACAACTTCTCATTATATACACAATTGTACACAATCTCATTATATACACAATTTTATAGAAATATATTGTATACAATCTCTCATTATATACAGTTGTACACACCTCATTATATACACAATTTTATATAAATATATTGTATACAATCTCTCATTATATACACAATTGCACACAATCTCTCATTATATACACAATTTTATAGAAATATATTGTATACAATCTCTCATTATATACACAGTTGTACACAATCTCTCATTATATACACAATTTTATATAAATATATTGTATACAATCTCTCATTATATACACAATTGTACACAATCTCTCATTATATACACAATTTTATATAAATATATTGTATACAATCTTCATTATATACACAATTGTACACAATCTCTCATTATATACACAATTTTATATAAATATATTGTATACAATCTCTCATTATATACACAATTGTACACAATCTCTCATTATATACACAAATTTATATAAATATATTGTATACAATCTCTCATTATATACACAATTATACACAATCTCTCATTATATGCACAATTTTATAGAAACACACACACCACACACACACACACACCCTCATTATATATATATATATAATTTTATATATAATATATTGTATATGAATTATTATATACATAATAATTAAAGTATTAATCTCTCATTATATACATAATTTATAAATATATTGTATACAATCTCTTATTATATACACACAATTGTACAATCTCTCATTATATACACAATTTTATAGAAATATATTGTATACAATCTCTCTCATTATATACACAGTTGTACACACCCATTATATACACAATTTATATAAATATATTGTATACAATCTCTCATTATATACACAATTGTACACAATCTCTCATTATATACACAATTTTATATAAATATATTGTATACACCCTATTATATACACAATTGTACACAATCTCTCATTATATACAATAATTTTATATAAATATATTGTATACAACTTCTCATTATATACACAATTACACACAATCTCTCATTATATACACAATTTTATATAAATATATTGTATACAATCTCTCATTATATACACAATTGTACACAATCTCTCATTATATACACAATTTTATATAAATATATTGTATACAATCTCTCATTATATACACAATTGTACACAATCTCTCATTATATACACAATTTTATATAAATATATTGTATACACCCCACATATACACAATTGTACACAATCTCTCATTATATACACAATTTTATATAAATATATTGTATACAATCTCTTCATTATATACACAATTGTACACAATCTCTCATTATATATACACAATTTTATATAAATATATTGTATACATAATCATTATATACACAATTGTACACAATCTCTCATTATATACACAATTTTATAGAAATATATTATATACAATCTCTAATATATACACAATTAAAGTACAATCTTCATTATATACACAATTTTATATAAATATATTGTATACAATCTCTCATTATATACACAATTGTATACAATCTCTCATTATATACACAATTTTATAGAAATATATTGTATACAATCTCTCATTATATACACACTTGTACACAATCTCTCATTATATACACAATTTTAAGTATAAATATATTGTATACACCCTCATTATATACACAATTGTACCAATCTTCAATATATACACAATTTTATATAAATATATTGTACATACAATCTCATTATATACACAATTGTACACAATCTCTATTATATACACAATTTTATATAAAAATATATTGTATACAATCTCTCATTATATACACAATTGTACACACCCCATTATATACACAATTTTATATATAAATATATTGTATACAATCTCTCATTATATACACAATTGTACACAATCTCCTCATTATATACACAATTTTATAGAAATATATTGTATACAATCTCTCATTATATACACAATTGTACACAATCTCTCATTATATACACAATTTTATATAAATATATTGCATACAATCTCTCATTATATACACAATTGTACACAATCTCTCATTATATACACAATTTATATAAATATATTGTATACAATCTCTCATTATATACACAATTGTACACAATCTCTCATTATATACACAATTTTATATAAATATATTGTATACACCTCATTATATACACAATTGTACACAATCTCTCATTATATACACAATTTTATATAAAATATATTGTATACAATCTCTCATTATACACAATTGTACACAATCTTCATTATATACACAATTTTATATAAATATATTGTATACAATCTCTCATTATATACACAATTGAACACAATCTCTCATTATATACACAATTTTACATAAATATATTGTATACAATCTCTCATTATATACACAATTGTACACAATCTCTCATTATATACACAATTTTATAGAAATATATTGTATACACCCTCATTATATACACAGTTGTACACACCATTATATACACAATTTTATATAAATATATTGTATACAATCTCTCATTATATACACAATTGTACACAATCTCTCATTATATACACAATTTTATAGAAATATATTGTATACACCCCACATATACACAGTTATACACAATCTCTCATTATATACACAATTTATATAAATATAATATACAATCTCTCATTATATACACAATTGTACACAATCTCTCCACATATACACAATTTTATATAAATATATTGTATACAATCTCTCATTATATACACAATGTACACAATCTCTCATTATATACACAATTTTATATAAATATATTGTATACAATCTCTCATTATATACAATTGTACACAATCTCTCATTATATACACAATTTTATATAAATATATTGTATACAATCTCTCATTATATACACAATTATACACAATCTCTCATTATATACACAATTTTATAGAAATATTGTATACAATCTCTCATTATATACACAGTTGTACACAATCTCATTATATACATAATTTTATATAAATATATTGTATACAACTTCATTATATACACAATTGTACACAATCTCTCATTATATACACAATTTTATAGAAATATATTGTATACAATCTCTCATTATATACACAGTTGTACACACCCTCATTATATACACAATTTTATATAAATATATTTATATACAATCTATCATTATATACACAATTGTACACAATCTCTCATTATATACACAATTTTATAAATATATTACACAATCTCTCATTATATACACAATTGTGCCACACAATCTCTCATTATATACACAATTTTATATAAATATATTGTATACAATCTCTCATTATATACACAATTGTACACAATCTCATTATATACAATTTTATATAAATATATTGTACATACCCCATTATATACACAATTGTACACAATCTCTCATTATATACACAATTTTATATAAATATATTATATACAATCTCTCATTATATATACACAATTGTACACAATCTCTCATTATATACATACTATATAAATATATTGTATACAATTCCTCATTATATACACAATTGTACACAATCTCTCATTATATACACAATTTTATATAAATATATTGTATACACCCTCATTATATACACAATTGTACACAATCTCTCATTATATACACAATTTTATATAAATATATTTAATAATCATTATATACACAATTGTACACAATCTCTCATTATATACACAATTTTATAGAAATATATTGTATACAATCTCTCATTATATACACAATTGTACACAATCTCTCATTATATACACAATTTTATATAAACATATTGTATACAATCTCTCATTATATACACAATTGTACACAATCTCTCATTATATACACAATTTTATAGAAACATATTGTATACAATCTCTCTTTATATACACAATTGTACACACCATTATATACACAATTTTATATAAATATATTGTATACAATCTCTCATTATATACACAATTGTACACACCATTATATACACAATTTTATATAAATATATTGTATACAATCTATCATTATATACACAATTGTACACAATCTCTCATTATATACACAATTTTATATAAATATATTGTACAATCTCTCATTATATACACAATTGAACACAATCTCTCATTATATACACAATTTTATATAAATATATTGTATACAATCTCTCATTATATACACAATTGTACACAAATTTCATTATATACACAATTTTATATATATATTGTATACAATCTCTCATTGAGTATACACAGTTGTACACAATCTCTCATTATATACACAATTTTATATAAATATATTGTATACAATCTCTCATTATATACACAATTGTACACAATCTCTCATTATATACACAATTTTATAGAAATATATTGTATACAATCTCTCATTATATACACAGTTGTACACAATCTCTCATTATATACACAATTTTATATAAATATATTGTATACAATCTCTCATTATATACACAATTGTACACAATCTCTCATTATATACACAATTTTATATAAATATATTGTATACAATCTCTCATTATATACACAATTGTACACAATCTCTCATTATATACACAATTTTATATAAATATATTGTATACACCCTCATTATATACACAATTGTACACAATCTCTCATTATATACACAATTTTATATAAATATATTGTATACAATCTCTCATTATATACACAATTATACACAATCTCTCATTATATACACAATTTTATAGAAATATATTGTATACAATCTCTCATTATATACACAGTTGTACACAATCTCTCATTATATACACAATTTTATATAAATATATTGTATACAATCTCTCATTATATACACAATTGTACACAATCTCTCATTATATACACAATTTTATATAAATATATTGTATACAATCTCTCATTATATACACAATTGTACACAATCTCTCATTATATACACAATTTTATAGAAATATATTGTATACAATCTCTCATTATATACACAGTTGTGCATGCACAATCATTATATACACAATTTTATATAAATATATTGTATACAATCTCTCATTATATACACAATTGTACACAATCTCTCATTATATACACAATTTTATATAAATATATTGTATACAATCTCTCATTATATACACAATTGTACACAATCTCTCATTATATACACAATTTTATATAAATATATTGTATACACCCCATTATATACACAATTGTACACAATCTCTCATTATATACACAATTTTATATAAATATATTGTATACAATCTCTCATTATATACACAATTGTACACAATCTCATTATATACACAATTTTATATAAATATACGGTATACAATCTCTCATTATATACACAATTGTACACAATCTCTCATTATATACACAATTTTATATAAATATATTGTATACAATCTCTCATTATATACACAATTGTACACAATCTCTCATTATATACACAATTTTATATAAATATATTGTATACACCATTATATACACAATTGTACACAATCTCTCATTATATACACAATTTTATATAAATATATTGTATACAATCTCTCATTATATACACAATTGTACAATCTCTCATTATATACACAATTTTATAGAAATATATTGTATACAATCTCTCATTATATACACAATTGTACACAATCTCTCATTATATACACAATTTTATATAAATATATTGTATACAACGTCTCTCATTATATACACAATTGTACACAATCTCTCATTATATACACAATTTTATAGAAATATATTGTATACAATCTCTCATTATATACACAATTGTACACAATCTCTCATTATATACACAATTTTATATAAATATATTGTATACACCCTCATTATATACACAATTGTACACAATCTCTCATTATATACACAATTTTTATATAAATATATTGTATACAATCTCTCATTATATTAACAATTGTACACAATCTCTCATTATATACACAATTTTATATAAATATATTGTATACATCTCTCATTATATACACAATTGTACACAATCTCTCATTATATACACAATTTTATATAAATATATTGTATACAATCTCTCATTATATACACAATTGAACACACCCTTAATATATACACAATTTTATATAAATATATTGTATACAATCTCTCATTATATACACAATTGTACACAATCTCTCATTATATACACAATTTTATATAAATATATTGTATACAATCTCTCATTATATACACAATTGTACACAATCTCTCATTATATACACAATTTTATATAAATATATTGTATACAATCTCTCCTTATATACACAATTGTACACAATCTCTCATTATATACACAATTTTATATAAATATATTGTATACAATCTCTCATTATATACACAATTGTACACAATCTCTCATTATATACACAATTTTATATAAATATATTGTATACAATCTCTCATTATATACACAATTGTACACAATCTCTCATTATATACACAATTTTATATAAATATATTGTATACAATCTCTCATTATATACACAATTGTACACAATCTCTCATTATATACACAATTTTATATAAATATATTGTATACAATCTCTCATTATATACACAATTGTACACAATCTCTCATTATATACACAATTTTATATAAATATATTGTATACAATCTCTCATTATATACACAAGTTGTACACAATCTCTCATTATATACACAATTTTATATAGATATATTGTACACAATCTCTCATTATATACACAATTGTACACAATCTCTCATTATATACACAATTTTATATAAATATATTGTATACAATCTCTCATTATATACACAATTGTACACAATCTCTCATTATATACACAATTTTGTTATATAAATATATTGTATACAATCTCTCATTATATACACAATTGTACACAATCTCTCATTATATACACAATTTTATATAAATATATTGTATACAATCTCTCATTATATACACAATTGTACACAATCTCTCATTATATACACAATTTTATATAAATATATTGTATACAATCTCTCATTATATACACAATTGTACACAATCTCTCATTATATGCACAATTTTATATAAATATATTGTATACAATCTCTCATTATATACACAATTGTACACAATCTCTCATTATATACACAATTTTATATAAATATATTGTATACAATCTCTCATTATATACACAATTTTATATAAATATATTGTACACAATCTCTCATTATATACACAATTTTATATAAATATATTGTATACAATCTCTCATTATATACACAATTGTACACAATCTCTCATTATATACACAATTTTATATAAATATATTGTATACAATCTCTCATTATATACACAATTTTATATAAATATATTGTATACAATCTCTCATTATATACACAATTTTATATAAATATATTGTATACAATCTCTCATTATATACACAATTTTATATAAATATATTGTATACAATCTCTCATTATATACACAATTTTATATAAATATATTGTATACAATCTCTCATTATATACACAATTTTATATAAATATATTGTATACAATCTCTCATTATATACACAATTTTATATAAATATATTGTATACAATCTCTCATTATATACACAATTGTACACAATCTCTCATTATATACACAATTTTATATAAATATATTGTATACAATCTCTCATTATATACACAATTTTATATAAATATATTGTATACAATCTCTCATTATATACACAATTTTATATAAATATATTGTATACAATCTCTCATTATATACACAATTTTATATAAATATATTGTATACAATCTCTCATTATATACACAATTTTATATAAATATATTGTATACAATCTCTCATTATATACACAATTTTATATAAATATATTGTATACAATCTCTCATTATATACACAATTTTATATAAATATATTGTATACAATCTCTCATTATATACACAATTTTATATAAATATATTGTATACAATCTCTCATTATATACACAATTGTACACAATCTCTCATTATATACACAATTTTATATAAATATATTGTATACAATCTCTCATTATATACACAATTTTATATAAATATATTGTATACAATCTGTCATTATATACACAATTGTACACAATCTCTCATTATATACACAATTTTATATAAATATATTGTATACAATCTCTCATTATATACACAATTTTATATAAATATATTGTATACAATCTCTCATTATATACACAATTTTATATAAATATATTGTATACAATCTCTCATTATATACACAATTTTATATAAATATATTGTATACAATCTCTCATTATATACACAATTTTATATAAATATATTGTATACAATCTCTCATTATATACACAATTTTATATAAATATATTGTATACAATCTCTCATTATATACACAATTGTACACAATCTCTCATTATATACACAATTTTATATAAATATATTGTATACAATCTCTCATTATATACACAATTGTACACAATCTCTCATTATATACACAATTTTATATAAATATATTGTATACAATCTCTCATTATATACACAATTGTACACAATCTCTCATTATATACACAATTTTATATAAATATATTGTATACAATCTCTCATTATATACACAATTGTACACAATCTCTCATTATATACACAATTTTATATAAATATATTGTATACAATCTCTCATTATATACACAATTGTACACAATCTCTCATTATATACACAATTTTATATAAATATATTGTATACAATCTCTCATTATATACACAATTGTACACAATCTCTCATTATATACACAATTTTATATAGATATATTGTACACAATCTTCATTATATACACAATTGTACACAATCTCTCATTATATACACAATTTTATATAAATATATTGTATACACCATTATATACACAATTGTATACAATCTCTCATTATATACACAATTTTAAATATATTGTATATAACTTATTATATACAATTGTACACAATCTCTCATTATATACACAATTTTATATAAATATATTATACACCTCTTATTATATACACAATTGTACACAATCTCTCATTATATACACAATTTTATATAAATATATTGTATACACCCCACACACACAATTGTACACAATCTCTCATTATATATATAATTTTATATAAATATATTGTATAACTTCATTATATATACAATTGTATGTACAATCTCTCATTATATACACAATTTTATATAAACATATTGTGATATAATCTTCATTATATACACAATTTTATATAAATATATTGTACACAATCTCTCATTATATACACAATTTTATATAAATATATTGTATACACCATTATATACACAATTGTACACACCTCATTATATACACAATTTTATATAAATATATTGTATACACTTATTATATACACAATTTTATATAAATATATTGTATACAATCTCTCATTATATACACAATTTTATATAAATATATTGTATACACTCCCATTATATACACAATTTTATATAAATATATTGTATACAATCTCTCATTATATACACAATTTTATATAAATATATTGTATACAATCTCTCATTATATACACAATTTTATATAAATATATTGTATACATCTCTCATTATATACACAATTTTATATAAATATATTGTATAATCTCTCATTATATACACAATTGTACAATTTATTATATACAATTTTATATAAATATATTGTATACACCCTATTATATACACAATTTTATATAAATATATTGTATACAATCTCTCATTATATACACAATTTTATATAAATATATTGTATACAATCTCTCATTATATACACAATTTTATATAAATATATTGTATACAATCTCTCATTATATAATAATTATATAAATATATATATAATCTCTATTATATATACAATTTTATATAAATATATTGTATACAATTCCTCATTATATAATAACTAATATATTATATTTATATATAATCTCTCATTATATACACAATTTTATATAAATATATTGTATACAATCTCTCATTATATACACAATTGTAATACAATCTCTCATTATATACACAATTTATAAATATATTGTATACAATCTCTCATTATATACAATTTTATATAAATATATTGTATTAAGTACCCCTATTATATACACAATTTTATATAAATATATTGTATACAATCTCTCATTATATACACAATTTTATATAAATATATTGTATATAATCTCTCATTATATACACAATTTTATATAAATATATTGTATACACCCTCATTATATACACAATTGTACAATCTCTCATTATATACACAATTTTATATAAATATATTGTATAATAATCATTATATACAATTATATAATCTCTCATTATATACAGAATTTTATATAAATATATTGTATACAATCTCTCATTATATACACAATTACATAACTTCATTATATACACAATTTTATATAAATATATTGTATACAATCTCTCATTATATACAATTAACAATTGCTACAATCTCTCATTATATACACAATTTTATATAAATATATTGTATACAATCTCTCATTATATACACAATTGTAAATAATCTCTCATTATATGTACACCTTATATATATATTGTATACAAATTTCTCTCAATATATATACAATTGTACACAATCTCTCATTATATACACAATTTTATATAAATATATTGTATACAATCTCTCATTATATACACAATTGTACACAATCTCATTATATACACAATTTTATATAAATATATTGTATACAATCTCTCATTATATACACACAATTGTACACAATCTCTCATTATATACACAATTTTATATGTAACATTGTATAAATTTCATTATATACACAATTGTACACAATCTCTCATTATATACACAATTTTATATAAATATATTGTACAATTTTTTACTTGGCTTCGTTTAAAGTGTGAAATAATTCTTGGTCGAGTGGATTATGACCTCTCAGATCAAATGACGATTCTCCTATGTTATTAGGGATCGCAGGTTTGGATCATGTCCTCACATTTTCATAACCAAATTTCTCTTTAATAATCAAGCCGGTAGACTTATAAATGAAGATATATTGTTTAATTAAAAACAGAATATCTATTCAAATACGAGTATAGATTGAAAATAATGTTTAAACAAATAAATTAAATATGTAGTTTATTAATTCCATTTCGTTTTTATCCGAAACTTTTTATAACATTAGAACTAATAGCATATTAATAAAAAGGAGATGAAATTAAAATGAAAAAATATTATCAAAAATCAATACTGATTTATGTTTTTATTCTTTCTTTCATTGTTCAGAGAGAGAAGAAGTAAAAGATATACAGGCTGATGTAGAAAGAAGGATGGTAATACAGATGTGATGACAGTTGCAAAGGTGGACAGAAAGGAAAGGATATACAGGGTGGTGTGGAAAGAACTGGAGTCAAGTGGCTAAGAGATGGGTATTGACATTGCATTTGAATTCCTGGAGGTTGTTGCCGTCAGAAAAGCAGTAAAGGAAAGCGAGTTCCACAAGCGGGAAGTGCGAGAAAAAGAAACTGCTGGAGTAGAATTGTCGGTTGCATTTGGTTTATCTAACTGTGAATGGGTGAGACCCAGTTACCAGTCTGGTTGCACGGGTAAACTAATGTGGCAGGGGCACCAGTGACTTAATTTCATTCAAGCAGAAGTCAGGAAAGTATTTATAGAACAGAGGGAAGCCACATCCCGTCGGCTGGAGTAGAGCGGCCAAGTCGGTACCTATCATATTACTGATTCTTCTTTGGAGCCTGTCAAGAACACTGAAATGAACAGCAGGGACGCCTGACCATATATGACAGCAGTATTCCATGCACGGACGAATGGTAGAGTTGTATATATGCAGGATGGATTCAGCTGGGAAAAACATTTTGGCTCTCCTTTCTTGGAGGTTGTAGCCGTCAGGAAAGCAAGAATATGGAAGGGAGTTCCAGGCGGGAAGTGCGAGAAAAGAAGCTCAAATATGAATCCGTATATGGCTTAATTTTTAAACGAGTCGACTATACATCTTATCTTAATTTAAATAATCGAAAGGACAATCATCGAAATCGGTATCCTATATGGGTTCAAACTGACAAAGCCTACAATTTGCAATATTAGATACAGATTAATTTATAGCATCCGTCTCTCTTTTAGATTTACACTTGAAGGAAGGAAGGAAGGAAGGAAGGAAGGAAGGAAGGAAGCCTGAAATATGCAAAAACAAAAGAACGAAGATGGTTTTGGTTCTATTTTTTAAAATGGTAAGGATTCTTTAGCATCATACATTTTTCGCGATGGATTACCGAAAAAATATTGGCTGACACGGCATGAAATTTGGTGTCGGAATGAGCAAACTATTTTCTAAAAGTATGGAATAGATACCTGTGAGGTAATTTTGTTTAATCAGATTTGCACCTTTTCAAGACAAAGTAAATATTTGTTGAAGAAATTACTGATAGAATGAGGTTCGTAATTATATATATATATATATAGAAAATAGATGAGAAAATTTGGAAAAGCTTCATTTTGACATGTTTCCCCAATCAATCAACGTCATCAGTAAAACAGATCTTATTTACAAATGAAATTGATTGATCGGTGATCATGTCGAAATAAAGCTTTCAAAGTCTCTTTTATATATTTACCATTCTGTTGAATTCTTATCCACATTTAAATCGTATATATGTGTGTGTGTGTGTGTGCGCGCGCGTGCGTGTGTAGGTGTGTGCGTGCGTGCGTGTTTTTGCGCTCGCGTGTGTGTATTGTGTATTTGGGCAACAATCTCTCTTTTATAAATATTCCTTTAAAAACGACTGAAAACGAAATGCGGTTCAATTTTTTTTATTTGTTGTGCTTTCTTTGGTTGCCAAGTCAATTAATTTAAATAAATAATTTAACCTCAGTTCCTCCTCAGTTTCTTTTAACGAAACTCGCATATATATATATATATATATATATATATATATATATATATATATAATTCGGTCGGGTTTCAATCCTGGGTTAAAAAGCAATCGGAGTTTAACCGTACTGATGAGTTGTGATACAGCAAAACAGATCTGTCTGCGGATATATATATATATATTCCTCTTTCTACCAAGCGCTCATAGCTCAGAGGTAGAATCGCGAACTGACGCCAATTCTGTCGGGTTTCAGTCCTGGGTAAAATGTAATCGGCTGTCTAACCGTACTGATGAACTGTGGTACAGCGAAACAGATCTGTTTGCGGATGACTATATATATATATACATATATATATATAGAGAGAGAGAGGGAAGGAATGAGAGAGAGGGAGTAGAGAGAGATATTAACTATAGTTGCACACGAATATGTGGTTAGGGTCCAAGAGAGATAGAGGAAGTACCTGGCATATAGGTATGTGTAGAATAAAGAAAAAAGAACAAACCGGAAACGTATCCCAATATCAGTCAGTAAAGTGCCATACATGATACACGCTTGGGCGATCATGTCTTGAAAGAGACTGGGTAGATTATTTCGCAGTAGGTTGCCATTACTTTCAGAGGTAGACTGGTTGCCAGCCAAGGCTATAGAACCTAATCTGTCCTGTTATTTAACCCATAACTAGAGGGAAGAGACGGATTAATACCTTTCCCAAGAGTATTTGTGTGTAAGTGAATGTAAACGAATTCATTCGGATGTCCGCTGTGGTGCAATGGATATCGACTTGGAAACGACAAACCGGGTGCCGAGTTCAAATTCCAGTTGAATTCCTTGCATTCACTTACGCATAAATATTATTGGGAAATGTATTAATAAATCTATTCCCTCCAGTTATGGGTTAAATAACAGAATAGATTGAGTTCTATACCCTCGGCTGGCAACCAGTCTACCGCAGAAAGTAGTGGTAACCTACTGCGGAATAATTTTCTACCCAGTCAGTGTGTATCACGTATGACTGACTGAATAGTCGGAAACAATTAAAACCTCTACTGGGCATAAAGTGGGGTATCGGTTTTCTATTGTTATGAAGTAATAAACTGATCCCCCACTTATTACTACTTAATAATATAATACATTTCTTCTCCCTCTAGCTCTGAGTCAAATAAAAGGACAGGTTGGGTTCTATAGCCTTGGCTGGCAACCAGTCCGCCGCAGAAATCAATGGCAACCTACTGCGGGAAAATCTTCTACCGAGTTAGTCAAGTCTCGAAAAAAAGATTATCGCCCAAAGTATGTATCACGTATGGTACTTAACTGACTGAGTGAATATAATCTTTGGAAACATAATTAAAACTTCTACTGGGAATAAAGTGGGGATTTGTTTTCTATTGTTATAAAGTAATAAACTGATCCCCTACCAATTACTACTTAACAATGTAATACATCTATTCCTCCTCTATCTATGATTCAAATAATAGGAGAGATTGGGTTTAAACCGGTTCAAACTGGTGACCACCAGTTTACCGCAAAAAATAATGGCAACCTCGTGCGGGATAATCTTCTACCCAATCAGTCATGTCTCTTTCGAGATATGATCGCCCAAGCGTGTATCACGTATGGCATTTGACTGACTGATCCTAATATCACATGTTTCGGTTTTATTGAAGCTTCATCAGAGAATAAAGTAAAAACCAAAAAACAAAGAGACAGTATACTGGTTTGTTCTGATTTGGGGTTAGTTCATATTGATCAGATATTTCTTCAGTGTATTAAATCAATGGATAATTCAAATCTGACCAATACGAAATCCCAACACACCATTTATAATATATCTTTGTTCTTTGTTCTTTTTCTTTTTTCTTTTTCTCTCGGTCTCTAAAGAAGCTTTAATATGTTAGATTGAGATACTTTTCCTTTTTTTTTCTCTCTATTCTTCAGTTCATAATTATTTTCTTACAAAAAATTTTATTTTAAAGTGAAATTAGTAGTCAAATGTACTGATCTCTATTTTAATCAAAAATTAACGTTAATGGACCAGTAATTTGTTTTTAAGTCATATTGTCATGTTCTTCAAGTAATAAATTAGTTGTAATTTGATTATCACAGAATCAATGTCTCTTCTATTGTGGTGGGTTGACTACATTTGAACCACTTAAAACTCTTTAACTGGCAATTAGTACCATCTAATTTAAAAGTCATAAAACAAGAAATGTCGAAACAAAATATTTACTTTTGTCGTGATATTATAACCTACTTATGTTATAAATTTTAATAAATATTATTCGCTTTGTACTGAGCACTTTTTAAGAATAACGTTTTTTGGATACGGAATTTTATTCCATCCCTACCTTTGTCGTGTCGCCTCCGAGCAAGGCGCTAACGCCACTGATGTACAGGGGGCTACAAAAGAGTAAAAATATTAGAGGGTACATAAGAGTAAAAGGATTAGATACGAAAGAGTGAAGAGAGGGAAGAGAAATACGATCCAGTTAGAAATGAGCAAGAAAAGGGGGGGAATACAGGTATGATGACTGTTGCAAACGTGGAGAGAACGGAAATGATATCCAGGGTGGTGTGGAAAGAACTGGAGTCAAGTGGCTAAGAGATGGGTATTGACATTGCATTTGAATTCCTGGAGGTTGTAGCCGTCAGGAAAGCAATAAAGGAAAGCGAGTTCCACAAGCGGGAAGTGCGAGAAAAAGAAACTGATGGAGTAGAATTGTCGGTTGCATTTGGTTTATCTAACTGTGAATGGGTGAGACCCAGTTACCAGTCTGGTTGCACGAGTAAACTAATGTGGACCAGTGACTTAAGTTCGTTGGAGTAGAAGTCAGGAAAGTATTTATTGAACAGAAGGAAGCCACATTGGCTGGTGTCGAGCCGCCAAGTCTGTACCTATCACATGACTGATTCTCCTTTGGAGCCTGTCAAGAACACTGAAATGAACAACAGGGACGCCTGACCATATATGACAGCAGTATTCCATGCACGGACGAATGGTAGATTTGTATATATGCAGGATGGATTCAGTCGGAAGAAACATTCTGGCCCTATACAGAGTCCCAGCCTTCCTAGCAGTGGATTTAGCTATTGACTCAATGTAGTGGTTCCACTTGAGATCGGAAGAGAGGGTAAGGAGAGGTTGCCTGTGATGATTGACAGAGAGCAGCTTGGTCTTAGACGCATTGAAATCCTATCCTATATATATATATATATATATATATATATATATATATATATATATATATATATATATATATATATATATATATATATACTGTAATGGTTGTTACAATGTTTTTAAATTCATAGTATCACTACACAAAAAATTTCTCATGTTTCGAAGCCAGCCCATTATGTTTTGGCTTCATCCTCAGGTGAATTTTTTAGTAATAAGAATTATCCAGTTGAAAAGACCGTATATTTCTGTTGGATTTGTTATTTTTGGGTGTTAAAGGGGGTGGTCTGTATTTTGAGTTTCGTTGACCTTTTTACTGGTCTTAGGGTTAAGTGCTTGTTTTCGGCAGAGCTCATGATAGGTTAATCTATTAATCGTGAAAGGGCTGGTGCTGCTGGCGCCTTTGGTTTAGGGGTTGGTAGGTGTTGTTTTGTTTTGGGGTTGGTTTCTCCTTAATTTAATGTATGTTATTTTGTATTGGGGTGTGTGCATTTTCTTTTTTGTTTTTTTAATTTTTTTTGTTATTGTTTTTTATAAAATATATTTTTTATAAAATATATCTTTCATAAAAATGTATAGGGGTTGGTAGGTGTTGTTTTGTTTTGGGGTTGGTTTCTCCTTAATTTAATGCATGTTATTTATTCTTGTAAAATTTTGCAAAGTAATAATAGAAAAAGAACCATTCTGCTTTCATTTGGAATTATTCACTTGGCAATAAATATTAAAATAGTATGAAATACATCATTTCTTTTAAAAAACTGGGGTGGCTTAGGATTTATGGCCGGTGGTGTGTGTATATGTATATGTGTATTTGTGTGTGTGTGTGTGTGTGTGTGTGTGTGTGTGTGTGTGTGTGCACGCGTGTGTGAGTGTTAGTGTGCGTTTATGTGCGTGCGCGTGTGTGCTTCATGTATATGCCATATATGTCATCGTGTGTGTCTGTGTGTGTGTGTGTGTGTGTGTGTGTGTGTGTCTGTGTGTTAAATTATGTGTGGTATTTCTTTCTCCCCCCCCCTCTCTCTCTATATATATATATAATGTATGTAATTATATATGCATGTATATATTTCTTTCTGCAACGATCTTTCTGTTAGAATTACCTTTATTGCTCTGACAACCCCAAATGACGGTGTCTTTTTTTTTTAGGACGAAAGTTTCAATGATGATTACAAATCGGCAAGAAAGAAGAAAACAATACGAAATGGAAAAATAATAAGATTGTTTTTCTCTTCATCGCTTTGTCCCAGGCAATCGTAGATGTGACGGTATTCATCCGCAATTTCACAATGCATATTTATTCAGTCAGCCAGTTACGTTCCATACATGATACACGCTTGGGCGATCATGTCTTTTTCGATCCATAACTGAGTAGGCAGAAGATTTTCCAGCATTTGTCTGCAGTAGGCCGTTTGCCCACCCAGAACAAAATTTTTCTATTTAATCCACATCTAGAGAGAAAAGACATGGAATAATTGTAAATGAAAATAGAATGGTTCTTTTGTTAATGCTGCACAATAACTTGTGCATCAAATGAATTTATAAATATTTAATAATTACCTATATTGCAGTTTCATCAATGAAAGAATGAAGAAAATTTAAGGTGATTCGGACGAGTTCTTAATACTGCGCAATAACACGTGCATCCAATGAATTTAGAAATTTTATGCAGTTTCATAATTGAAAGAATTAAGAAGGTTTAGGGTGATTCTGACGAGTACATCTTTGCTTTTTGCCTTGTAAAATTTTGCAAAGTAATAATACCTTTCCCAAAGGTATTTGCGACGAAGGTAATGCAATGCATTCAACTGCAATGCATTCAACTGCAATTTTCTTACACTTCTTGAAAATAAAAACAAAAATATCACTTTCGTTAAACCCGTCACTCTATTTTAAGTAAGAGACGTAGTTTATTTTTTTATCCGATATTGTTCAGTCAGTCAGTTAAGTGCCATACGTGAAACATACTTGGGCGATCATGTCTCGAAAGAGACATGACTGACTGGGCAGAAAATTATCCCACAGTAGGTTGCCATTGCTTTCTGCGGTAGACCGGTTGCCGACCAAGGCTATAGAACCCAATCTGTTCTGTTATTTAACCCATAACTGGAAGGAATAGAAGGATTAATACCTTTCCCAAGGGTATTTGCGCGTAAGTGAATGCAATGAATTCAACTGGAATTCGAACTCGGCTCCCCGATTTCTTGTTCCGAGCCGATATCCACTGCACCACAACGCACGATATTGCTACTTAAACCTAAAAAAACTCATCTTTCATGTTTTCAGTGATATGCAAATATTTAAATTTTGTTAAAACTCTCTCGTTTGAAATCACTTAGATTTTATATTGTTTTTCTTTTTTTATTTTGCTACTGTACTAGCTGACCATTTTTGCTTGCTTCTTAGGATCGACCTGTGTCCCTCTACCTCGTCGCTTATTATATGTTGTATCCCGGGGAGTGGGGATAAACAGAGAAAGAATAGTGCAAGAAATAACTCTTAACACTGAGGATATATAAATAGAGATTTATTACACATCAGTATAATAAACCAAATACAAGTACACCAACGAACAATTAACACGAATAACTATTAAAAAGGCATTGTCACTATATAGGACGTATGCGTCCGTCTTAAGAAGAAGGCTTCCGTCTAGTGACGTCTAACTCTCGTCTAAGACCGATGGCTCTCGATCACACTCGTGTAATTATGAATAATCTCGTATAGTCACGAACATTCTCGATTACTCCCGATTACTCTCTGTAGTTCGTTCCCGTCTAGGTCTTTTATAACTCGAGCCATACCCATTAGTGGGTAGGACAGGATATTCGACTACAACAATATATGACAATGTTAGTTAAAAATCGCATAGCACTGTTGGTAGCCGATTGAACTACCCAAATATTCTATTCTGATTCGAAGAAATTAAGTTAACTGATGGTCAAACCGCGACCTACTCTCTGACAAAAAATATGGGTTTCTCTTCGCCAGGTCTGTAGCGAATAAGAAATTAATTAAAATCAACCTTCTTCTTCACTTCAAAAATTCACAATGACGTGTGAAATCCTGGTTTTTCCAAATAAAAGAAGGATTGACCATGTGCTTAACGAAAAAGTCAGAATAAGTCGAAACCACATTTCGCAAGTAGGTGTTTAAATGATTTTTGATGAATAGGAGCGACTTGCAAGAAGAAAAAGGACTTCGCGAGTAAGTGCGAAAAATCTAGATTACAATAAAAGAAGTTCATCAACGTCAGTCAGTCAGAGAGTCAGATGGGAGACGCGAGACGAAAGATCTAAAACGTAACTTCAATTTCAAGCGACTCGGACATTGTCCTCTTTCTCTTTCTCCTTATTTTTTCAACAATTACTGCTACGACCATTTTGTAAGAACTCTACCCTTAACTTCTTAATAATGTTTCTAAGTGCACATTAACTTCTACAACTTATGTTATTCCTCCTTTTAATAAATTTCTATTTTAACATTCAAAATGAATGTGTTATTCTTCCGCTCTTCTTCTCTTCTACAATCCACACATTCCAACCCGCCGACAACCAACCTTCTGATGATGAGGAAAAACTTCTGATGATTATAACTCTGCATAAAATTTGTAAGCTGTAGGTAAATCGGTTATGTATGACACAACAACGAATTAAGAAACATTAACCAGCTCCCTATACTACAGGTCTACCGATGATGTGCTCACGTCCATCACTGAATAGGTTTGCTAGGCTCTTGATAATAATAGCAACGCTCTAGCTTTGGCTCTAGATATCTCAACATCGTTTAAAAGGGTGTGTTACGCTGGCATTCTACGCAACTTACAAAGCTACAGTATTACTAAAGGATTGATTGATTTTATCCAATAGTTCCTATCGAATCGTAAAATGGTCGTTTTGAATGTGTCAGTCAGTTAAGTGCCATACGTGATACACGCTTTGGGCGATCATGTCTTGAAAGAGACATGACTGACTGGGCAGAAGATTATCCCGCAGTAGGTTGCCATTGATTTCTGCGGTAGACTGGTTGCCGACCAAGGCTATAGAACCTAATCTGTCCTGTTATTTGACTCATAGGTAAAGGGAAAAGAAATCTATTATATTATTGTGTAGTAATTAGTGGGGGATCGGTTTCCTATTGTTATGAAGTAATAAACTGATCCCCGACTTTATGACCAATATAAGCCTTAATCATTATTCCAACTATTATATTCAGTCAGTCAGTTAAGTGCCATACGTGATACACGCTTTGGGCGATCATGTCTTGAAAGAGACATGACTGACTGGGCAGAAAATTATCCCGCAGTAGGTTTCCATTGTTTTCTGTGGTAGACTGGTTGCCAACCAAGGCTATAGAACCCAATCTGTCCTGTTATTTAACCCATAACTGGAAGGAAGAGACGGATTAATACCTTTCCCAAGGGTATTTGCGCGTAAGTGAATGCAATGAATTCGACTAGAATTCGAACTCTACTCTCCGATTTCTCGTTCAGAGCCGATATACAATGCACCACAACGCACATTGAATGTATACGTTTCCAAATCCTTTCACAGGTGACTTTCAAGGGTCTATCCTAGGTCATACGCTGTTTCTTATCTTCATCAATGTTTTCCTGCTGCCATCAGTTTCCAAGTAGATATCTACGCAGATGGCACCACCATTTACTCCCGTCTCAATAGTTGAGTCCCTCAAGGATCAAACCTGGATCCTACGCTTGTTCATATCTTCAACAATGATCTTCCTTATGTAATCAGTTTCCAAGTGGAAATTTATGCAGACGATACCTCCACTTAATCACGTCTCATAAATTGAGTCCCTCAAAGATCTATCCTAGGTCATACGTTGTTTCTTATCTGCATTAATGATCTTGATGTAATCAGTTCCCAAATAGGCATCTATGCAGGGGACACCACCATTAACTCCCGTCTCAATAGTTGTGTCCTTCATGGCTCTGTCCTAGGTCTTACGCCGTTTCTGATGTTCATCAATGATCTTGATGTAATCAGTTCCCAAGCAGACATCTATGGAGATAACACCACAATTAACTCCCGTCTCAATAGTTGAGTCCATCAAAGCTCTATGCTTGGTCTTACGCCTTTTCTCATCTTCATCAATGATCTTCCTGATCTAATCAGTTCCCAAGTAGGCATCTATGCAGATAGCAACACATTTTACACTCGTCTCAATAGTTGAGTCCCTCAAGACACTCTCCTATATTCTACGCTGTTTCATATCTCCATCAATGATCTTCCTGATCTAATCGGTTCCCAAGTAGGCATCTATGCAGATGACAACACCATTTACCCCCGTCTCAGTAGTTGAGTCACACAAGGCTTTATCCTTGGTCCCACGGTGTCTCTTATCTTCATCAATGATTTTCCTGATCTAATCAGTTCCCAAGTAGACATTTATGCAGATGAAACCACCATTTATCTCATCTCACTAATTGACTCCCTTTAAAGCTCTATCTTAGGTCCTAAGCTGTTTCTTATCTTCATCAATGATCTTCTTGATGTAATCAGTTCCCAAGCAGACATCTATGGAGATAACACCACCATTAACTCCCGTCTCAATAGTTGAGTCCATCAAAGCTCTATGCTTGGTCTTACGCCTTTTCTTATCTCCATCAATGATCTTCCTGATCTAATCAGTTCCCAAGTAGGCATCTATGCAGATAGCAACACATTTTACTTCCGTCTCAATAGTTGAGTCCCTCAAGACTCTGTCCTATGTTCTACGCTGTTTCATATCTCCATCAATGATCTTCCTGATCTAATCAGTTCCCAAGTAGGCATCTATGCAGATAGCAACACATTTTACACCGTCTCAATAGTTGAGTCCCTCAAGACTCTGTCCAATGTTCTACGCTGTTTCATATCTCCATCAATGATCTTCCTGATCTAATCAGTTCCCAAGTAGGCATCTATGCAGATAGCAACACATTTTACACCGTCTCAATAGTTGAGTCCCTCAAGACTCTGTCCTATGTTCTACGCTGTTTCATATCTCCATCAATGATCTTCCTGATCTAATCAGTTCCCAAGTAGGCATCTATGCAGATAGCAACACATTTTACACCGTCTCAATAGTTGAGTCACTCAAGACTGTCCTATGTTCTACGCTGTTTCATATCTCCATCAATGATCTTCCTGATCTAATCAGTTCCCAAGTAGGCATCTATGCAGATAGCAACACATTTTACATCGTCTCAATAGTTGAGTCACTCAAGGCTCTATGCTAGGTCCAACGCTGTTTCTTATCTTCATCAATTACTTTCCTGATGCTATCAGTTTGTGAGTAGACATTTGTGCAAATGGCCCTCCTGTTTACTCCCGTCTCAATATAAAATCCGGTAAGGCTGAAAAATTAAACTGCCTCCTGCTGTTGACGGAGGACCTCCAATCAGTGGTTAATTGAGACTAGAAATGACTTGTAAATTTTAATGCCTGAAAAAGAATCTGTTCTCTTTTAAACACCGTTGACAAACATTCCAGCCGTTTGTCAGTTTAGCTAGTGCTAGTCTTCTGAAGAGCAATAAATTGTGCCTCTTTGGCTTCACATTGTCAACTGACCTAAAGTGGATCGACTACATAGAATCAATTACTGTATCCACTGCTAGGAAAGCTGGTTCACTGTATCTTGTCAGAAAGTTTTGTCTCGTCAGAATACATCTTGAACATTTATAAATATACCATAAGTTCATTCATCGCATTCTGTTACATTATACTCTACTCTAATAGTTTCTTTTCTCGCACGTCCCGCCTATTTGTTTCCCTGATAGCAAGAATCTCCAAAAATTGAAATGCAACGTCAGTTTCCATTTTCTGTTTTCTGAAAAGTCCATTTATCTTATATCCTTTCCTCAACGAACCTTGTACCAAGTCATATCTCTCAATTTAAATTTTTGTGTACTAGTGGCGTTAAAAAAAAAATAATCGAATGAGTTGTATGAATGGATAATACTGTATTTTAAACTCTAAAATTTCTATGCACTGGTCTAGGGTTCAAAATATTTATTAACAAAATTAAGCTTTCCTAATATCTCTATCTCTCTCTCTCTCTCTCTCTCTATATATATATATATATATATATATGTATATATATCTAGTTAGCTAGCTAGAGCTACATCTTTATGTATATCTATTTGTGTTCAGTAGGAGGAGGATCGCAGAACGATAGTTTGGGAACTTTAAATGCAAAGTTAATTTTTACATCAAAGATGGAAATTGATAGCAAATTACATTATTTTGGGTGTAAATTCGTGTGATTGAGCCATAATATTTACTTTTATTTTTTGAGGCATCTGAAATAAATAAACAAATATATATATATATATATATATATATATATATATATGTATATAGTCATCCGCAGACAGATCAGTTTCGCTGTATCACAGCTCATCAGTACGGTTATACATCCGATATACAGGGTGATGTAAAAAGAACTAGAATCAAGTAGTTAAGAGATGGGTACGCTTATATCTGCCTTCTTTCTCTGTTGTTTCCATTCTTCTTTATTTTATTTTTTTTTTTTTTGGCTTTATCATAATACTATCAACAATATAGTTTCTTAATTTATATTATTTATTGGATAAATATTAATATATGAACACTGATTCCACTGTGTAACATTATTTTTGACCTTGAGTAGCAACTGTTATTTCCTTATTTTTTAAAACTAGAAATTATGTAAAATGGCTAATATTCACCTTTGTGTCTCGACATTAAAACATCGACCAAGATCCTTGAGGTCGTTTAGTTTGAGTAGTTTGTGATCTTTCCTCAGTTGCGTTTATAAAATTTAGATTTATGACTTCATCGTCTTATGAATTGCTGTTCATTTCTGAAGAGAGCTGCTCCCAATTTGGAGGAGGGAGGTTTGCTTACCTCAGGGTAGTGTGACCCTGGTGCGATGAATGAACGTAAGGTCTGGTTATATGATAACAGGTGCATTCTTGACAGCTCGATGCTTGGAAGGGTCCACCATTCAGAAGAAATAATTGTTTGAATGGCAAGTTGGTTCCTTCCAAATTCGTGGGATTGCGAATTTCATACCTCTATTTTACCTCTGTACAACACTGCAAAGTAGCAAAATAAAATATGATTATCAAAATACAAATATATTTTACCCAGTGTTATTGATAAATTCCAAGGAATTACATTTTTTATATGATTTTATTAAATTCCCCCCAAAATATCGTGGAATGGATATGCAAAATTTTTACCTTAATTAATATCGCAAGTACGTACGAAAACATAGATTCTTGGATATTTAGCGTCACTACTATTGTGTATTTTTATGGTTTTTGCCAGTGATCATTTATAGCAGACATTAATGATACTGTGAATACTAATGCGCGATTTCTGAAACATATTTGCTGTGTATTTTTCAATAACACTGTTTAAAATAAATTGCAAAGATACATATATGAGAAATAACGACTTCGAAGAATACTGTCACATACACATACACACAGACACACGTATGTATATATATATATATATATATATATATATATATATAGGTCCTTGGCATGACCGTAAAGTGCATCTGGCAGCAAGGCCTCTGATTGGGAGGTTGTGAGGAGCATGGAACCACCTCTTAATTGCTGTTGTTTCCAGGTCCACCCTGACCCGGAGTGGTAGCACCAGTTAGGGTCCCAGCTATGGGCAAATAGTCAACCCCCAAACTGGGGTCAAAACACTATGAAAGTATAAAAATACACTTTTATAGAAAAATATACATATTTGAAGAAAAAAAATATTACCAGCAATACATTTTAAATGCAAAACTAGAAGACATCTTCAGTTTCTAAAATTAATATAAAAATTTCAAAATCTGACTAAATCAACCTTTTTACTGTAACTGAACATTAAAAAAAATACCTTAAAACACTACCTTTTTGGTATTAAATAACCCACCTATGTTGATATGCCGTTAAACAGAACTCAAACTCAAACTCAAACTCATATATATATATATATATATATATATATATATATATATATATATATGTATTCTTTAATACTTAGTTTTTGGTCTTAATACGGTTAGACCAGTATACATTTGTATTTAAAAGTGTTCTACACAATTATATTGTAGAACTTTTGAATATTTTCTATTTTTAAATGATTTATTTCGCTACCCAGGTTTCTACCATGATTGATTTTTTTTTATAAGCGTTTCACCCCGAGCAAGGCATGTCACTGCCACTACTGCTCAGGGGGCTACATAGAGTGGAGAAAGGATGATTAAATATAGGAAATGTCAGAGGGTGGGTGATAGGCGGGTAGGGATACCGAGAATTGTTAAATATAGGAAATGTCAAAGGGTGGGTGATAGGCGGGTAAGGATACCGAGAAGTGAGGCTTGGGTAGATGAGAGTGTTCTGAGAATAATTTGGAGTTAGTGTGATAGGAGGTGTCTATTGGCCCTACATTTAAACACCTGGAGATTCTAGCTGTCGGGAAAGCAGACATGTGGAAGGGAGTTCCACAGACGGGAAGCGCGAGAAAAGAAGCTGTTGGAGTAGAATTTACGGTTACATCTTATCTGTTTAACTGTAAAAGGGTGGGACTTAGTTGCTAATCTAGTATCTCGTGTAAATTCCTGCTTAGGCGGCACCAGTGCTCTAAGTTCATCGGAGCAGAAGCCATGAAAGTACTTGTAGAAGAGGCACAGGGAAGCCACATCACGCCGGTGAGAGAGTGGTTGCAGCCGGTCTGCCAAGTTAGTATCAACCACGTTACAGATCCTCCTTTGTATTTTGTCAAGAAGCCCAAGGAGAGCAGCAGGGGCACCCAATCAGATATGGCAGCAATATTCAATACACGGGCGGATGGTAGATTTGTATATGTGCAGAATAGTTTCGGGTAGGAAAAATTTCCGGGCCATCTTCAGGCGATTTTTATTAAAGGTAGCGAAATAACTCGTTTAAAAATGGAATATATATATATATATTATTTTTACAACGTCTCTTAGTCCCAGCAGCACGATTCTTATAGTTACATCAAAATGAGGTCGACTGTGTTTGCTCTCTTGCAAAGATCGTATGGGGTAATGTGGTGCTGTCTTTAACCCCGACATACATGCTGAAATCGGCCTTGTTGGCCTCACACATTTTAGCAAATGTTGCCACTGTCAACGAGGACTCGTTTGAATTTGAACAGCTCGAATTAAATTGAACTTTCGAGCTTCAGTTCCATCTAAGCTTCCAGAACTTTCTAAAAATTCATTAATCTTTTAGAAAGTTCTCGAACATTCTAGAAAACACTCTTTCAGCAATTCAGCGTTGAATCTGACCGGAATGTGATGCAAAATAAGTTAGTTTCAAAACATTGATGGCCACTTCACAAAATTAAAATTTAAAAGGAAGAATAGTCACTTCTTTGGTTCACTAAATGGAAGCAATTATTGAAAACATTTACTGAGCAAAGACAAAAAAGGCAACATTTCGTTAAACAATGTTTTTTTTTTAATTATAATTAAAGTTCGATTTATTTTATTATATAATTTTCCGTTTTCGGAAAATTTAACAACTAAGCGGTGTAATATTTTGACATTTTGTTTTGTTATCACTTGTGCAATTATGTAATATATTACCTTGACCGACGGATGTAATTGGGAGGCACATCCAGCCGTAGGTAAGCTCAACAAAGGACAAGGGTGTTTAACAGATATATCCGGCCGTAGATGATGCCAACAAAAGGCAACAAAAATGACTGAGAACCAGCTTGAAAAGCAATGGCCCGACGGGTGTGATTAACAGATACATCTGGCCGTAGACAATATCAAGAATGCGGCAGACCGAAAAAAGAAAAATGCGTGGGAGTTTTCTGGCTATATAAGGTTTTGGGTTGAAAGGACAGATATCCCCTCTGGCTTCTGTCTCCCGACGGCCTTTCGTGTATGTGAGCTCTCTCCGGCTACTCTCTTGCTGCATGCAAGTATCATCGACGAAAAATAAAAATAGAAGATTATTTTTTATACATCCGGGTTCCTCGTTGTTTTACAGCTGTAGTATATAACAATTGTTTTTCTTCTTTTTTTGTCTTCTTTTTATTTTCCATTTTTATTTAATAATTACCAAACATCACCATTTTTATAGTGCATTTATTTTTCATTATTTGTTAGGGTAAATTTTCCGAGCTTAAAAAAATTGAATGATGATCGGTGACTTATTTGGACTCTTCATCTGGCTCGTCTGACATTCAGCAGCATAAAATAAAAAAACATGTTCAAAGGTAACTGAAGTAACGAGCTGGATCAGTCAGTTGACAACTTATACATATGTTTACATGTTTCTACCATATATTACTGGCCTGCAAAATTTTCGAGGGAAACTACATAAAAATAATAGACAGCTTTATTTTGTCAATGATTTAAAAATTGTTTCTGCTTCGATGAACTTAGATCATTGGTGCCACCTAGGCACGAATTTACACGAGATACTAGATTAGCAACTAGATCCCACCCTTTTACAGTTAAACAGATAAGATGTAACCGTAATTTCTACTCCAACAGCTTCTTTTCTTGCGTTTCCCGCCTGTGAAATTCCCTTCTACATGTTTGCTTTCCCGACAGCTAGAATCTCTAGGTGTTTAAATGTAGGGTCAATAAACACCTCCTATCACACTAACTTTCAATTATTCTCCCAACACTCTCATCTACCCAACCCACATTCTCGGTATCCTTACCCGCCTATCACCCACCTTCTGACATTTCCTCTATGTAACCGTCCTTTCTCCACTCTATATAGCCCCATGCGCAATAGTTGCAGTGAACTGCCTTGCTCGGGGTAAAACGCTTCTAAAAAATAATTAATCAGCAATGACTGTAGGCTATGAGGTTTGAAATATAAGACGCTGTATTTTTGTAGGTGCCATGTAACCAAAGATACACCATTTAGTTTAAAATTTGTGATGCAAAATTATTGGGTCAATGAAAGATTAGACATGCTGACTGAGACTAAGAACTATAATTATACCTACTTAGAGCTAAACCCGAAGCAAAAGCTAAAATAAAAAGGCTAAAAAAATACAGACATACAGGCAGATAAACAGACACACACACAAACATCTTGCCTTATATATATATATATATATATATATATATATATATATATTATCGATTTTCTACACTATTGTAAGATCTGCAACCTTGAAACTTCTGAATATCGTTTCTTATGTCTTTGTCTATGAGTGTATCAAATTTGATACAAATTGGACCACTCCTTCTATAACCCGATTTTTTCGATTAACGATTTTCGATATTTATCGGGGGAACCTCGACACAAAACCTAGCTAAGAACACTTGCAGACGCTTATAGTACAACTGTGTAAATTTTCAAGAAAATCGGTTCAGCCGTTTCGCAGTCTATAGGTAATGGACACTCACACAGACACACACACACATACACCCACACACAGACAAAGTTCCATTATAAATAAGTTTAGATTAAGGTCTAACCTTCCCCCTGACTATGATGACGGAGAAAATTTTTCAACATGAAGACGCTGCTTCTTGTTCTTCTTCTATATCCTTCAGAACATAGGCGATCATGACCCTCCACATCTTCCTTTCCCTAGTGGCACGCTTTCTCCTGTTATTCCACACAAACCCCGCTCTACCATCCATTTGCTTAAGCTCATCAAGTATGTTACACTTTGCTTTGCTCTGTCTTTCTTTCCCTCTATCAGAGCTGTGAGTATCAGAACTTCCAAACCTTGCTTCCTCATTACATGTCTCATGAATTTCAGCTGTCTTTTCCTGATCTTAAGAAATAGTTTCTTTTTCGTTTCCCTTCTCTATAAAACCTTATCGTTGCTCACATATTCAGTCCATGGTATCCTCAGCATCCTTTTGTAGAACCACAATTTGGTTGCTTCAAGTCTCTCATTCATCTTTGAGGAGTTGTCCAGCATTGCCCGCCATAATGAAGAACAAATATCACTTAGTAATCCAGTACTCTCTTTTTTTGTTTCTAACGAAGTTTTCTTGTCCTATACATTATGTGCAAAAGAAGGTTTCTTGTAGTGAAGATATTAAACTTTTGGTAGTCTTGATTTCTATATAATTAAACCATTGTTAAGGAAACAAAGAAACAAGTGCTACAAGCAAAATCATGCGATCTCCAAGAGATTTGTGATTACAGTAAAGAAGAATGGAAAAATTCCTAATATGAAAAGTCTGTTACTTGTTACATCTAATGCCACATCAGATTCGGGCAATTCTTTGAACCACAAGCAGCAAAACTTATTATTACCTCTATGTGGAGATTCGATAGCAAATCTGCATGGCAAAATACGCGTTCCAGAAGCTGAGTAAAGTATTAAGACACAGGAAACTTTCCCTAGAAATAAAGAAGAGAGTACTAGATTGCTATGCGATGTCAGTTCGTTAATATGGCAATGAATGTTAGACATATTCATCAAAGATGAAGAAAAAACTTGAAACAGCTGAAATGTGGCTCTACAGAAGAATGCAGCGGATATCATGGACCTGGCAATTGAGCAATGATGAGGTGTTGGAAAGAATGGAAACGAAAAGGAAATAAATTTTGAGCACCAGAAAAAGACAACTGAATTTTCTGGGACATGCAACGAGGACGGAGGGCTTAGAGAAATTGATCCTAACAGGACAGCTAGAGAGAAGAAATGACAGAGAAAAGCAGCGGATAACATATTTGTGGGGCCTGAGCAGGTGGATGACAGAACGAGGGTTACAAGGTGCTACCAGAGAAGGTGTGCTAAGAGCCAACAGGGATAGGGAGATGTGAAGGCCATGATCGCCTACATCCTGAAAGGACAGGGCACATATTTTTTACTTAAAAAAATAGATGAAAGGAGGAATTTTCTTTGTCATACCAGTATGTTTGCATGTCCTTTTCTCAGAATCCTGTTAAACATAAACTATCATTTATCCTACAGTATTAATAAAAATGGTGTAACTTGGTTTTTGTCCCTCAAAGATTATAAAATGCACCGAGGAAAACATACTGCTATTACATTTGAGCTTTGAACTCAGAAGTGATGACAGTATATTTTACTCATAACAATATGTTTTCATTATAACATGATGTTTTTTCATAACAATGTTTCATTATAGTATTTACATTATTCGGACTATCGTCCACATCTTTGTTGCCATTTGTATGACGCTTCGGTCGTTGTATGCTCCGGCCTTCTTCAGATGCAAGCAATTTCGAGCCGAGCCCTTTATTACAATCACTGGGTTTTATGATCTTCATTCCTTGCCTAAAACCTCTCTCTAGTAGTCATGAGTTATCTCTTTCTATTCATGTAAGTTACTTGTTCACCACTGCTGGAGCCTGGTATTGAACTCACAACTCTTTGGGTTAAGTCACAGGAACTAACCAACGTCTATATGCACTGGGTTTCCTTAAGGAAATGTTTCCTTAAGTAAAAGAACAAGTGAATTTTTGGGACTTATAAACCTAATGTCCAGTACCTTTTTTTACCAGAGTTCATATTGTAATTTTTTTTTATGTTACTGGTTTTCTCTAGTATTTTTTGTTATGTCGTGAGTAAGAATAAATAACTCAACAACAGGAATAGGTTAATTGCTGTATTCCGTGAAAATAGTATTTACAAAGGTTATTAGTATCCAATACAAGAATAAGGGTTAATCGTCTCAACCGTCGTAAGAGCAATGGGTACTTCCGGGTCGTCACCGGAAGTCTACGACTGACTTGTCGATCGGCTGCTCGGCACACTCTCCTACGTAGATGCCACCATTACTTTACATAGTAATGGAATAGTCCATTATAGCCGAATAGGCGCTGGCGTCCCAACATTTTTTATGTTAATGTTTTTTCTAGTAATTTTACTAGAGCTCATATTGTAATTTTAGCACCTGCACCACAACGCACATCTTAAGACTAAACGTCTAAAAGACTACAGACTTATGAGAACTTGTATTCGACGGAGTCAAAATTCCGGGATGGATCAACTGATGCCTTGACATCGTGTTTTAGCCTTCGCGTACGTCCGAAATAGACAAAATCACCCTTAATGAATAATTATAATATTCGATCATTTCTATATACACTACAAGAAATATCTTGTTCGCCCACAAGAAAAAGCATAATAAGTACATAACAGAATTCATTTAAATCATTTTGATGAAACATATATTAGAGAGGGACTGCTACTCAAATACTCACATACCGAGAGTGAGAAGGAGGAGAGAGAACGTAAGTAAAACAAGTTAATTCAAAACTTCAGATGCTAAAATTTCAGGTAAATTTAACTAGGAAAATTAAGGAGAAATATCTTTTTTTAAATGAATTACATTGTGTTAAAACTTGGACATAAACGTCACAAAGACATTGTCTTCCAACAAGAAAAATGCGATACACGTTTTACATTTTGAGGAAAGAAACTTTAGATGATCTAATTAAATAATGCGTTTAAAATATCTTGATGCACATCGAATGTTTTTTCATACAGTTGGTTGTCTCGAAGGTGAGAAATTTAATTTGATATTGTGTTATTTAAAACGGCAGTCCTCAACAATATCAATTTATCCTGCAGATATGATATAAATGCGAGCGAACTTGCTTGCTTAAAATCGAGATAAGTGCAAGGGAATGGTTTCCAAGTTCAATTACTAATCAGCACTTAAGTCCCGATTTTCAAGGCAAATGGCAACTTTAATCCCTAACTATAAAAACTGATGATTCATGATTTCTTTAATTACTTTCAGCTTTCTGAGGCCTTATTCAAAGCAAAATAAACACACAAGCATATATATATATATATATATATAGTCATCCGAAGATAGAACTGTTTCGCTGTATCACAGCTCATCAGTGCGGTTAGACATCCGATTGCTTTTACCCAGGATTGAAACCCGACCGAATTGGCGTCGGTTGGCGATTCTACTTCTGAGCTATGGGCGCTCGGTAGAAGGAGGGAGACTTTTATCGTGTGATGTACCATGTATTCATACACCAGTAGTGAGAGTGTTCTAATTCATTACTGAATTAACCATATGTATAAACGCATCGTTCATTCAGTAATGTATTTGAACAATCTCGGCTACTGGCGTGTGTTTACATTGTATATAACACGCTAAAGTGCGGCTTACTCTACCGAGCGTCCATAGGGAAGTGTAAAGGGTGGGGAGGCATGGGATTAGACCTATCTTTAATGTTTATTTGTACAACAATAGAATATTTTGGTATTTAAGCACAGTTTTTATAATTTATCTAATTTTGTATATTTAATCTTAATTTTGAATTTAAGAAATCGATTTTTACTATAAAATTTTATGTTTTAAATTAGGTCACAGTTTGTGGTGTGTAATAGGTAAAATTTAATGTAAGATTGTTGTTTGTACTGTGAGGGTTTATCATTTCTAAGTTTTTTTAGCTCTGGCTTTTGTAGTATTTTTAGTAGGATTGAAGGTTAGTATTTTAATGTGTTTGTAGTTTACTGTGGTTTCATGTCTCTGGTTTAAAAGTTTGTTTCTATTCATATATTTAATGATTTCATTTTTTTAAGACAGAGGAAATATGGTTCCTTTATTGATTTAGATATTCTTGCTTGTTTGGGGATTTTCCATTTAACTTTAGGTGTTTTATTTTCGTTTTTTAACTTCCAAAAGTATTTGGAAAGAGACATTATGTTTTGTTTTGAGGTGATTGTAAAAGCGATTTTTAAATACGTTCATGGTGTTTTCACGGTATTTTTTCATCCTCAGAATTCTCAATGGAGGAAATCGAACACATATATATCAAAGATTTTGTTAAACATATATTAGGAATGGGGCATTAGTTTGGGTTTCTAAGGTTACAGATGTTGTTATGATGGGGCAGACGGGTATTAGTGTTCAGGTTACTTTTGTTGTGCGCTTTTAATATTTTGCTGTTTTGTCGTCTAATTATTTTTTGTAGATTGTTGGAGCACTTATAGGTTAGTTTTATTATATTGGGAAAGGTATTAATCCGTCTCTTCCCTCCAGTTATGGGTTAAATAACAGGACAAATTGTGTTCTCTAGCCTTGGCTGGCAATCAACCTACAGCAGAAAAAATGGCAACCTACTGCGGGATAATCTTCTACCCAGTTAGTAATATCTCTTTCGAGACATGATCGCCCATGCGTGTAACACTTATGACACTTAACTGACTGAATATATTAAACAAAAAGCAAGTAATATTAATAATAATAACAACAATAAATCTACACTTTAAACAAAACGTTCCCGGCTTCTCGTAGATTTTTCTTCTATACCAACTTCTGTCATTGGTAAAACCACTATTTCTGTTTTTAATATATATATATATATATATATATATATATATATATATATATATACAAATTAAGAAAATTACAATATTGATACAAAATTTTGCCATCTTTGAAAACGGTTTGTGTAAGTCGAAAGCTTAGATTGGATTATTAAAAAAATTATGAATCAGTATTGTAATGTCCTTTCTTTATTTAATGATAATGCTATTAATCTTATCAGAGAATATGAAAAAAATTACATAAAATAAATAGATAAAACTTGTCTATATTATTTAATGAAACATGCATCAATGAAAAAATGCTGCCTAAATATACGCAGTATATATATATATATATATATATATATATATATATATATATATATATGCTGCAAGTAATCATCCAAACAAGTCTGATTTAAGGAACCCAGGTCTGTCTGTTTAACTTCTTAAGATATTTTTCTAGTTTTTGATTGCACTTTTGTGGAGGAACACTGAAAAGTTCATATTTTCTTAATTTTGTTCAAGTAATTTTGACTTACGGTAATTATCAAGAACTGATATGATGTCTATGTTGGAGCTACAAATTTTTTTTCTGCATCCTGCAATTCTTTGGAAAGCAAATTTTCTAGCGTGAGGTCATCTGCAAAAAAGAAAAAAAATTAAACTAAAAAGAAATAAATCTAATAAGTTTTTGGTAACCTCATTCCGAAAAGCCGTTGTATATGACTTCATATGTTTATATATACTTCTATCTATCTATCTATCTATCTATCTATCTATCTATCTATCTATCTATCTAAGCATGCTTATATCTATCTATCTATCTATCTATCTATCTATCTATCTCCAAGTATAGGGTAGGTATATCTCTTGATCAGTGAACTTGTTGCAAGATGTCTTTTATTGTCATAACCTGAACTACCCTAAAAGGTGATCCTGGGAACAACAGCAATCAAGTGGTTGTTCCACACTCCTCAAAATATACAAACTATTCAACTTGCCGGATATCTTTTCTCGTCATACCCACGACTACCCTAACAAGTAAACCTGGGTACAACAGCAATTGTTTATTTGCTCCTCAAAAAATCCAAAATCTTGATCAGACGCCTTTTACTGGATATCATTTAAACTCATACCCAGGCTGCCCTACCAGATGGGGCTGGGAAGAAAATCAATTAAATTGTAGTTCCAAGCTAGTTAAAACCTCAAAACTGTCGATCGGAGAACATCTTTCTTGATGTCGTTTACCCAGGACTGCCCTAACAAGTAGACCTGAGAACAACAAAACTTCGAAACTCTCGATCAAAACCCTTGATTCTGGATATCGTTCATCGTCATACACAGGACTGCCCTGGCAGACCTGTGGACAACAGCAAATAAGTGGTGGTTCCACACTTCACTAAACATTCAATCGCCTAATCGTTGTTACCAGATGTCGTATATCGTCATACCCAAAACTGCCATAACATGTGGTTTTTAAATGGTGGATTCCCGCTCTTAAAAACCTCCAAAATCTCTATCAACTTCGTGCCGGATGTTGTTTATCCTCATCTGCAGGACTGCCCTAAAAGATTGACCTCTGAAAAACAGCAATTAAGTGGTGTTGGTACCACGCTCCTCAAAACTCCAAACGCTCCATCTGAGTTCTGACCACCGCATGTAGTTTATTGTCATAACCATGACTTTTTACATAGTCTATAGTTTAATAAAAGAATTGCTTGTGTTTGAAATGGTAAACTTTGATATTGAGAATTTGTTGTGCATAGTAGCTAAAATGAAAAAATTAAATATTATTTTTTTCCAGAACATTTAATTCAGAAGGTCTTCAAAAATTATTCTTGAAAAAGTGAATGCATTTAAGTAATGTTTCTATAAAATCACTTTAGAAAATGAGTTATTTAATCAGTTTATCCCAAGAAAGCTAATAAATTCAAGGTGATACTGAGCGTGAAAGAATATGAGAAAAAATTTTATTAAGAAATTAAGAAGGCAGAAATTAGCAACTAGCAATGCATTTACATTTTTTGTAGGTCAGAGTTGACAGGAAAGAAAGAAAATAAAATTAATTCTACAAGCGACAAGTGCAAAAATTAACAAGGTTGATTTGCTCTATTGATGAGTGAATCATTGAGAGATTGTATAGTCTAGGACATGCGTGTTTTCCGGATGCGCGGAGATATCCTGTCCTAATTCGTCCGCGGCTCTGTCCAAAGTAGGACTTATCTCCTAAAATCTAATGATGCCCAACCTGTACAACACTCAGAGCCACTCGCGGTAGAAGGCTTCAGTGGAAGAGTCGCCATTCAAAAATAAGTTGATGCTTGCCTAAAAACGCATTAGAGTCACCGAAAATTAAAAATAAAAAGGATTTTTTAGAGTGAAACGGAAGCCCAGAATATGAAACAACTCTGCTCTTGTGGAAAAATCAGAGGAGCAATCTAAACTAGTAGACAAGTAAACGCATCTGCTCCTAGTTATGAGAGGTAGGTACTAAGGAGCGTGTTGAAGACCTGGATAGACGTGATCGCCGATGGACGCCCTACGTCTTCCAGCAGGACTCCGTTCCTGCACACAAGACCAAAACGACTCAGGCGTGGCTGCTCAACAATGTTCCTCACCACTGACCGGTCGCCAGACTTGTGGCCGCTCTCCTCACTCGACTGTATCCCTCGTGACTCTCTCTTCTGGAGGCGGGGTCGTGGCCAAGACCAACAAGCCAGCCCACAACACGGTCGACTCTCTGAAAGCTGTCATCGTGGAGGCGATCGCCGCTATGGACAAGAACATGGTCGCCAAGGCGTGTGATTCATTTTGCGCCCGCCTTGAGATGATGGTCACCGCCGACGGCGGTTAAATTAAAAATAAAGTAATACGTAACTTTAACTGTTGCTGAAAAAACTATCAGGTCTCTGCATTTTGTTTTTATTGTCTATTTCGTTTTCTTTTTGTCAAGTGTCGGATTTCGCTGCAACATCTTTCATATATGTATGTATGTATGTAGCTATGTATGCATGTATGTATGCATGTATGTATGTATGTATGTTTCTATGTATGTATGTATGTAGGTATGTATGTTGTGTGTATGTATGTATGTATGTATGTATGTATGTATGTAGAAGATATTTCTCTACAGAAAAGGGAAAATATTTTAAGACAAATATGGAACCGATAAATATGAACGCTTCTAAACTTAGACAAAAACGTACCTGTAATAATATCTTTTTATACAGAAACAAAGCCTATATTTGTATGCAAAAATGTCATATATTTGTGTCAAGTAAATGTTGACAATATTTACATGCAAAAAGAAGTACAAATTTGGAATTTATTTTGTCCGAAGAAACTGCCGATGTCTTTATTAAAAAAAACATTGCAAATATTTGTATTCACAAAAGCAGGTGATGTTTTGTATCTTTTAATCAATTCACACAAATCAAGAAAATAGAGCCGTTAAGACGCAGGGGGTTATTAGGTTTGAAAGAATATGAGGAAAATAAAATCATCATTACAAAAGAAAGAAGAATAAGAGTACATGAATAAAGAAAACAGAAAGTAAAAAAAATACCTTGAACTTAAATGTTTGATGATGAAAGTTGATGGAAAGCAAAACACCGGAAGAAACTGTTAACATAGAACTTTCGGTTTTATCTTGCGGTTTTAACTGTAAAATGATAAAACCTGGTTACCAATCTAGTACTGCGCTGAAAATCATAAAACCTAAGTAACAAAGAGGAAAGATCATTATATTGTATACCCACTTCGACGGGAGTACTGCTTCGTCGACGAAATTAAATTGGGAGCCAAAATGACGATCTTTTTGCAGGCAAAATGGCGGTTTTTGGGGGTGGGGATTTCGCTGATACAATGACGAAATGCAACACTCGATATATAAATAAAAATATATAACATATTTTTATTCGATTCTTCGGTGACATTGGTGTAGAATGCAGGCTTTAATTGGAGGGTTAGCACATACACATTGAGGTCAGCGGACGCTGCGTCTAGCTTTCTCTGTTTATCACTATGTTCTGATCTCAACTACTGACTGCAAACTTCTGATCTGTTAAAAAGGAGAGCCTTGTTCAACAGGTGTTACTTCCGTTGCACTCCGTCACACCTCGTGTTCTGACTTCTTTAAACGCCGATCGTCAAAACAAAATGTAGCATGCCGCCTGCATTTTTCACACCGCTGACATTTTAAAACATTTTTTTTAAATCTTGTAATGCAAATGCCCTTCTAGACGGAATTTTATAATCTAGTAAATAAATATATAATAATTAGAGCAAGTGTTACGGAATTACGAGGTCTGATCTAAAAATATCGCCTCTGGTGCTAAAATAGTCTAGCGACTGGTCCTATAAAAATAAAGCTAAGAAGCATATCAATTGGTCATTTAATCTGTTGTGAATTAGTTCAATTTTGAAGTCACACACTTTATCCAAAGTCGTTTAAATTTATGAAAGTATTCTGGAACTCTTTCTAGTGAAGTTAGTTAAAATACTAACGGAGTGAAAGCAAAAGCCGTTTTTTAGCATTTTTTGTTGTTGTTTTGTGAGCTTTAAGTCTAAAGATAGCAAAATATACTGTCGATATTTCTATAAAAGGTTGGGTTGGTATTTTCATGCCAATAACATACCTAAATTTTTATTCAAAAACGCCCCGACATTTTCGTACAAGGAACGCTCCGACATTTTCGTACAAGGAACGCTCCGATGTTTTCTTACAAGCCACTCTCAGATATTTGTATGTAAAAACGTTACCGATATTTGTGCAAAAAAAGTTCTGAATTTTATACACAAAATTACTGACAATGAAAGTAATCTTATAGAAACTGTTAGCGAGAGTGACTTCTCTTCAGCATTAAGAGTTTCTAGCAAGAAATGAAGGTACTTAAAATACTATCGGTGTCAAAGGAAGAGTCGCTCTTTTAGCATTTTTTGTTGTTGTTTTGCGATCTTTAAGTCTAAAGATAGCAAAATATACTGTCGATATTTCTATAAAAGATCGGGGTGGTATTTTCATTCCAATAACATCCCTATATATTTTCATTCAGGAAACGTCTCCAAATTTTCATACGAGGAAAGCCCCAATATTTTAATAGAAGCCACTCCCAGATATTTGTATATAAAAACGTAACCGATATTTGCGCAAAAAACCCCCCCAAAAAACAAAACAATTGCTTTATTTAAACACAAAAAAGGGGTGTATATGAAAAGGGGTATATATTAAAAAGGGGTATATATATATTTATATATTAAAAAAGGGGTATATATGAACAAATGTTCTGAAATTTGTACACAAAATTACTGACAAAGAAAGTAATCTTATAGAAACTGTTAGCGAGAGTGATTTCTCTCAACATTAAGAGTTTCTAGCGAGAAATAAAGGTAATTAAAATACTATCGGTGTCAAAGGAAGAGTCGCTCTTTTAGCATTTTTTGTTGTTGTTTTGCGAACTTGAAGTCTAAAGATAGCAAAATATTCTGTCGATATTTCTATAAAAGATCGGTTGGTATTTTCATGCAAATATCATCCCTATATTTTCATTCAGGAAACGCCCCAAAATTTTCATACAAGGAACGCCCCAAAATTTTCATACAAGTAACGCCCCGATGTTTTAATACAAGCCACTCCCAGATATTTGTATATAAAAACGTTACCGATATTTGCGCAAAAATAAACAATTGCTTTATTTAAGCACAAAAAGGTGTAGATATGAACAAAAGTTCTGAAATTTGTACACAAAAATACTGACACGGGAAATAATCTGACAGAAACTGTTAACGACAGTGACTTCTTTCAGCATTAATAGAGTTAGACGAAAACAAAATGAAGCTGTTTTAAAGCTTATATATTATTTTTAGAAAATATCATATCCTGTGTGCGTTCAAGTATCTGTTGGTTTTTCTATCATTTTATCACTTTTCAACTCGATGTCTGTTTTTCGGCCATGCTATCTCTGTCGTGTAAATATTTAATAATTTTCCCCATCTATCACACTCATTTTTCCCGGCCGAACATTCCATGACAATCTATATAAATTTTCCTCTAATTGATGGCTTCCATTTCCTTCTGTATATAACCGACGCCAACAAAAGCATCCTTCTCGATAGGAATTTATTTTTCATTCCATTTTTTTAGGGGTAGGCAATTCCTTGTTTTCTTTTCTGACACTTATTGCAGCTTTAATGTTCGTTTGTCGATTTTACATTCTGCTCAAATCTAAAATTTCTTCGTATCGTGAAATAAAACTAAAAAAAAACAATGTCATGGCTTGCACACGCATGCTTTTTTTTTTCATAATATAAAACATTTAATAACTAGCAATGATATCTAACATTGCTCGGACAAAGTGATTTTCCTTTTTTTCATTGATTTGCTGTCCCTTATTATTTGATAAATTTCCGCTGCCGGAAAAATAGTTATAACCGTCATTATCGTAATTAAGACAGTGTAATATATTTAAAAGAAAAACTTATCTGTATTTTATAGCTTCTGTGGAATATAATATTTTCAGAGAAATGGTGAATGAGATATATTAATTCTATTTGTGAGGATTCCTTTTTAACAATATTTTCTTCATTAATTAAATATTAAAAATAATTTTCCACAATTCCTTGCGATATAGGATTGATATTACAATTGTCCAACAGTCCTGGTTATGACAATGAACTACATACGGCAGCAAGGGGTTTGAGAAGTGTAGCGCCATCTCTTAATTCACGCTTCCACTGGATGGTGTTGTATATTAATTTTCACCAAGACGATGATTAATAAGCTGCAATATATATATATATATATATATATATATATATATATATATATATATATATATGGAACTTTGTGTGTGTGTGTGTGTGTGTGTGTGTGTATGTGTGTGTCCGATACCTATAGGCTCCGAAACGGCTGAACCGATTTTCTTGAAAATTTACACAGTTATACTATAAGCGTCTGCGAGTGGTCTTAGCTAGGTTTTGTGTCGAGGTACCCCCGATAAATATCGAAAATCGATAATCGAAAAAACGGGCTATAGAAGGAACGGTGCGATTTTAATCAAATTTGATACACACATAGACAAAGACATAAGAAACGATATTCAGAAGTTTCAAGGTTGTAGTTCTTACAACAGTGCAGAAAATATATAATATATATATATATAAAAGACAAGATGTTTATGTGTGTGTCTGTTTATCTGCCTGTTTTTCAGCCCTTCTATTTTATTTTTTCTGCACGTCTTACATTCATCATTTCACAACTGACTCATATCATTTTCTGCCACAGCTACTTCTCTGCCTTTTCAGTCGGACGTTAATTTCAACCCACGTACTGGCCGACCAAAGGCCTGATTTGCTTCAGGCATCATTCACCTCTCTTCAGTTCTTTTCCTTTGTTTATTGTGAGTTTGTTATCAACTTCCTGGCATCGACCATCTCCTTTGTGATACTCTAAAGAAAAATTATGTACCAAAAATATATAATAGTAACGCACAATGCATTGTGGGAGGACATATTTTTTCTGTTAATATTTTTAGATTTATTTTTCTGTTTTTTTTTTATCTTTTTTAAACACAATGTCAGAGAGTTATGTATTGTCCGAAAAGTTTTTTTTCTTTTTTTTTTTGAAAAACACACACGACAAGAAGGTTTCTACAATATTCAAAAGTTTATTTTTTTTTTGTCATTACTTTTTGAAGATACACACATCGGAAAATTTCACAGTGTTCAAAAAGTCCGATTTTTCCGGCTCTTCTATCTCCCTTCGAATTGCAAAATACCCAGAGACACCCCGATGCATGACTACGTATCGCAGACGGTAACCGCATCTTCAATCCACAAACTGACGTCGGGTAAATGACCCAGAATACACCATGTGCACCTCTACTCGAGTTTCCATTACACATGAATTTTTTTTTATATTTCAGCCATACTATGATTGATCATGGAAATTTTCCATTATTTGAGGTTCATATTTTTCAAGTCTGCTATAGGAAACAACAATATCAATCAAACGAGAAAAGCCCCCCCCCCCGCCCAAAAAAGCCAAAAATAAAAACAAAACTGATTTTATCTGATGATACTGATCAGAAGATTAGTCGCAACTCTTATAGTTATAACTTTCCAACTCGTATCCTTAGCCGTCTATTACCCTCCTTCTGATATTTCCTATATCTAACCACTCTTTCTCATCACTTTCCCCGATGTAACCCCCTAACCACTCTTTCTCATCACTTTCCCCGATGTAACCCCCTAACCACTCTTTCTCATCACTTTCCCCGATGTAACCCCCTAACCACTCTTTCTCATCACTTTCCCCGATGTTACCCCCTAACCACTCTTTCTCATCACTTTCCCCGATGTAACCCCCTAACCACTCTTTCTCATCACTTTCCCCGATGTAACCCCCTAACCACTCTTTCTCATCACTTTCCCCGATGTAACCCCCTAACCACTCTTTCTCATCACTTTCCCCGATGTAACCCCCTAACCACTTTTTCTCATCACTTTCCCCGATGTAACCCCCTAACCACTTTTTCTCATCACTTTCCCCGATGTAACCCCCTAACCACTCTTTCTCATCACTTTCCCCTATGTAACCCCCTAACCACTTTTTCTCATCACTTTCCCCGATGTAACCCCCTAACCACTCTTTCTCATCACTTTCCCCGATGTAACCCCCTAACCACTCTTTCTCATCACTTTCCCCGATGTAACCCCCTAACCACTCTTTCTCATCACTTTCCCCTATGTAACCCCCTAACCACTCTTTCTCATCACTTTCCCCGATGTAACCCCCTAACCACTCTTTCTCATCACTTTCCCCGATGTAACCCCCTAACCACTCTTTCTCATCACTTTCCCCGATGTAACCCCCTAACCACTCTTTCTCATCACTTTCCCCGATGTAACCCCCTAACCACTTTTTCTCATCACTTTCCCCGATGTAACCCCCTAACCACTTTTTCTCATCACTTTCCCCTATGTAACCCCCTAACCACTCTTTCTCATCACTTTCCCCTATGTAACCCCCTAATCACTCTTTCTGATCACAATCCCCTATGCTACCCCCTGCGCAACAGTGGCAGTGAAATGCTTTGCTTGGGGTGAAATGTTTAAAAACAAAAGTCTAAAAACTGTCCCGTCTTTTAAATGCCACATCTTTTTTTTTTTTTTTTTATAAGCGTTTCACCCCGAGCAAGGCGTTTCACTGGCACTACTGTGCAGGGGGCTACGTAGAGTGGAGAAAGGCTGATTAAATATAGGAAATGACAGAGGGTGGGTGATAGGCGGGTAAGGATACCGAGAATGAGGGTTGGGTAGATGAGAGTGTTGTGAGAATAGTTGGGAGTTAGTGTGATAGGAGGTGTCTATTGACCCTACATTTAAACACCTGGAGATTGTAACTGTCGGGAAAGCAGACTTGTGGAAGGGAGTTCCACAGGCGGGAAGCGCGAGAAAAGAAGCTGTTGGAGTAGAATTTACGGTTACATCTTATTTGTTTAACTGTAAAAGGGTGGGACCTAGTTGCTAATCTAGTATCTCGTGTAAATTCGTGCTTAGGCGGCACCAGTGATCTAAGCTCATCGGAGCAGAAGCCATGAAAGTACTTGTAGAAGAGGCACAGGGAAGCTACATCACGCCGGTGTGAGAGCGGCTGCAGCCGGTCTGCCAAGTCAGTATCAACCACGTTACAGATCCTCCTTTGTATTTTGTCAAGAAGCCCAAGGAGAGCAGCAGGGGCACCCGACCAGATATGGCAGCAATATTCAATACACGGGCGGATGGTAGATTTGTATATGTGCAGAATAGTTTCAATGCCATAATCAAACTAATCTAATGCCCTTTTTCCAGCACCGTTCTCTCGTCTAACATCTTAATCCACAACAGATCTTTCGACGCATATCTAACTTTCTTTTCCTGTGTACCTGAAAATACCCCCAATTAAGCTCACAGAACTTAACTACCGCGACTGTTCTTATGTTCTTTCTAACAATGCAGTGATAAGAGCTAATTCCAATAAAGGCTTTCTTCTGCCTAAAATTGGTTGGGGCCGAAATCGAACTTAAGGACTGGAAGAGTCAAAACAATGTTTCCACGTTTTACAACGACTTTATTTTTCACTTAACACCACTTCCTCTGACCATTACTTCATCTTTTTTTCCAACTTTAATTCTTTTCCCAACTTTAATAATTCTGACATTTTTACTACTTTTACTATCTTTAATAACCTCGTGTGATCTCACTATTCTAAATAAAAACAAACACTATGAAAGTATAAAAAGCATTTTACATTTCTCTAGTTGAAATACGTCCAAAATATATTTAGTTGAAATGATGAAATTATGTTCAAAATATTTAGATTATGCTATTAAATGAACCCCAGAGGTTGATATGCTACTAAACAAAATCAATCAACCACAAAAACTCAGAATATTTTCGTTGTTTCTAAGGGAAACTTTCCCTTTTATTAGTAGGCTTACGGCCAAAACACGTTGAAACACCTATTCTCGTACAATCACATGCTAAACAACATTGGACTTTGTCATTATCTAGATAGGTGACTACTTGGAGTTCCAGACGCTGTAAGCCTTAATGTGGTTATAGGTATTGGCTAGCAATTTTTTAAAAATCATGTCACCCCAAGTAAGGCATTCCACTGCCACTATAGCGCAGGGGGTTACATAGGGCGATTGGGTATAGGACACGTCAGAAGGAGGGTGATAGACGAGTTGGGATGTACATAGGGAGAGAGTTGGAGAGAATGGGAGGGTTAGTGTGTTAGGAGGTGTCTATTGACCCTACATTTAAACTCCTGGAGGTTATAGAATTGGACAGCCTTGTTTCAATTCCAGTTGAATACGCAAATAACCTTGGTAAAGATATTAATCCACCTTTTCTTATCACACAGATTTTGTTTAATTGGCAAGACCTGTATCACTAAATCATTATTATTTGCAAAAAATATTTTCTGGCTTTAAATAACCTGAAAATGGTTGATAAGCCGTAATAAAGGAATCACTCAATCAATAAAATATTGATTAGCTACATATGCATGTTTTTTATTATTATTTACATTCTCAAGAATATATATATATTGAAACGATCAGGGTAGGGGCTACAAAATGAGGGTTCAGTTTATATATTGGTTGTAATATAGAATTGATGCCCTACTGCATATCCACATTATATTAGCAAAATTTTGCCTATCTATGAATACCCCTCTTTTTCTCCCCATTTATCGTGTAATTAGTAATACTTGTATCAAATCTTATCTCCCAAATAAGAATTCTTACACTCTAAAAATGTTTTGGCTTTAAATAACTTGTGAAGTGTTGATAAGCCGTAAAAAACGAATCAATCTATTAATCAATGAGTCTTATTACTTTCCCTAGTTATTTGTATTCATCTATTGCCACTCTAATTCTTTGAGGAATATTACCTTCACGATTTCCATCAACACGTTACAAATATGTCGACTTTTACACTTTTTTAAAAATTTCACCCTAAGCAAGGCATTCCACTGCCACTACAGCGCAGGGAATTACATAGGGGAAGGTGCTGAGAGAGCGATTAGATATAGGAAATATCAGAAGGAGGGTGATAGACGAGTAAGGAGGTACATAGGAAGAGTGTTTGAGAGAATGGGTGCGAATTAGTGTGTTAGGAGGTGTCTATTGACCTTATATTTAAACTCCTGGAGATTGTAGCCGTCGGGGAAGCAGCCATGTGGAAGGGAATTCCACGGGCGGGAAGTACGAGAAAAGAAGTTGTTGGAGTAAAAATTGCGGTTACATTTTATCGGTTTCATTATAAAAGGATGGGACCTAGTTGCTAATCAATATCTCGTATAAATTCGTACCTAGGGGGCTCCAGTGATCTAAGTTCATCGGAGCAGAAGCCGTGACAGTATTTATAGAAGAGGCACAGGGAAGCCACGTCACGCCGGTGAGAGCGATACTGCAGCCGGTCAACCAAGTCGGTATCAATCACATTACAGATTCTCCGCTTGTTTGATTTTAATATTTTCAGTTAGTATTTCATATCTTGAGCTTCTTCTTTTACTGAAAATCTTATATTCTATCTTTTGATAATTGATCGTTTCCTCTACGCTACGCGTTACTTTACTGACCCCCTCTGGATAAGTAGGCGGTGGTCCTGTTGATTTCCCTTTTTGTCTGCCTTTTCAACAGAGTATAATTTGCATAAACTTTTGAATACGTTCTGCAAAATAGCCATTAACTCTTTGCTTCTAAATTCTTTTTTCTTCTATTCCGGTTATTTATATCAGAATAATTAAATTATGTATCGATTTGAAGCTTTTAAAATAAATTTTTGACAGACGCACACCAATGAATGAAATATGAGATCTGTAAAATTATATCCAATGAAATCGACCATGGTTAGCACCCTCAGAAAAAGGAGAGTGTCGCTAAACATCTTGTCAGTTTTTTGGTTAGAGACAGAGAGATTCGTCAATCATAAAGTGCTATACTAACACAAAACATTTATGAAAGATACAGTTGTAATTTCGAAGAATTGTACAAAATCTTTTAGCAAAAACATCCATCATTAGAAATAGGATGTTGATGTTTGATCATAATGCGGGATCACGTTATCCCGAAATCAGTGTTCTCGACAGGCTCCAAAAGTGATTCAATAATGTGTTACGTACCGACTTGGCGGTTCGACTCCAGCCACTTTCTCACCGACGGGGTGTGGCTTCCCTCTGTATGTTCTATAAGTATTTTCATGGCTTCTGCTCCGACGAACTTAAGTTACTGGTGCCCCTGCCACGTTAGTTTACTCGTGCAACCAGAATGGCAACTATGTCCCAGCCATTCACAGTTAGATCAACCAAATGAAGCCGACAATTCTACTCCAGCAGCTTATTTTCTCGCACTTCCCGCCTGTGGAACTCTCTTCCACATTATCGCTTTCCTGACGGCTACATCCTCCAGGAATTTAAATGCAATGTCAATACCCATCTCTTAACCACTTGACTCCAGTTCTTTCCACACCACCCTGGATATTATTTCCGTTCTCTCCACGTTTGCAACAGTCATCACACCTGTATTCCCATCCTTCTCTTGCTCCTTTCTAACTGATTCGTCTTTCTCTTCACTCTCTTCTACTTAATCTTTTATTACTCTTATGTAGAGTCATCACACCTGTATTCCCATCCTTCTCTTGCTCCTTTCTAACTGATTCGTCTTTCTCTTCCCTCTCTTCACTCTCTCCTATCTAATCTTTTTACTATTATGTACCCTCTAATCTTTTTACTCTTATGTAGCCCCGTGCACATCAGTGGCGTTACCGCCTTGCTCGGAGTGACACGTTAAAAAAAATAAAAAAGATACGGATGGAATAAAATTCCGTATCCAAAAACGCTATTCTTAAAAATGTGCTCAATACAAAGCGAAGATGTATAGTCGTCTCGTTTAAAAATGAAGCCATATACGGATTCATATTTGAGCTTCTTTTCTCGCACTTCCCGCCTGGAACTCCCTTCCATATTCTTGCTTTTCTGACGGCTACAACCTCTAGGAATTTAAATGCAATGTCAATACCCATCTCTTAACCACTTGACTCCAGGTCTTTCTACATCACCCTGTATATATTTTCCTTCCTCTCTCTGTCTCTTTGCAACTATCATCACACCTGCATTACGATCCTTCTTTCTACATCACCCTCTATATCTTTTCCTTCCTTTCTATCTTTGCAACTCCCATCACACCTGTAGTCCCATCCTTCTCTTGCTTCTTTCTCTGACACCCCCTGTAACTGATTCGTCTTTCTCTTTACGCTTCTCCTATCTAATCTTTCTCTCTTAAGTAGTCACCTGCGCATGAGTAGCGTTACCGCCTTGTTTGGGGTGAAATGAATACAAACATTTTTTTTAAAATCATTTAAGAAATTATAATATCACCAAATATTGAAATTTTGCCTTAACCACTTGACGCTCTATATGACTCATCTTTTCAAATCATTACAGCCTTTTTGTGTGGTACTTCAGCGAAACCTCCAGAACAATACGCCAGAAAGATTAACCATTTGCCAGATAGATCGCATTATATCTTCAATAATATATAGAAATATAATCTTGAATAAAATTATTAATTAAAACCCAATTGCTTCAATTCTTTTCTTAAATAGAACATAAAATTATTCTTAAAATCATAAATAATTGGGTATTTCAAAACATTCATATTATAAACCTGAATATTCAAATTATTTTACATTGTCACTGTTGTTGGATCTCCCCTTTGTATATGATAATGAACTCGACTGAGTGGACATATACTCCTGCCATAGAGAGAACAGGAGTTGCAGTTATCAGTAGAGAGTATTCTTAGAGATCCGTTACAGTTATCGGAGAGTACTGGAACTGATATGTAAGTTACCGAGAGATACCGAAGTTACCCAGAGATTACCGCATCAGAAGTCAAACTAGCTCTGAGATTCACTCAGCTAGAATAATCTACACGGATATACTATTTCCAATGACTTTACTTCAAGACTTGTACATATTTATTTCTTACTGATAGTATTCCCGGATTTACTAACCTGCGTTCCAGTTTGTATATTACGTTCAATATAACCTACTTTTCTATCTCCATATCTGTTTTCGCTGTTCAAAGCAGCTTGTTCACTTTCTCTCCTTGGCGTGGCATTCACCCTTTAAACATGGCTTTTTATCATCTTCCGTTGAAGTAGACGTTTGTTCATAGGATAAAGTTCTTTTATTAGATGTTCGAAATTTATGTAATATTTATGCAAACTCTGTATGTATTTATCTTTCGTAATTTCCGGTGGACACAATCACAAATTTTGAGCTTTACATTGATGTGGCCCTGGGAAAAATGTCACAAAAAACTCGGACACGGTATACGGTTGGAAACAATATTATATTTCAAAAAAGAGAAACAGTGTACAGAGGAAATATAGTAAAATAGTACTTAGCGTCGGAACGGCGTACTAACAAATGAGTATCGAAGCTGCTGCTATTTACTACTACCCCAGAGAGTAGATTACTCTCGCTATTTATGTAGTCCGGTAGAGTTCATATTAGTGTGTAGATAATTCCCAACAACATACATATTAGAATATTTGTAAGTAGAGATAATGATAATGGATGTAACCCTGTATTCAAAAAAAGATCCTATTAGATTTATAAAAAAAACTGTTTACATGTAAGTGAGAATGAGCCGTAAAAAAGCCTGACACATTCAAATAAAACTAAACATGTGTTATGAGCATAACTAATTAATATATTTATTTACTTAGATCATAAAAGTTCAAGAAGCGTCATAGTAAATAAACTGTTATACGATGGACTGAAAATGAACACTTCTTACATGATGGAAAGTAGGAGACTCGATGGGAAGGTTTGGATCTGGATTCTGCAAGCAACAAATTCTTACCATAAGGCCATGTACTTGGTGATAACAGTAAAGGTGACATTCTTCTTCTTCTTCTATGTGCCCTGTCCCTTCAGGACGTAGGCGATCATGGCTCTCCACGTCTCTCTATCCCTTGTGGCTCTTAGTATGTTTGCTCCTGTTGCACCTGTTGCTCCTGGCAACCCCCGTTCCGTCATCCACCTGATCAGGCCCTGCAAATATGTTATCAGCTGCCTTCCTCTGTCTCTCCTTCCTTCTATCTGTCCAGTCAGTATCAGGTTCTCCAGGCTCTCCTTCCTCATTGCATGTCCCAGGAACTTCAGTTGCATCAATTTCCTTTTTGTTGCCATTCTTTCTAACACCTCGTCGTTGCTTGTATGCTCAGTCCACGATATCCGTAGCATCCTTCTGTAGAACCACATTTCGGCCGCTTCCAGTTTTGTCCTCATTTTCGATGATATTGTCCAGCATTCACAGCCGTATTGAAGAACTGACATCACGTAGCAGTCTAGCACTCTTTTCTTCGTTTCTATTGAGATTTTCCTGTGTGTTATTAGCAGTTTCTGTATAAAGAAACACGCAGTATTCATTGACTGCACTTGTCGAGTTCGATTGAAATTCACGTAATCTCTTTATTAAAAACAAATTTCAAGAGAAAATAGGTTTCTCACCTGCTACCTTTCTTCCCGGTATTGGTGCGCGTTTTCTGCCTAATCTTTTGTTCGAATTGATGTGGAACATCATCATTTTGATTATATTCTTATTTTCTCTTTGAAATTCTTCAAGTTATGTACTTGCTGTTATTTGAAGCCGTTCTTTGCTTGAATAGCACCTGTTTAAGAGATTCAAAGACCTTTCATTCGCTTGAAGCCATTTTCTCATCATTGATTTGATTGCTCATATATTCAAAAACAGATTTGGCCCAATACATGAAATCCCAATGAATATTTTTACCTGATGAAGCCATTTAAGACCAAAGTCACTTTGGCTCTAAGACAAGAAGAATCTTTTTCAAAACTGTTTTTAGGTTTGCTGCTAAAGCAATGAGGTTGATGGAAATTTCCTTAAACAAAATGAAATAAATTTTCTTAAATAAATTACTGAAATTAAAGCCGTGGGAGTTAGGAAATATTTTAGTTATATCATCATATCGTATAAATAAAAATGGAAGGCTCTGGTTAGAAAACATGAAAGGCTACGTTCAAAGGCATTATAAGGAAAAAAAATATTATAAGAAACCTTTAAAAAAAGATTTTTTCTCCGATTTTGCTTTCCCTTGATTATATGCATAATATAATAACAGTATTTCATAGACGGAATGGAATAAATGAAAGAAAGAGAAATGACAAATATAATTTGTCCTCAGATTCTTTTCTAAATCTTAAGTTATACACAAATATATATATATGTATAATTGGTTCTAAGCTTTTGGCTCACATGAGCCATCTTCAGAGAGGTTACAAGGACGTTAACATAAAAACATTCACCAAAAGCGACGATTTTATCTAGAACTTTGCTAAACAATAACAGTTACCAAAAATAGCAAACGCAGTTCATAAATTTGTAATGTGGTTCTATGAGGTCACACCGCGTGAGAGTTCGAAATGATAACGGACCATATGTTTAAATGCAACGTAGTGTGTTATGACCAGATTTAAACGTGATTTTATTAAGTGTGGGTTGTTTGGGATTTATTGGAGTTATTGTTGCTTAAGAAAGTTTATACAAGATAAAATCGTCGCTGATGGTGGTTGTTTTTATGTTAACGTCCTAGTAACCTCTCTGAAGATGGCGCATGTGAACCGAAAGCTTAGAACCAACTTAATAAAAACTATCCAAATGTTGGAGAATTTTTGTCTTTATTTTACCTGAAATTAAAGCCAAAATACGATGTTTAGAACGGATCATGATTAAGCATAATAGACATTCATTTTCTCTTATATTTAACAGTATATGTTTAGAAATATTTCTGCTGCCTCGATACACTATAATTAAATGCAACGTCAAGACCCATCTATTATCCACTTGACTCTAGTTCTTTTGACATCACGCTGTATTTTTTTCTTTTTCTCTACCTTTGCAATTGCAATCATATCTGTATTTCCTGCTCCTTTCTCTGACACCCCCGCTGTAACTGGTTCGTCTTTCTCTTTACTCTCCTCCTATATGATCTTTTTCTCTTACGCAGTCCCCTGTGCATCAGTGACGTTACCGCCTTACTTGGGGTGAAACGATTAAAAAAATTCTGGAAAAGCCAAGTTTAGGACTCCAGATTTGAGCAGCTCGGATTTATCTACTGTGTCAAAAAGCGAGGTCCAATTCCACGAAAAGAAAATGGCTAGTATTGAGGTTTCCCAAATTGCTGACTGCGAACGGAAGTTGTTATCTATATCTGGATAAAATATTCACCCCAAAATAGGAGAGGAGTAGACTAAACATTGTAAACAGTGCAAATAATTACAATACATCATCTCGGAAATATAGACAGATCTTACACATTAGGTTCGTAAACCCACCAAAACGTCCAGAATATGGCTACAAATATTAAGACAACACTCTAAATATTGTAAATAATCTAATCAACTCAGAAATAGAGACAGATTTTACACATTAACTATCGCCCTATCAGTCTTCTACCGATATTCGGGAAAATATTCGAGGCCATAATCAATGCTGAAGTAGTTCAACATCTCACTGCCCACAAACTCTTCCCTGACAGGCAATATGGCTTCCGCTTTGCCAGGTCCACGGCCAACTTGCTAACAACCGTAACGGAGTACATGCTCCAGGCCCTTGATGAGTCTAACGAGGCTTGCGCGGTTGCTCTGGACATCTCCAAGGCTTTCGACAGGGTTTGGCACTGTGGCTTCTTATGCAAGCTACGGGGTAACGGCATTACCGGTCGCCTGCTTGACCTAATCCAATCTTTTTTTAAATAACCGCAAAATGAAGGTCGTTTTGAATGGGCGTGCCTCTTCATCCTACAGCACGAATGCTGGTGTCCCACAGGGCTCTATCCTGAGCCCGACGCTCTTCCTTATTTTCGTCAACGACCTCCCAGATGAGATCAAGTCCCAAGTAGGCATCTACGCAGATGACACTACAATATACTGCGGCACCAGTAAGAAACCTGTCGTGGCGGACAGACATAATCTCGCTGCTGAACTTGAACGGGATCTACACTCTCTGGTGAACTGGGGCAAGAAGTGGCTTGTCAACTTCAATGCGTCTAAGACCAAGCTGTAGTCTGTCAACCATTACAGGCAACCTCTCCTGCCTCCCATAAGCATGGACCAAGCGATTCTCCCTAAGAGCAACACACTACGCCTCCTCGGCCTTACCTTCTCCTCAGACCTCAAATGGAACCGCTATATTGAATCATAGCTAAATCTACTGCTAAGAAGGTTGGGTCACTATGTCGATCCAGGATGTTTTTTCCGCCTGAATCCATCCTGCATTTTTACAAGTCAACCATCCGTCCGTGCATGGAGTACTGCTGCCATTTATGGTCAGGCGCTGCTGCCGTTCTCTTCAGTGTTCTTGACAGGCTCCAAAGGAGAGTCTGTAATGTGATAGGTACTGATCTGACGGCTCGTCTGCAGCCACTTTCCCATCGTCGAAATGTGGCATCCCTTTGTCTGTTCTATAAACACTTTCATGGCTTCTGCTCGGACGAACTTAAGTTACTGGTGCGTCCTCAATAGGTGTTTACTCGTGCAACCAGACTGGCAACTGGGTCCCACCCATTCACAGTCAGGTTAGCCAAATGCAGACGACAATTCTACTCCTGCAGCTTCTCTCGCACTCCACGCCTGTGGAACTCGCTTCCATATTCTTGCTTTCCTGACCGCTACAACCTCCAGAAATTTAAATGCAAGTCAATACCCATTTATTAACCACTGGACTCTAGCTCTCTCCCCACCACCGTATATCCTTCCCTTTCTCTCCACATATGTATCTGTCATCGCACCTGCATTCTCAGCTTTCTATTGCCCCTTTCTAATTAGTTTGTACTCCTCACTCTTTTCTAATTAATCTTTTTAAAGTTATGTAGCCCCTGCACATCAGTGGCATTTCTGCCTTGCTCGGGGTGAAATGATTAAAAAAAGAAAATACAGCAACCAAAACATAGTGAATATGGCAACAAGGAAAGTAATATGAAGAATGTAATTAGTTTAAATAAATACAATACCTCATCTCGGAAATAGATACATATTTCATACATGTTCATAAACCAACCAAAACACAGTGAATATGGCTACAAAGATAAATCCAGCAATCCTAATATTCTAAATTGATTTTAATAATTACATTACCTAATCTCAGAAACATCGATAGATTTTAGACATTATGTTCATAAACCCACCAATCTTCTTTCTACTTCTATGTGCCTTGTTCATTCAGGACATAGGCGATCATGGCTTTCCACGTCTTCCTATCCCTGGTGGCTCTTAACACGCTTTCTCCTGTAATGTCTCGCAGCCCCATTTTGTCATCCACCCTTCAAATATGTTATCCGCTGTTTTCCTCTGTCCTCTTTCTCCCTCTATCTGGCCTTTATTATCAGATTCTTTAAGCCCTCCTTCCTTATTGCATGTCCTAGGAACTTCACTTGTCTCTTCCTGATGCTCAATATTTCGAATTCATTACCTTTTTTTGGGGAGGAATGTTAAGAATCCATCTCTAGCTGTGGATAAATAACATAACAGACTGGGTCCTATAGCCTTGATTATCGACTAGTCTACCGTAGTAAGGACTGGCAACCCACTGTGGGTAAATCTTCACACCACAGTCGGTTGGAGACCGACTGTGGAGCCGAGAAGTCCCATGAAACTTCTTGGGAAGAAGCCAACCCAACTCACCCAGGATAGCACAAATTTAAGTAAGAGTACTCGATGCAAAAGAGAAGAAACTGCAAAACCCAATCTTAGACGGGGAACAAGTGATAAACATATCCTGTTAAAAAAATCAGGGGCAGTGTGAACAGAACAATAGACGAACCTATCTACTTTTATTAAACCTTACAAAGATTCTTTCTTTTTCTTTTATGTGCCTTGTTCTTTTAGGACGTAGGCGATCATTGCCTTCCACGTCTTCCTATCCCTAATAGCTCTTAACACGCTTTCTCCTGTAATAAAATTGTCATCCCTCTTAGGGAAGGTTTCCTGAAGGCAGGTAACTACTGGAGTCAAGTGTGTTATCCTCAGAAGCAGCTCGTTAATGTTTGGCTTCAATCCCCGTCAGCCCCATCGCAATATTTTATATATGCTTTTATTGTTATTTTCGGCTTATTTCTTTTTGTCATCCACCTGCTCAGGCCCTTCAAATATGTTATCCGCTGTTTTCCTCTGTCTCTTTCTCCCTCTATCTGGCATTTATTATCAGATTCTTTAAGCCCTCCTTCCTCATTGCATGTCCTAGGAACTTCACTTGTCTCTTCCTGATGCTCAATATTAATTTCGCTTACATTCTTTCCAACACCTCATCATTGCTCTCATGCTCGGTTCACGATATCCGCACACATCTTCTGTAGAACCACATTTCAGTTGCTTCAAGTTTTCCCGTCATCTTTGTTGATATTGTCCAACATTCACTGCCATATTGAAAAACTGACATCACATAGCAATCCAGTACTCTCTTCTTTGTTTCTAGTGAAAGTTACCTGTGTCTTAATACTTTACTCAGCTTCTGGAACGCATCCATCGCCATGGCAATTTGGCTTCGGATCTCTGTGTCGCACTTTCCGTCTAAGGCCAAAGTCCTAACATTTTTCATCATCAGAATAATGACATTATCTCATCTTCGAAATATAGACATATTTTATACATTATGTTCATAAACCAACCAAAATTCGATAAATATGACAACAAAGATGGGACAGCAGACCGTATATGTAAATTATTACAAAATATCATCATATAGATAGATGTTAAACTTGATGTATATAATTCCAACAAAACGTCGTAAAAATGGGAAAAAGGATGATGTCAGCAGTTTGTATATTGTAAATAATGCAAAACGTTACACTACCATATCCCATAAATATTGACAGATTTTACACATTATGTTTATAAACCAAGCAAAATATCGTGAATATGGCAAAAAAGTTGAGAACAAGGGATTGAACATTGTAAATAATTTAAATACTTCACCTTGGGAATATGGATAAATTTTACACATTATTTTATTTAACCCACCAAAACGTCAATGTGACAAAACAAAAGGACAGCTGTTCGAATATTGTAAATAGCGTAAATAATGACGATAACTAATCTCAGAACAATACATAGCTATTAGATATTATGTACATAAACACACCAAAATGACGTTAATATGTCAACAATTATTCGGCAGATCGAATATTGAAAATAGTGCTAATAATTATAATACCTCATCTCAATATACACATCATTTACATACTCTGTTCATAAACCCAGCAAAACATCGTGAATACGGCAAGAAACAAGAAGACTACAGACCGAGCATTGTAAACAGTGTAAATATTTACAATAATTCATGTAACAAATATAAACAGATTTTACACATTATGTTCATAAACCCACTGAAATGTCGTGAATATGGCAACAAAGATGAGTTCGAACATTGTAAATAGTGTAAATAAACACAATACCTTATCACAGAAATATAGACACATTTTACACATTATGTTAATAAACCAACAAAACGTAGTAAATTTGGCGACAAAATTAAAACCAACAGTCCGAATATTGTAAATAATATAAATAATGACAGTATCTCAGCTCGAAAATATAAACAGATTGCACCTACTAAAACGTTATGTATATAGCAAAAAAAAAAAAAAAAAAAAAAAAAACCACCGAAATGCCGTGAAGAAGGTAACAGTGATAAGGAGAACAATGCGAATATTGAAAATAGTGTAAATAAATACAGTTTTTTGTCTCAGAAACATCGACATTCTTCACATTATATCATATACTTACCAAAACGTCGTAAACATTGCAAGAAGAATGGAACAGCAGTTCGAATATGCTAAATAATCTGGTTCAACAACAAATGTCCAGAAGTAAAAAGATTGAGCAGTACTAATTACAGTATATCATCTTTTAAATACAGACGGATTTTACACATTATGTTCATAAATAATTTTAAAAAATTTAATACCTTGTCACAGAAATAAAGATAGATTTTTACAATTTATGTTCAGAAAACCAACAAAAACCTTCTAAATATGGCAACAAAGATGAGGACAGCAGTCAAATATTGTAAATAAATAATTAATGTACCTCATCTCGGAAATATGACAGATTTTATACATTATGCTCATAAACCCATCAAAACTTAGTGAATATGGCAAAATGATGAAAATAGCAGTTCGAGAATTTTAAACAATGTAAATAATTACAGTATCTCATCTTAAAATATAGACAAATTTTACACATGATGTTTATAAAAACACTAAAAATCGTAAATATGGCAACAAAGATGTGGACAGCATTCCTAATATTGTAGATAGTGTAAATAATTACAGTAACTCGTCTCAGAAACATTGACAGATTTTGCGAATTATGTTCATAAAATAAAACAAAAATTGTAAATGTGGGAACAAAGATGGGACAGCAGTTCGAATATTGTAAATAGTCTGAATAATTCCAGTATCTGATCGTGGGAATATAGACAGATTGTACACATTATGTTCATAAACCTACCAAAACTCCGTCAATATGGCCACAAAGATGGAGACAGCACTCCGAACATTGTAAATACCTTAAAAAATTAAAATAACTTCTCAGAGAAATAGACTAATTATAAACATTATGTTTATAAAACCAACACAATGTCCCGAATATGGCAAAACTGAGCCATCTTCAGAGAGGTTACAGGGACGTTAACATATCATGTGAGCCTAAAGCTTAGAACCAACTTAATAAAAATTATCCAAATGTTGGAAAAATTTTGTCATCACTTTCAATTGAAATTAAAGCCAAAATACGATGTTTAGAACGTCTCATGATTAAACATAATAGATATTCATTGCCTCTTATATTTAACAGTATATGTTTAGAAAATTAACAGCTGCCTCGATGTACTATATATAGATATATATATAAAACTTCGAAAATTACATATGTCGTATGTCCATTTCAGCGAGAAATCCTCCTTTCTTTAACGACGGAACTTCATTAATCAAATTCAGGACAGAATTCATTATTTGGCTTTGTAAATAGATAATATCTATTTTTATCGAGCTCCCTGCCTTGATAATTGTGGGTTTTAATTTATGTGTTCTTTCACTTTCTCATAATATACACCCCCCACACACACAAACACCCCCCACACACACACACATATATATATATATATATTAACTACACAAGGAAACAAGGAGCAAATGTAAACAGGCCTAAGTGGAATGGTTCAACAACAAATGTCCAGAAGTAAAAAGATTGAGCAGGACTAATGAAGCAGACATGCATAAACAAATAAGATGTCTGACAGGACAAAAAACATGCTTCTCAACAGGATGTATAAAATCCAAGGATGGAACGATCATATTGGAAAAAAGAGGAAACACTTCTAGAATGGGAAGAATATAGAAAATATCTTTTCCACAACAAAAGAGAGCAATCGATAATACACAAAGTCGAGGACGGACCGGAAATATTAAAGTCCGAAGTGGAAGATGCAATGGCCAAACTGTACAGAAACAAATTAGCTGGACCAGACGGCATTGTAATAGAGTTGCTGATAGCTCTGGATGAATTCGGCGTAGAGAAACTTACAGATATAATAATTGAAGTTTATAAATGGGGGTAATACCGGACATCTTAAGCAAGTCCATTTTTATAGCACTGTCTAAGAAGCCAAGTGCAAACGAGTACAAACTCCACCGAACAATCAGTTTGGTGAGAAACATTTCAAAATTCATCGTCCGAATTCTGATGAATGGAGCGAGAATCACAATCAGGCCAAGAACATTGCGGGTTCGTCAAAGAAACTGGAACAAGAAACGCCATCATTATGATTACGATGCTATCCGAAAAGAGGGTACAAATGAGAAAGGACGTGTACCTATGTGTTAGCGATTATGCGAAGGCATTCGACTAAGTACGACACAACGAATTGATATAAATGCTTAGCAACCTCGACATGTTTGGGAAAGACATAAGAGTAATCAAGAATCTCTATTTGTTGCGAGGTGTAACAAAAAAAAGCGAACTAAGAGCCACCAGGAATAGGGAAACGTGGAAAGACATGATCGCCTACATCCTGAAAGGACAAAGCCCATAGAAGAAGATATATATATATATATATATATATATATATATATATATATATATATAAGACTATATCGCAGGTGTACACTCGTATATAGATAAACCATAAATCTTTCATCACTCAAAATCTATATCTATAAAAGTGACGAGGGGGAACGCTGTGTAACCATTTGTTTGTTTGATAGATTCGACTTAGCATTTGCATTTTGCGGTCTAGCTCGACGGGAGTTGCGCTCAGATGAAGATCAAAACTTAAAACGCTAACGACACCTTGAAACTATTCAGAAAACCAAAATTAGGGGTAAAAAATATATATTATCACGCAACAAAATCAGGGATCAGTTTATGTATTTATTATGATATAGAATCGATCACCCCACTTTATATTATCTATATCTATATGTGTAGCCCCACCCCCTCCCACACCTATCGAAAAGAGACATTCTACATTGTTATCTATATCTATAAATGTGACGAGGGTGGACGTTGTGTAAGTATTTTTTCTATGTAAATTCATCATGTGTCTTTTATTCTTATTATTCCTTAAACTACCCGATTGAAACCGGGCTAAACTGCTAGTCTATAAAAGTGACGAGGGTGGACGTTGTGTAAGTATTTGCTATGTAAATTCATGATGTGTCTTTTATTCTTATTATTCCTTAAACTACCCAAGTGAAACCGGGCTAAACTGCTAGTCTTTATCTGTAAAAGTGACGAGGGTGGACATTGGGTAAGTATTTGCTATGTAAATTCATCATATGCTTTTTATTCTTATTATTCCTTAAACTACCCAAGTGAAACCGGACTAAACTGCTAGTTATAAACAATTGCGAACTGTGATATATAAATTAACAAAATATTTCCTTTTTTATTCTTGCTTTAGTATTTATATTTTTCTTGTTCTTAAAATCTTTCTCGCGTCGGTAACATTTTGCTGTGTATGTGTTTTCCGATTAGTTTTCGCTGTCTTTTTTCTATAATTTCTTCTGTTATTGTCATTTGCCTTTCTTTCTTTCATCTCTTTCTTTCATCTCTTTCTTTCATCTCTTTCTTTCATCTCTTTCCTGATATTATTTAAGTTTCTTATTTCTATGTAACCTTCTTTCAACCATTAGCTTAAATTATCCATCTTTCTTTTCCAAACATTTCTCTTTCTTTCTTTCTTTCTTTCTTTCTTTCTTTCTTTCTTTCTTGCCGCATTCGCAATCCGGTCATAAATACAAAGAAATATCATTTGAAACGCTGAACTCAACAGAAACGATGCTTGTTTCTGTTTGTCGAAATCACCGAAACCTGTTAGAAGGGAATTAATTCGTTAATCATTGGCCCGAGGGAAAACTTTAGCGTTCAGCAGATGGAGTGATATATTACATAATTAAACAGGGTCTGATACATTGCGTTTTACTGGACATATCGTCTTGTTAACGTCTCGCGTTACTGCGTCTCCGATCTCGTTCCAAGTGAAGCTTCCATAATGATGATATGTGTTTCTTCTTTAACTTTATAGGTCAACACTTAGACCTGGACGAGAAACGCGAGAAAATGCCGGGATTTCCTTTTTCCCAGCTGAGCTTTTATATCCTCTCAATTTGAAGCAAACGATCCTCTTTAAACTTAATCGATGTAATTTCGTTAACCTGTCAGTAATCGCTGCTCTCGTAAATAAAAGGGTTACCGTTTACATCTCCATTTAAACGTTCTTTTTTCTTTATATAAACAACATTATTCAAGAATAATTTAGGTATAGTTATTAATTAGTCATGGTCACTATTGATAAAACAAAACAAATTCCCAAAATTGTGGTACAATTCACTAAAGGTATATATGTAAAAAAAAAAAGTAAATGATACAAAGAAACAGAAACCTTTTTCCAGCTGACACATTTCGTTCACTGATGGACTTTATACAGGCAAATATAACGCTTTTATTTTGCAATAATTAGTTAAGATCGAAATGTCGTTAGTTTAACAAAACATGAAATTTAATATAAATATTCATTAATCTAGTGAAAATGTTTAATGTCTAAGCATTAAAAATTTATTTTTTTATTGTTAAATTTTGTTATTGTACCTGTACTAAAAAATATTCAGACTTGCCTTGATAATGTCCACGTCGGCTGATATTTGTCTTTTTAGCTTTATTAATCATATATGAAGGAAATCTCAGCACGTCATTTAAATTGGTTATAAATTATAATTCATTTCAATGAGCTGAATTAGCTCATTTCATCAGACCACACAATATTCGTTCAATCTGGTAGAAATATTTTTACCGGTCTGATGAAATGAGCTAATTTAACTTATTGAAATGAATCATAATTTATTGCCAATTTAAATGACGTGTTGCGTTTTCCTTTATAAATATCATATTGCTCTGAATAACACCCATTGAGCTCTCTATATAGATATAACACTTAATATTTTATATTAAGTTGATCTTGTTGGATTATCCTCGCCGTTTACGGACTGGACATCTATACCTATATATATATATATATATATATATATATATATATATATATATATATATATATAGTTGTTTTGTGTTGATGCTTAGTGCCAAAATTGTTTTTTCAGCAGTTTACTGATAAAGAATCTTTAGCAAAATTGTTTTTATCGTAAAGTGCTCGATATCGAGATTGCACATTTATAGAATTAATGTGGAAAAAATTCTTATATATATATATATATATATATATATATATATATTAAAGAAATGTTTACCAGTACTTTGATACCCAGGTTTTATTAGTCTGTATATTATTGTCTTCTAACTGCCATGTCCCTTCAGGATGTAGCTGGTCTTATTCTTCCACATCTCCCTATTCCATGCACTGCCATCCACTTGCACATGTCTCTCAAGTATATAACGAATTACGGTCCCCGTCACAATTCTCTCATATCTTTCCTGATAGTATATGATTTCCTAAGCCCTCCTTCCTCAATATATGTCAGAGAAACTTCAGCTGTATTTTCCTTATATTAAGTAAAGGTTTTCATTTCCCCACTCATTCTCTTCCAAACCTCGAATTTGATAACATGTTTGGTCCCTAGTATCCTTGTCATCTTTATGTAAAACCATGTTTCGGTTACTTTAAGTGTTTCCTTCATCTTTGATGAGATTATTCAGCATTCGCTACTATTTTGAAAGACAGATATCACATAAGAATCCAGAACTCTCTTCTTTGTTTCTAGTGAAATTATCCTGTATGTCATTACGCTACGCTGCTTTTGAAATGCATCATTGGCCATGCCAATAGGCCTTTCTGACCTCAAGTATAACACTTCCCAGGTATTAAAATTTCTGTACCTGCTTGATTTTATTATTCCCGGCCTGTAGTTGGCATTTGGGACTCATCTTTTTACTGATGAGAATGTATTTATTTTTCTTTTTTTAGTTTATATGTAATCCCTTCTTTCCGTTTTATTTATTAGGTTGTCCAAAAGTTCGTAAACACTTGCGAAAAATTGAATTTTTATGCCATTTTTCGTTTATATTGTTATAGTGATATCCATCTTTGTATTTCAGATGGCAATTGATAAAATCGAGCTGCAATTTTTGATTCGTTACTGCTGGAAGGGAGGTCTTTCAACCAGAAAAGCTGCAGAAGAGATTTATGCTGCTGAGGGTGAAGGAACAATTTCATATGCGGTGATCTCAAAGTCGTACAAGCAATTCGTTTCTGGTGACGTGAGTCTTGAGGATAAGCCTCGTTCAAGACGGCCGTTAAAGTTGGATGATGGAGACTTACAAACTGGGCTGGACATTGTGCCTTCATCGAGCACTCGAGAATTGGTTGATGAGCTTGGAGTTGACAAATCGACAATTCACCGATATTTGAAACAACTTGATTTTGTTCACAAAAAGCCTCACCAAGATCCGCACGAACTGAACGAAACACAAGCCAACAGAAGAGTTGAAATTTGCTGTCAATTCCTCAGCAATCCATTGGACGAGCGTTTTTGAAAGCGCATTGCAACATTCGACGAGAAATGGGTCTATCTGGTCTAGCACAATCGAGACAAGCGATGGGTTCAGAAAGGGCAAGAAACACCGTCGGTTCCAAAAAAAGATCGATTCTGCAAGAAATTCATGTTGTGCGTTTGGTGGAACTTTGAAGGAATCGTGCATTTTGAGTTGGTTCTGAATGGTCATGCCATCAGTGCCGAACTTTACTGTCAGCAATATGAGCGGCTCTACGAAAAGTTGAAACAAATGTACTCGGCTCTGATCAACCTTAAGCATGCTTTGATGCATCAGGACAATGCCAAGCCACACACCGCCAGGAAGACCAAAGACAAGTTTGAAGAGCTGGACATTCAGCTTACAGTCCTGACTGTGCTCCATCAGATTACGGCCTTTTCCGCTCAATGCAACACTTTCTGAAGGGCCGCCGATTCGACTTGTTTGATAAAGTCGAGGAAGCGTGTCAAGAATTCTTTGATTCAAAGCCGGCTGAATGGTACTTTGACCAGATCCGAAAGCTTTCAGATTGATGGCAGAATGTCTTGGAAAATGATGGTCTTTATTTTTAACAATAATTTTTGTTGTTTTTGCGAGTAAAATTTTAATTTTTTGCAAGTGTTTTCTGGTAACCTTAGATTAATTGGCAAGTAAAATTTCAATTTTTTGCATGTGTTTACGAACGTTTGGGACAACCTAATATCCACTTTCTAGTCTTGTAGGTTTGTTTCCTTGTCTGATATCAGCAGTGTGTCATCTGTGTATTTTATATTGTTCAGATTAGCAGCCAATGGCTCTCAAAATTACCTGGCTATATAGGTTGAATAGATATGGTGAGAAAAACACATTAGTCTTACAGCCATTTCTAAGTTTGTGTATCTGCTCAATTCCTGTCCGTATGCAAGCGATTTCTGCCAGTACAAATTCATGATTGCTCCACTGTCTTTCTCGAATATGTCAAGGTTGTCGAGCATCTCTTTAAGTCTTTGCCGCGTACTTTGTCGAATGTCTTAGCGTAGTTTATGAAACACAGATAGATGTTCTTCTGCATTTTTATTGCCGTTTCCGATAACATTATAGGCACAAATATTGGGTTCCTTGTTCCAGTTTCATTGACGAAACTGCTCAGTTCTTTGGCCTGATTCTGCTGTGTACTCTATTCATCAGGGACTTACGGCCTCTCACGTTGAATACACCGGTTCTCGCTCGATCACCGAAGTTAAGCAACGTTGAGCCTGGTCAGTACTTAGATGGGTGACTGTTGGGAATACCAAGTGCTGTAAGCGTTCAGTGACGGATGTGCGTTGTGGTGAAGTGGATATCGGCTCTGAAAGTGAAATCGGTGAGCCGAGTTCAAATTCCAGTTCAAAACCCTGCATTCACTTAAGCACTGGTACCCTTTGGAAAGGTATTAATCCGTCCCTTCCTTCCAGTTATGGGTTAAATAACAATGGTAGGACTTAGGCACCCTGCCCTTAAAAACAAATCCCAATGAATCTTGAAAAGGAAAAATTATTACTAGACACAAAAACTTATATAAATCAACAATAAATTGTTGAAAGAAAAAGATATTACCAGCAATAAATGAATAAAATTTAGTTGGCAATAAATGACCCGCCTAGGTTGATTCGCAATAAAAACAAACAGTCAACCAAATAATCATCAGAATTCACATTATGAGTTTTGTTATATGACTCACTGAGCTTATTATTCGGTGGCCACGTTCTTTTGTGCCTGGTTTCTTTGGTAGTGCTTTGAGAATCTATCTGCTTAGGTTTTCAGGTATATCGCCAATGTTGTAGATTTACTATTTCTGCAATTTTGTACGAGGGTCATTCAATAAATGAGATGACTTTCTCAGTATAAGAACTTCTAATACAGATAGAAGCTTACTTTGATTTTTAACGTAGTCTCTCAGCAGTGTCACACACTTTTCCCATCTGTGCACAAGCTTCCGTATTCCTTCAGTGTAAAAATCAGCCAATCGCTCACAGCACTTTTGACTTCATCGTCACTTTCAAACTTCGTGCCTCTCGTGAACACTTTCAAGGGACCAAACAGGTGAAAATCTGAAGGGGCAAGGTCTTCGCTGTAAGCGGGATGAGGGGGCAGTTCGCAGCCCAGCTCGTTGATGGTCTGCACCGTTTGGGCTGCTGTGTGAGGTCTTGCGTTTTCTTGATGCAAGACGACTCTATGTGACTGATGACCTCTGCGTTTGTTCTTTAGATAGACTCATAGTCCTTGCAATATCTTCGACTGTCACACTTCTGTCAGACTGAATGAGGTCATTGACTGATTCGATCACCTCAAGAGACCTCACTTCTGTCGGCCTCTCAGGCCTGTCTTCATCCTCAACACTGCTCCGTCCTTTTTTAAACAATTTAGCCCACTTGTAGATATTCTCTTGGCTGAAACATGTGGCACAATACACATTTGAAATTTTCCTATGAATTTCAACTAGTTTGCACCCTTAAGCAATCAAAAACTTGATAACTGACTACTGTTCAATCCTGAAACATGCTTCTTGGTCGGCCATCTTTGTTAATCTCCAAAACTGTCAAAGTTTTTTTTTAATCTGCAAAAAACATTAAATCTCTTTGAAAACGAAGTAAAAGAAAAGAAAAGTAAGATTCTATCTGTATGAGAAGTCCTTGTACCAAAACATTCATCTTACTTATTGAATGACCGTCGTAGAAGTCTTTATACCGAAAATTTTACCTTATTTATTGAATGACCCTTGTATACGCCGAAATCGTTTAAGGCTACCAGCATCTCTATTACAATTCCGTCCGGTCCTACGACTTTGTTTCTATTCAGTTTATCCAGTACAGCTTCCATTTCGGATTTTAATACTTCCGGTCCGTCGGTATTTCTGTGTACTGTGGTTGCTCTCGCTTGTCGTGGAAGAGATCCCTCAGATATTCGTCCAATCGCTGAAGTATTTTCTCATTTCCATCTTTTGATTTTATAAATCCTGTGATAATTGTGGTTTTTTTTGTTGTTAGTTCTCTTACTTTTTTTATGTTTTCCTTCATTTATGAGTTAAGCTTATTCTCTCTATTTATTCACATTTCTTGTTGAGTCATTCCTCTTTAGCTTGCATTCATTTGTTCCTAATTCCTTGTGTAGTTTTCTGCATTCAGTTTTATTGTCTTGGCATTGTTTTCTGTTTCTTTTGCATTATATAGAGAATCTCATCTGTGATCTACTCATTTTTTCTACGTCTGTTATCTTTTAGAAAGTATTTTGCAAAATTCACTAATTCCTTATTTTGGTAAAGTACTAGAGGCTCTAATCAGCTGGTTATGCATTTCACCTTCATCAGATAAGCTATATGACTTTTGTTTCACTAGGTCAACTGATCTTGTATTCACAGTTATTGCAGCAAAAATTTATCAAGCTTTAGATAAGAATGATTAACCTTAAGTTGTTGCTCTGGATTTCTTGAAGATGTTTGCCACGATTTGGCATACTACTCTTCTTCGAATGTTGAAACGTTTCGATTTCTACTCGAGTTACGCATTTCTTCACTACCTTGTCATCGGGCTGAGATCAAAGTACTGTATCTGTTCCCCCTGATCTCTGATAATTATGTAATAGTAGCCGTTTTCTTATTGGGAATTACGTAACTTACTATAACGGGGAATCATTTCTACTTGAGTTAGGCTTTTCTGCATTCCCTTGACATCGAAATATGTGCATTGTGGTGCAGTGGATATCGGCTCGCAGCGAGAAATTAGGGAGCCGAGTTCGAATTTCAGTTGAATTCATTACATTCACTTACGCGCAAATACCCTTGGGAAATGCATTAATTCGTTTATTCCCTCCAGTTATGGGTTAAATAACAGGACAGATTGGGTTTTATAGCCTTGGCTGGCAAACACTCTACGGCAGAAAGCAATGGTAACCTTCTGCGGGATAATCTTCTGCCCAGTCAGTCATGTCTCTTTCGAGACATGATCGCTCCAGCGTGTTTCACGTATGGCCCTTAACTGACTTGACATCGAAAGGATATCAAAGTGTAGTATCTGTCCAACTCATCTCTAATAGTAAAATGAACTTTTTTAATCATAAAGAAACATTCGACATTCATTGACTGAGCAGCCGATATTAATCAATTTACGATCTTCGTCGTTCACCGGATATCGGGTTGGGATCAAAGTATGATATTTTTCCTCATCTATATTAATTATACAACCTTAATCATTTATTTCCTATGTAAACTGGGCTAACCAGTTCTACTCATATTACACTTTTCTTCCTTCCCTTTCCATCGTGCTGGGATCAAAGTGTAGTATCTGTCAACCTCATCTCTAATGATAATAATAGCTTTTCTCTTATAAGGAAACGTTCAGCATCCATTGATTCGATTTATGGTCTTCCTCACTCCTTGAACATCGGGCTCGGGTGAAACTATAGTATCTATTCTTCACTTATAATATTTTCCGTTTCTTTAAAAAGAAACTTTCGGCATTCATTGATTCAACATCTGATGCTACTCGATTCATGATTTTCCGCACTCCCTGAACATCAAGCTGAGTTAAAACTATAGTATTTAGTCTCCTCCTCCCTAATAATTATGTTATATTTGCAAGAAAATATTCGGGATTTACTGACTGACCGACGAGTTCGATTTGAGTTAGGCTTTTTTTTACCCACTGACCATTTGGCTGGGATCAAACTTTAGCATCTGCTCTTTTCGTCAATATTAGTACTGTAATATTTGCCGTTTACTTATAAAGAAACATTTAACATTAATTGATTAATCCTCTATTGCTACTTTTGATGGAAATTTAGAAGTATTTTCTATTTAACTTTTTTTTTTTTTCATGAAAACACTATTCTCAAGTCTATTTTTTCAGGATCGGTGCATGTGTACTTCCTACTTTTTTGCATGAAGTAGTGTCGAACTACGTCTTCTTAATTGGAGTAGATAGACTTAACTATCGCCCGGTTCACACTCCTCCCACGTCTATTGAACTGGTGAAGAGGCTTATCCCTTGTTCCCTGTTTAGGATGTGGTTTCCGGCTTTCTCTTTTCCAATTTTTTCACTCTTTTATTTTTCTTTTTTTTTTCAATTGGAGTAGATAGACTAAACTATCGCCCGATTCACACTCTTCCCACGTCTATTGAACAGGTGAAGAGGCTCTTCCTTTGTTCCCTGTTTAGAATGTGGTTTCCGGCTTTCTCTTTATCAATCTTTGCACTTGTACGTAGCCCCATGCGCATCAGTGGCGTTACCGCCTTTTTCGGGGTGATATGATTAAAAAAATGTCATTATTTTCTCTTCGAATTGTACGTAATATACAATTTAGTTGTTGCTGCTTTTGAAAGTCCTGAAATATTCTAGTTTCTCTCAGTTGGTTTTTACTTTGACAGAAGGAATATCATGGATGGAAACGAAAAAGAAGTTAATACTTCAGGAAGAGTCAGCTAAAATTCCTGAGACATGCAATGAGGATGGAGGCTGAGAGAACCTGATACTAACAGACCACATAGAGGGGAAAAGAGACAGGGGGAAAGCAACGGTTAACATATTTGAAGTGCCTGAGCAGATGGATGACAGAACGGGGATTACGTGGTGTAACAGGAGAAAGCGTGCTAAGAGCCACCAGGGATAGAGAGACGTGGAAAAGCCATGATCGCTTACGTCCTGAGGGGAGAAGGCACATGGAAGAAGTACCAGTCAACGAGTTTCAAGAAAAATGACCCTCTTCAAGCCTTAAATTCACTTATAAATCATTTGTCTTAGAACGCGGTTGTATACAGCTGAGAGTTTATGTTTCCAAACAGCGAATCACGGATAGCCTATAAATACTGTCTTAGAAACACAGAAGCAGATAGAAAGTGACATATACTTCTCAAAGCATATAATCGATCGAAGAATTCAATGAGGCTTAGAAAAATAGAAAAAAAACATACATAAACATAAAAATATTAGAAAACTAGCAGTAAATACGCGGTGTTGCACAGGATGGGAAGAGTAAAAATACTCATTTTTATAGGATCCACATCTGCAGACATTAAATACAGGAGATAACTTTTGTACTTTTTGAAAAGATTTGTTCTCTAAGTAAAAGTTACTGAGTTGAACATATTTTTCACAAAAAATATTGAAAATAAAAAATTAATACAAAATTTATACTGAAGAGCGACGTACAATTTCTTTTCTGTTGAATGTAGAATAATAAATTTGCAACAGTTGTGTAAATTTTGAAACAAATCTGATAAAAAAATGTAGATGTGTATGTTAATAGAAATAAGTGAGACAGACACACACTGACACACATCTTTAGTTTTACTAATATAGATTACTAATAAACCGTTTTTTTAATCGACTAAGTAGCAAACGCAATCGGGATGACACAACCCGACTGTCGTGGACCAGGTCAAGAGTCCAGCAAGAAATAATACAAGAACAACCAAATATGAAATAACGATATATTTATATTAAACACAGCAAAATACAAATATTTAGAACTCTGTTGCTAGAATGAATAAATACAGGTTAATAATAAAAAATTCTAATTTGCTTGAAGCATTGTGTAAAATAGGTATATGGGTTATGTCTTGAAGGCTGTCACAGTGCGTTGAGTAAAATAAAGGAAGGTAAAGACGTGTTTGGGTATTCAGTCAGTTAGTTAAGTGCCATACGTGATGCACGCTAGGGCGATCATGTCTCGAAAGATACATGACTGACTGGGCAGAATATTATCCCGCAGTAGGTTACCATTGCTTTCTGCGGTAGACTGGTTGCCGACCAAGGCTATAGAACCCAATCTGTCCTGCCATTTAACCCATAACTGGAAGGAATAGTAGGATTAATACCTTTCCCAAGGGTATTTGCGCGTAAGTGAATGCAATGAAGTCAGCTGGAATTCGAACTCGGCTCCCCGATTTCTCGTTCCGAGACGATATCCAATTCACCACAACGCACATGCTTTGGGTATTACCTATTTATTAAACATTAATTAACCTATTTATTAAACATTAATATTTCGAGATCAAAATCTGATCTTCAGAATGGCAGAGAAGCTTTTATCTGTCCGAGTGTGTTTTCGGCCTTTCAAAGAATGGCTATTTCTGGCTGGCTGTCTGCTGCTGCTGCTGTTGTGTGTGTGTGTGTGTGTGTGTGTGTGTGTGTGTGTGTGTGTGTATTCTAGTTAAGGACTGATGATATCAGTCTGCTTGTATGTGTGGTTTATCTTAGTGCAACCTGACCGTTACTTTGACTCTTTTACCGGGCTGAAGTGGATCAATTCCATTACTGTTGTTTTATCTATCTGATTTATCTGCTGGTGTGCGCGTCTCCGTGACTGTGTCATGTGTGCGTGTCTATGTGAGCGTAGTTCTTGTAATTTATTCTACTTTATTTTGTATGTGCGCGTGTGTGTGTGCGCCCCGGTGTGCGGTGTGTTATAGGCATCTCCACTACTTTGCCGGGGGGGGGGGGGAATAATATAGCGTAAAATTATTTGTTCATTTATTATTATTTCTTTTATTTTTTATTTCTTTTATTCATTTTTTATTACAATTTTATCCTATAGGTTGTTATTGTTATTATATATTATCCTCTCTAATAATATTTAATTTTTTTAACCTATAGGATTGTTATTATTGTTATTTTAATTTTGCCGAGTGGGGATAACATATCGAAAAATATTTGTTTATTTTTTATATTTTAATTTTTTATCCTATAGGATTGTCATTATTATTATTTATTATCCTCTCTAATAAACTGTATAATGTAAAAAGACTTTATGAATTTGTTTTTCTTGGCAGACCGCCTGCAGTCACTCTCTCACCGGCGCGACGTGGCTTCCCTGTGTCTCTTCTATAAATACTTTCACGGCTTCTGCTCCGATGAACTTAGATCGCTGGTGCCCCCTAGGTTCTAATTTGCACGAGATACTAGATTAGCAACTAGATCCCACCCTTTTACAGTGAAACGGATAAAATACAACCGCATCTCCTACTCCAACAGTTTCTTTTCTCGCACTTCCCGACTGTGGAATTCCCTTCCACATGATTGCTTCCCCGACGGCTACAATCTCCAGGAGTTTAAATGTAAGGTCAATAGACACCTCCTAGCACACTAACTCGCTCCCATTCTTTCAAACACTCTTCCCATCTGCCCAACCCTCATCCTCTGTATCCTTACCCATCTATCACCTTCCTCCTGACATTCCCTATGTCTAACCACTCCTTCTCTTTACCTTCCCCTATGTAGCCCCATGCGCAATAGTGGCAGTGGAATGCCTTGCCTGGGGTGAAATGATTTAAAAAAAGGTTAATAATACCAGAACTGGGACTTGCAATGTTCGTACGGTAGCAGTCTTGACTGTCTCTGCCTTTCGCTATCTGCTGATCTGCTCCCACCTCTTTTGGGGAGAAGTATATGTAGTTGTAGGAAGAGTTCAATCCGTTGAATGGGTGATGCAACCATGACACCGACGAACCAAATGTACAATTACATATAAATTAATGACAAATATTAACAGATTAAACACCAGTTATTTAAAAGAAACTAAATATCTCCAATAAGATTAAAACCAACGACACATAAAAAAAAAAACAATACAAACTTATACAAACCAATATAGTTAATGAATTTGCTTGCTTACTTGGACCAAGCGTCTCTAATAATAATAATTCAAACATATATGTTGGCTTCACATCCACTATATTATTCCGTCATTTGAAGTGGCACTGATCTGATAATTAAGTTACACACCGCAAATCCATACAATGGAAAAAAAATTAACATTAAATCCAAAAAATCTTTACCGATAACACAAAGAGGCTATATCACATGAATTCTAAAAACTACCAAAAATACATTAGAAACGTTAAGCATACAAAACTATTAAATAAAAACAGTCACATGAAACGCGAAATTTGAAAATGAAGAAACCAACACAACAAAACCCAAAGCCATGATAGTTGAAAGTACTCAGAAATTGAAATATTAATGTTAAGATTGATAGCAGAAACTATAAATTAAGTAAAATACAGAAAAATAATTATAAATGATCCTTAACACATAGCTATACATATATATATATGAAGGTTCTTTTTACTGTGTGCATGAGTGAGTATTATTGTATTGTTTACTAAAATCTATCTGATATTACCTACATAACTATGTTTTTCTAAAAAATGTTGTTTAATTGAACTCTGATCAGAAAGGTGACAGGTAAATCCACGGGACAGTGTGGTTGTAGTAAAACCAATATATGTAGTCATTTTATTAGTAGTACCACAGATATCGGAGGCCATCTACATTAAATTAAAACAACCAACACTGAATAAAATCATGTTTAATTCTGGTCATAACACATTACATTGCATTTAAATATATGGTTCTGTTATCATTTCGAGCTCTCACGCGGTGTGACGTAATAGAACTGCATTACAAATTTACAAACTGCGTTTGCTATTTTTGGTAACTGTTATCGTTGCTTAGCAAAGTTTTATGTCAACACAAGATAAAATCGTCTTTGATGGTGGATGTTTTTATGTGAAGATGGCTCATGTGAGCCGAAAGCTTAGAACCAACTTAATAAAAAAATATCCCAATGTTAGATAATTTCTGTCTTTATTTTCACCTGAAATTAAAGCCAAAATACGATGCTTAGAACGTCTCATGATTATACATAATAGACATTCATTGTTTCTTATATTTAACAGTATATGTTTAGAAAATTATCTGCTGCCTCTCTCTCTCTCTCTCTCTCTCTCTCTATATATATATATATATATATATATATATATATATAGTTATGAATTAATTGTACATTGCGACACGGAAATTTCTATGTTTCGAGATTCTCAGCATCTTTGCGGCCAAATCGAAAAATGGATCTTCGCTCTAATCAGTTAAAAGAAACACACATGTAAATTTTATATCTTCCCACATACATACACAGCAGACCGAAGGTTTTTGCATTTAAATAAAAATCGTCTGTACAACCAACATCAAACATTGATTGATGAAGAGAATCTCGAAACACAGAAATTTCCGTGTCGCAATGTACAATTAATTCTTAACTATATAATTATATTAACCTCTATAATATTTAGTATATTGAGCAGTGTTCTTAATAAAATAAATGTAGGGGCATTCAAAATAGTAAAACCTTAAGTCCTCTTCAATTGGAATTATATATATAGACGATGGTCTTATGCATATTCCTGACACTAATGGTCCTCTGACATCAAGAATCTCTAAAAAAAAGTTATTAGAGTTTTAAAAATGCTGCGCTTTAAAATCGAAATTTCATCTAATCTCAGGATCGTTAATTTTTTAGATATTATCTTTAACCTATCCAAAAATACATTTAAATTGTATCGAAAAAGTAACCAATCCCTTATCTATATTAATGTTAACTCTAATCATCCTAAATCTATCATAAAGCAAATACCCAAAACAGTTAAAATTAGAATTAATAAACTATCTTTTATAAGGAAATATTCGATGAGAATAAAACAATAAACAATGAAGCCCTAAAGAAGAGTGATTTTAAAGATGAAATATTACACGAAGAAAAACTGAAAGACAAAACTAGAAACAAAAGTTAAGTTAGAAAAAGAAAAATAATATGGTTCAACCCTCCTTTCTGCAAGTTGTCCAATGTAAACATAGGCAAATACTTTTTAAATGTAGTTAGCAAACACTTCCACCAACACCAGCCCTTAAGTACATTGTTAAATAGAAAAACTTTTAAAATTAGTTATTCTACTACAAAAAACATTCAAAACCTAGTCAATTCACATAATAACAAATGACTTCGAGACTTCTTTAGCAAACCTTCGGTAGACAAACCTTCCTGTAATTGCATCAATAAGACAAATTGTCTAGTCGATGGCAGGTGTAATTCCGAAAAAGCTATCTATGAAGCCACTATTTGTCCAGTAAAGGACCCCAACAATAAAAAGGTTTATATAGGGATATCTGCAGGTAGTTGGAAGCAGAGACTATACAACCACAGACAATCTTTCTCCAACGCCTCCTTGAAAAATCAAACTGCCCAATCTAAGCAATACTGGAATATTAAAGACGGAGGATTTACCCCACTGGTCAGATGGAGGATTGTGAAATACGCCAATACTCCCAACAGTTTCAGGGATGGGTGCAATTTATGACTGGGGGAGAAATTAATGATTATAAAATATAATAATCCTAAGGAACTACTAAATCAGCAGAACGAATTAATATTTAAATGCAGTCACAACAACAAATTTAAAATAATATAGATAAATATTGATTGCGATTTGAATTAATGTAAATTATATTGATTTACATTAATTGAATTTTTTAAAAAAGTGTCTATTTTGAAAAATTATGGAATGTGCTGTTAATATCCTTTTACTACAAAGGTTGTTTTTGTAATTTTTAAATTTTCAATTTGAATTTTTTTGAATTTTTTGTAATTTTTTTAGTTTTTTTTATAATTATTATATTTATATATTTTTTGGTTATAGAATAGTATTATTTTTATTACTATTATTTTTATGACTATCATTTAAATCGTATTATATATATAATAAATAATATCATTTTATATTTTTTAAATTTTGATAGAAATTTTTGTTTGATAAAAACACACACATATGTATGTGTGTATATATATGATAGTATATGTATATATATTGTTACAAATTTTTATTTTCTATTATTAAATTTTTTTATTATTTTATATTATTACTATGAATAGTATTATGAGTATTTAAAGGTTTTTTGATTATTTTTAATTTTTAATTTAGTTTTTCATACTAGGTATTATTATTTTAACTTCATTTTAACTAAATTACAATAAGCTACTACTAATGGTTATATTGTAATTTACATTAGGATCTATGATTTATGGTTTATTTTGAACCGATAATAAGCATTAGAATCGGCATATTTTAATTTAAGATGAAATCTCATATCGTGTTTCTAAGAATGAATATTATTGCAATAGACGTTTGTTTTATATATGAAATTTTTTCCAAGTTATTTTAATTTAATTTCTTTTCTATATCGTTCTAAATTTTATCCCTTTCTTTTTATTTTTCCCCTCCCCCTTTATGTTTATCTTTATAACGTTTCTTTTTTTTTAAATTTCTAATGATTTAATTATTTTAACGGAATTTTTTAAAGAAATATAATATGGTATATTGGGTTTTTAGTGGGAGTATTTATTTTTTCAAAATGTATTGAAATTATGTTGCACAATTTAATTTTGTACCGTAGACACATCCCATCATATTGTAAATTAATTTACCATGTTACATTTGACATGTACGTTAATATCATATTACAACTAAATTTTCCACGTCAAGTTAATATTAGTTTAGAGCTATAGCTCATAAATATTTGTGTTTTTATTTTCTTTGATTTTGATATTTATTTTTGGCTATAATGATTATAAATAATCATTATATTTATATATATTTTCTGTAATTGCTTTTGTCTTCTTATATGATACAAGGAATATTATTATTATTATTATTATTATTATTATTATTATTAGTAGTAGTAGTAGTAGTAGTAGCATTATTATTATTATTATTATTATTATTATTATTATCAGTACTACTGAGACAGATTTTGTTTGATACATACATGCACATATAAATGCATGTGTATATAAATACACATATATGTAAGTGTATATGTATGTATACATATATTTGTTATCTCTTTATTTTTTTATTCGTTATTATTATTATTATTATTTAGTGTATTATTATCTATTATTAGTATTACTCGTACTTTAGATAATCTTTAGGATTGTATTTTAATAAATTATATTTTCCTATTGAGTTATTATTTTAACTATAGTTACAAAACTTACTACTAGTGGTTATAATGTAATTTATGTTAGGATATATGATTTATTTTTACCATATATATTCCCTATAGTAGGTATATTTTAATTTATGGGTAAAAATTCCTTGTAACGTTTTTAAGAATGAATTATATACATCGATTTTTATCTAGCGTTTTTTTGTTTTTGTTCTTGTTTTTTTAATTGCGTTTTTATTATTTTAAAATCCGTTCTAGGGTGATTTCTTCTTTTTTTTTCTTTTTTTCTTTTTGTGTGTTTCCCCCTTCTGTTAAGTTTATAAATTTTTTTCCTATTTCTCTAGTCATATTTTTAATTTTGGTATTTTCAGTTATTTTCAATTATTTTAAATTAGCATTAATTTTTAAATTAATAATAATAGTAATTATTTTTTCAATTTATATTAAAATTTTGATGTAATACTTTTTTCTGTACCGTAAATATATCTCAGTATATTATGAAATGAAATTTCATAGTTAAATTTTTCCAGGTTTTTCTATGAACACAGTTAGGGGTTTTGAAATGCTATTAGGAGAAATGGTGTCAACATTTATTTCTCGTGATACAGTATTTCCTGTTATTGTAGATCTTTCTCGCTTCTTCATTGTATCTCTTTGTCTTTTCTTTTTCCCTTCGTCCTTTCGATTCTGTTTTTTTCTGTTTCCCCCCGTTATTTTTCTCCCTTTTTCTTTTTCAACTTTTTTCTCTTCTTTGCATTAATCAATCGTCTTTCTTTTCTTTATCCATGCTTTCCTCTTTATTTGGGGTTCTTTTCTGAATGCACGAGAATTTTTTCGTATATAACCGTTACAAATTTCTGTTCTAATATGGATATGTGAGCGTCTATGTAAAATTAAATAAAAGAGAAGAAATGTTTTTTTTCAAGGGGGGTGATATTTTGATTACCTACTGTTGTACCATTTGGATCTGACGATCCGCGATAATAACATCAAAGCGGTGAAATATGTATTATCCATTGTAATAATCGAAAATCCTTTATATATATATATATATATATATATATATATATATATATATATCATTCATTAATGAATTAGAGCACACTGGCTATTGGGCGTGTATAATGATAATATGCACGCTAAAAAGTTTGCCTACTTCTACCGAGCGCCTATAGCCAAGAGGTAGAATCGCCGACTGACGCCACTTCGGTCGGGTTTCAATCCTGGTTTAAAAGCAGTCGGAGTCTAACCATACTGTTGAGCTGTGATACAGCGAAACAGATCTGTCTGCTGATGACTATATATATATAATGTTACATAAGTAGCTAGCTAGATTGATAGATAGTGAGAAATAGCTATACCTATATAATAGCCTGAAAATCATATATAAGTTGAAGCATATAATTTCCAATATTAACAATATTAAACACACTGTAAGTCAATCGACTGAAACTGCAACCCCTTAACTCATGTTCAATTCGGGTGGAGAAATTTGGCATGCATATTCATCTACCCAAGTCTAACAGCTGCCAAGCGAAATAAGAAATATCTCATGTAAACGCCTCCGTGTACAACTCTTACAATATAAACATAGAGTCAGAATTATGACACGTAAAAGAAAGTTGGTAAACGTTATCTGTCTCAGGTAAGCATTACAATGCTAGCAGAGATAACCTCATTCCTTTTCGATAAATAAAGAATTAACTGCAGGGTAAAAGAAATATCTCACTCGATAAGTCAACTTTTTACGTCTTATAAACGAAACACGGAAAATTCTGTCTTTATTTTTGTGCGCACGAGACAACAATTAAATTGTCAAAACCAGGGAGACAATACGTACCAAACGCCTGGAACAATAAGCAGTTGCTGCACGTTGAGATTCCTACAAACATATGTTAGATGAAGTGTTAAATGCGCACGAACAGGGACAGACATAGACACAGAAACAAACATACGAGGGTCTAAGATTAAAGCTTCACCCAGAAAGAAGAGCATAGCTGAACATTTTTGTTGTGGCAACGCAATACTACGTATTAAAACAATAGAGAAAAAAACTCATTCAGTTTTGTCTTCATTTTTGTGCAGGTGAGGCCCATTCGAGGGTGAGAGGTGAGAGGTGAGCGACAAATCTAAAATGGACAAAACTGAGGCCCGAGCAAGCATAAAATATATGAAAAATAAATGTATGATACCCACAGAAAAAGAAAAGGATGATAGAATAGTCAATAATGGTATCATGCATTCAATGCCTACTACAGTGAAATGGAAATCTTTTGTCAATTTTAAATCTTGCCATTAGTAACTTCTTCTTCTTCTTCTTCTTCTTTTTCTTCTTCTTCTTCTTCTTCTTCTTCTTCTTCTTCTTCTTCTTCGTCATGCCTTGTCCTTTTTATATTCTTCTTCTTCTATGTGCTATGTACCTTCAGAACGTAGGCGATAATGGCCCTCCACGTCTTCCCATTCCTTTGTGGCTCTTAATACCACTTCTCCTGCTATAACATTCAGTCCTCTCTCCAACATTTATCTGCTTAAATCTATCAAGTATGACACGCGTTACTTTTCCTTGTCTCTCTTCATTTCTATCCGTCCTGTGAGTATCAGGTTTTCCATGCCATACGTCCTCATTACATGTCCCAGAATCTTCAGCTGTCTTTTCCTGATGTTATGTATAAGTTTCCTGTTTGTGTCCATCCTCTCCAAAATCTCGTCTTTGCTCGTGTATTCCGTCCATGGAATCCTCAGCATCCTTCTGTAGATCTACATTTTAGTTGCTTCAGGTCTTCCTTCGTAAAATAACGGACAAGCTGATAAAATAGACAATTACGTGCTAGCATTTTGGATATAAAAACCTTCATGAAATTGTTACGTGTTTGAGTAATCATTCACCAGTTTGAATTGTAAATTTTGTTTAACGTCATATAAACTTTTGTGGGTCATTTAATGCCAAAAAGGTGATGGTTTAAAGATCGGTTATAGTTAGAAGGTTGATTTAGTCAGATTTTAATGAAAATTATTTCTTTTTATTCTTTTTTATTTTAGAAAACTTAAAATGTCTTCTGTGCTTGTTATCTCTGCCAATACAAGTATTTTCATACAACCTCAAAGACGATTAAAATTAACTTTTAAATATCATTCATACAGGTGACGATTAAACAAATGCAGTCAGCCCAAAAGGGATTCGCCCTTTTAAGAATACTAGTGTCGCAGATAAATCAAAGTGCATCATTGATTAATAACCCCTCCAAATGAATGGTTGTCACAGCGCAAAATTAGTCGACCATTTTCCCTTAATTAACATTTGATTAGCTTTAAAAGATTCTTTTGATGTCATTGTTATTCTTTAACTAAACTCAATCTTTTTATACTAAATTCTTTGTCAAAAAGTCTGTTTCTTCTAATTAAAGTTATTTTTACTAATTCCTGACTAAATACTTGGTAATTTAGTCGGATGCAACCAACGGCTAAAGAATATCGTCTGTTGCCTCTTAATAAAAATAACAATGGTTGCCTCGATTTCTCTTTGCTTGCTTTTATCTTTTTAATAAAATTTTAGGAAAGTTTGTTCGTGAAATTCCAGCGAAAAATGAATGTTTGAATTTGAAACTAAAGATTATTTTAGAGAAAAATGTAATATATTCAAAATATGGACGATATAAAGAAAAGGTCTAAACTGAAAGTAAAAAACATTCCTGAATCTTTTTACATTTATGTAACCCCCTGCAAATCAGTGGCGTTTCCGCCTTGCTCGGGGTGAAATGATTATAAAAAAAAAAAGTGATATTCCGTTAAAACCTAGAGGCGAATTCCCCCTACGCTCATGACTCTGATTTAAAGAATATTTGTAGGCAGCATTTGAGTTTTGAAAAAACATTTACTCGACCAAAAAATTATTTTATTCGACCGACTCCATTTTCTTAACAGTTGTCTTAGGTAAACATATCGTGAATTGCTAACGGAAAACCAAAGAATGAATTTTTAATTAAAATTTCGAACGTGTTAGAAAGGATTTTAGCCATTTAAACAAACTAATAAGAACAAAGTTTGATAATTCTTCTTAATAATAGCATAAATTTGTACTTTTTAATCAACCGCGGGCGAGTGAAGCAATGAACTTTAACCGCCCTATTAACTTTTTAGTTGTCTGAGTCGATCGAGCGAGTGAAATTTCAAAGGCAATTTGTAGGATTAAAAAAATTGCGCGAAAGAGATTATACGATTGAACAGAATATTTTATGCGAGTTCAAAGTTAAGATCAAAAATAAAAATTAACTTACGTCAATATAATCTATATCAGATTTGAAATGGATAAATTCAGCATTTTTAATTAATATAGATACAAATTTCTTTCAGAAGAAAGAGGTAAATAAATTTACTCAGTTATAATGATTCTAGCGAAACGAGCTTGCTAATCATTACATCACGCCAAGGTGCCTATATATATATATATATATATATATATATATATATATATATATATATTATAAAAGATTTTAGATTTTTACAATGGGTAATACATATTTCATCGCGTTCTCAAGTTATTATCGCGGCTTGTCAGACCCAAATGGTACAACAGCTGGTCCTAAAAAATCTCTTCCCACAAAATTTCTTTTCTTTTATTTTATTTTACAGAGACCTTCACATGTCCATATTACAATAGACATTTTTAACAGTTACTTACGAAAATTTCTCGTCCATTCGAAAAGAAAGAGTAAAGCAAGGATAAAGAAAAGATAGACAAAGAAAAAAAAGAGAAAGGATAAAGAAGAGATAGAAAGGATAAAGAAAAGGATAAACGAAGAGAAAAAGAGAAAGGATAAAGAAAAGGTAGACAAACATAAAAAGAGAAAAAAGAAAAAAAAAAGAAAAAGGCGGAAACAGAGATACAAAAAAAGGAAATACAGTATCATGAGAAATCAATGTTGATACCATTTATCGTAACAGCGTCTCAAACCTTCTAAATGTTCTCTTAGAAAAAAACGGAAAAATTTGACTATGAAATTTAATTTCAAATATACCGGGGTTATTATTATTATTACTATTATTATTATTATTATAATTATCATTACGTCTTGGAGAAATTTTGTTTGATGCATACATGTATATATAAATACATATGTATATGAATACATATATATATATGTGTGTGTGTGTGTGTGTGTGTGTGTGTGTGTGTGTGTGTGTGTGTGTGTGTGTGTGTGTGTGGCAGTCAGTTAAGTGCCATACGTAAAACACGCTTGGACGATCATGTCTCGAAAGGGATTTTGAGGACTAACTGTTGTACAATTACCGTGTGACGAGCAGCGATAATAACATCAGGACGCGGTGAAATATATATTACTTATTGTAATAATCTAAAATCTTTCATAAATTATATTACTTAATTATTAATTAAATTAAATAAATTAATTTAAAATTGAGTTCTCTTGAGTTCGTCTCTATCGGAATTTACCTGGATTGTATAGTGAGTGTGCTATATATATAAGCTTGTGTGTTTGTGTGTTCCTTGGGAAATATAATTAACAGAATTTAGAATTTTTTTGATAACGTTTAATTCTACACAGAGATCATCATCATTATCACCATTATCATAGAAATCATGCTTCAAATCAATCTTCTACTATTAATCATACTGATATTAAAATTTTCATATGCAATTGGTTTAATTTTTTTTTAAAAGTATCAAATTTGATGAAATGGCAACAGAAGACATTATTTTTTCTACCAAATTATTAATATGTTAATGAGGTTGTTGATTTAATATGCAATTATATATATATATATATATATATATATATATATATATATATATATAATGTATCGGAAATTCACGAAGAAAAACGAAATGGTTATCAACAACCGACAATTTGTTTGAATATTATTTTTTAACGATACTCGTATTTGAGTAGATGTTCTGTTCATAATCAAAGAGTATTATATATTTATTTCTACCGGCACGATTATTTACCATAAATTTTGTGACGAAAATGTCTTGATAGTTGTCGCAGGTTCGAATCCTGCCAATGACACACATCTTCGTAACAAAATTTATCGTATATAGTAATGAGTTTACTTTTTTCTAAAGCATTCAATTTTAATAAGTATTTAATTTTAAAATTGTCAAAAATGTCGAATGGCTAGCGTTGGTACTTAAACGAAATTGGATGGATTTGTGTCGGTTGTTGGTGATTCTCTGGGGTGATTCGGATTCACATGACCATATATACTTCAACAGATAGATAGATAGATAGATAGATAGATAGATAGATAGATAGATAGATAGATATGAACAGACTGAAATAGATAGATAGATAGATAGATAGATAGATAGATAGATAGATAGATAGATAGATATGAAGAGACAGTGATAGATAGATAGATAGATAGATAGATAGATAGATAGATAGATAGATAGATATGAACAGACTGAAATAGATAGATAGATAGATAGATAGATATGAACAGACTGAAATAGATAGATAGATAGATAGATAGATAGATAGATAGATAGATAGATAGATAGATAGATAGATATGAACAGACTGAAATACATAGATAGATAGATAGATAGATAGATAGATAGATAGATAGATAGATAGATAGATAGATATGAACAGACTGAAATAGATAGATAGATAGATAGATAGATAGATAGATAGATAGATAGATAGATAGATAGATGTGAACAAACATAGATAGCTATATGGATAAATTTAAACAAGCATAGATAGATAGATAGATAGATAGATAGATAGATAGATAGATGATGAACAGACTGAGATAGATAGATAGATAGATAGATATGAACAGACTGAGATAGATAGATAGATAGATAGATAGATAGATAGATAGATAGATAGATAGATAGATAGATAGATGTAAACAAACAAACATAGATAGATAGATAGATAGATAGATAGATAGATAGATATGAACAGACTAGAGATAGATAGATAGATAGATAGATAGATAGATAGATAGATAGATGTGAACAAACATAGATAGCTATATGGATAGATTTAAACAAGCATAGATAGATAGATCGACAGATAGATGAAATAAAAATATACAAATATATCTGTGAAACTCTCGGTTACCAAATATGTTTGAAGAGTCACAGGCAATATATCTCTTTCCGACATTATTATAAACCCACAAAATTATATCCGTTCACTTCTAATCTAAACACATTTGATATCCGCGTTTGTCTAAATAAACAAAGCAAAAGACTGCTTCTCTTTGGACGCATCTGCACGAGAAAATAGATCCGAATGTTTGTTCCTCTCCGCACCGGTATCCAAATATTCAGTCGAAGAGGAAACGATTTCTTTGGTAATAGGTAGAGAAAGAATTTGGTATCGAGTTAGGAAAAGAATTTCACTAAAGCCGCCACAAATTTATATCAGCTCATCCTTCAAATGACAAAGGAGGATTTAATGTCTTTATCCATGCAGACAGAATGACGACGCGATCTTCATTCGTCTCGGTGTGTTGTGCAGTGTAAAGTTCTGGAGAGAACGGTATTTTAAAAACATGATATCCATTAACACCGAGGGGAAAACGTAAGAATGGCTATTGGATAATGGATGATAACAAGGACATGTCGCAATATCTCACATTGTCTCAGTTAACGTTACTGTGCTTTCCAATGGAGAAAATGAAGACAAAGGATTATTCACTGATTGCTTGTTCTTTTAAGAATTATGTGCTTTGTGGTACAGTGGATATCGGCTCGGAACGAGAAACCGGGGAGCCGAGTTCGAATTCCAGTTGAATCCATTATATTCACTTGCGCACAAATACCCTTGGGAAAGGTATTAATCCGTCTCTTCTTTCCAGTTATGGGTTAAATAGCAGGACAGATTGGGTTCTATAACTTTGGTCGGCAACCAGTCTACCGCAGATAGCAATGGCAACCTACTGCGGGGTAATCTTCTTCCCAGTCAGTCCTGTCTCTTTCGAGACATGATCGCCCAAGCGTGTATCACGTATGGCACTTAACTGACTGACTGAATATACTAGTTGGACTAATGATTAAGGCTTATTTGGTCATAAAGTCGGGGATCAGTTTATTACTTCATAACAATAGGAAACCGATCCCCCACTAATTACTACACAATAATATAATAGATTTCTTTTCTCTTTACCTATGAGTCAAATAACAGGAAAGATTGGTTTCTATAGCCTTGGCTGGCAACCAGTCTACCGCAGAAAGCAATGACAAACTACTGCGGGATAATCTTCTTCCCAGTCAGTCTTGTCTCTTTCGAGACATGATCGCGCAAGCGTGTATCACGTATGGCACTTAACTGACTGACTGTTATTATTCGTAACACATTGTCAGTGGTTTCACTGAACTGGCAAAAATATGAACGCAATTAACATTATGATAAAATAGTGCTTTATGCGCCCACGGATACAAGTATTCCCTACTGCCAATGATCAAGGGAGGATCAGGCGGTAGACGACAAACAGTTGGAGCCAAGGGAGGATCAGGCGGTAGACGACAAACAGTTGGAGCCAAGAGAGGATCAGGCGGTAGACGACAAACAGTTGGAGCCAAGGGAGGATCAGGCGGTAGACGACAAACAGTTGGAGCCAAGAGAGGATCAGGCGGTAGACGACAAACAGTTGGAGCCAAGGGAGGATCAGGCGGTAGACGACAAACAGTTGGAGCCAAGGGAGGATCAGGCGGTAGACGACAAACAGTTGGAGCCAAGGGAGGATCAGGCGGTAGACGACAAACAGTTGGAGCCAAGGGAGGATCAGGCGGTAGACGACAAACAGTTGGAGCCAAGGGAAGATCAGGCGGTAGACGACCATCTTCACTGACAAAGCGCATGATTTGTATTTATTTCTGAGATGAGTAATTTTCAATAATCTTGGAATTGTTTTGAACTTTTAGAAAAATTCGAAATAATTCCAATCTCAAGAATATAAATGTATCCACAATATGGGAGTTAATTACTCATCTCAGAAATAAATACTAATTACGACAATAAATACTAATTACGAACCCAATAACATAATCCAGTTGTAAAAATCCATCTGACACTGAATATAAAAGGCTCCAAAAATACACCACTAAAGTGGTGGCGTAGTGAATATAGTAGTTGGTTATACATCTGTTACGGGACGGTGGCGTAGAGGATATAGTAGTTGGTTATACATCTGTTAGTATCATCTAGTGGTCATGAGTTCGATCCTTGGAATTTGTAGTGAGAGTACCAAATTCCAACATGAAAGAATAATAATTAATTTCACAGAATATTTCGCAATAATCAACGAGATATTCCACATCAGCCAATCTATGGGTACCTGATGATGACCAGAGGGTACTTGCCCGAAACGTTGTGTCTATAAAACCTATATCAACTAAGATGAGAACAGAAGTTCGAACTAATTCTAAAATTAGTTGTAGAGCAATAAGCCTAATTTTTCACCTGTGTCTAAGAGCAGCCATGACAGATTACTTTGCGGACTCTTGGGATCAGAACTTCGTGCAGATATAGCAGACAAATATGCATAGGTGCATTTCTTCTTCCTCTACATCATCTATGTGCTGCGTCACTTCATGACGTAAGCGATCATTGCCTTTCACATCTCCCTATCCATAGTAGCTTTTAACTGGCTTTCTCCTGTTGCCCCTTCCAAACCCCGATCTGCCATCCATTTGCTCAAACCCATCGAGTACGTTACGGATTTTTTTTTATCCTGTGTGTCTTTCCCTCTATTTGACTTGTGAGTACTAAATTCTCCAAGCTCGTCTTCCTCATTATATGTCCAAGGAACTTTAGCTGTCTTCTCCTGATGTTAATCATTAGTTTCTTTTTCGTTTCTATCCTCTCCAAAAACTCATCGTTGTTCACATGTTCGGTCCATGGTATCCTCAGTATCCTTCTGTAGAAACACATTTCAGTTGTTTCCAATCTCTCTTTCATCTTTGATGAGATTGTCCAGCATTCGCTGCCATATTAAAGAACCAGCCTCACATAACAATCAAGTACTCTCTTCACTGTTTCAGCGAAATCTTCCTGTCTCTCAATATTCTACTCTGCTTTTAGAATGAATCCTGATCCAAGAATACAAATCTATAAAAACTGTTGTATCCATAAAGTGAGGGGTCAGTTTTTATACTGGTTGTAATATGCATTACTTTTTTATTAATACACATATTTATGTCTTTGTTGTTTCCGTTCATTATAACATGGCCGCTACTGTATCTCGTTTCTGGGATCAGTTCAGATACTGAAGATTTCATGACACCTGCTGCCACTTAATCGTCACCAACGATTACCAACTTATTTGCTATTAACATATAGATACATAAAATATAACCAGAAATAATTTTGCTAATTTAGAAAGATGCAAGAAATGGACAATCCCAGAAGGATGGAAGAAGATAATATACTTACCTTTGATGCAGAATGTACAAAGTGCTTCACTGTCTAAAAGATAAACAGGATTAATCTCTGGAAAAACCAGAATTATTAAAAAAAAAAAAGCTTAGAATGAAGATAAAGGATTTCGAAAATTGATTAGATGGTCTAGTTATGAATTATAAATCGGCCAAAGGAAATTAGATGAAATTAAATGAAGAAAAAAACAAAGCCTTAGCTAGAATAGAAGACATAATGATTCATTACATTGGATAATAAATCTAGATGATAGAATGTCGTACAGAATATTAAATACAAAATATTTTTAGAAATTGATCCCCTAATTCATATTCACGTTATATCATCAAATTATCATTATGTATGAACCTACCTGTTTTCCCTCCTAACTATTGGTTTATTAGTAACACTTATATCACTAAATCTTTGTTAATTCCCAAAAAAGAAATTTTATATTACACTGCCATATTGGAGAACAGGAAAATTTAATAATCCAGTACTCTCTTCTGTGTTTCCAAGGAAGTTTCCTCTCTCTCATTACTCTACATAGCTTCTGAAAATTAAAGCAACTACCAAAAAGAAGCTCTTGTCTCTTTTCAGGTTGCGCAACTGAGATTATTTCCAGCAATATTTCTGCAACGCAAGATGTATTGGGGACATTTGACATCCTTGGAGGTGCGCAAGTAGCAGTTAGTTGGAACTATGGCCAAAATACTTGACTCGATATTGCTTGACTTGGAAATGTGAGGAAGCGATGAAATTAGACATACAGAAGCGGCCATAATATAAGGAACAGAAACAACAAAGACATAAAAGTGTGTATTACTGAAAAAGTAATGTAGGATTAGCTATGAAAATTTTACCGAATAAAGATTAGGATGTAATGCATAAATATTATACAAAGGTACAAAGATTTAAATAATAGTTTATTTTTTAAATAAAGTTTAAATGGAACAAAGGAAATAAGCTACTGGACAAAAGTTAAGGACCGATCTTGTTAATATTTGATTGCAAACAAAAACTAATATTTTGTAAACATCCCCTTATTTTCAATGACTTCTCTGCATTGTCGACCACGTGATCTAAATAATTTCTTAGAAACATCAGCAGTAATTCCCTCCAATTCGTCTTTCAATAACTCCCATAGGTGATCCTGGTTTTTCAAACTTCTTTTCTGAGCCCTTTCTCCAATTATCTTCCAAACATTTTCTTTTGGATTCAGAACGGATCTCTGAGCTGGCCAATTCATTAAGGCGATTCATTCTTCTTCAAATAAATCCATAACATTCTGAGCCTTATAGCAAGGTGCATCGTCCTTCATGAAAATAGAAGATTCATAAAGATTATGGTGTAATCTCGGTACCACATGATACTGAATAAGCTTTTTGTAAATCTCAGCATTGATACTGCCATGTACGCAGATGATAGGGCCAACCCCTGCAGATGATATCATTCCCCACATCATCACACTGCCACCACCAAACTTAACGGTCTTCTTGACTCATTGAAAAGAGAGTCTTTCACCTGTTCTACGGCGTACGTAAGTTTTTCCCTCAGAACCAAATATAGTAAACTTGGACTCATCACTGAAATGAACTGCATCCCATTGTGCGTCAGTCCAAACAACATGTTCTCTCGCATACTCCAGGTGTGCCCTTTGGTTTCGCTTTTAAATGAGAGGCTTCGAAGCTGGAATAGGAGCTGGAATACGAGCATGCATTCTTTTAACCTACGAGCAACCGTTTTCCTTCAGATCTTATTATTTGTGTCTTCATTAAATTCACGGGCAATTGATGTTACAGTGTCAAAACGGTTTTTAACAGATATTCTAACAATTCTTCGATCTTCTCTTTGCAATTTTTTTGGGGGTCTGCTGGTTTTTGGTTTTGCATCTAACGTTTTATCCTACTAATTACAGAACTGCTGACACTTTTAGACGTATGATCATTATATGAAATTTCTGAAATTTACCTTTTTCTTGATAATTAGCGATAATGAGATTTTTCTTCAAAAGAGAGCGTTTTACGTGTAGAATTTCCCAATAATTGCTTAAAAATAAAGTCCTAATTATAAATGAACTTTTACTTATTGTTGAAAAGTTCCATCGAGTTTTTTAACAATGTAAATTAAAAGTTTATGCAAATTATTAACATCGTTCCATTATATTTTGTCCAGTAGCTTATTTCCTTTGTTTCATTATTGCATTTGTTCCATTTCATCTTTATTAAAAAATACTATCATGTAAATTTTATAACTTTGCATAATATTTATGCATTACACGCTCATCTTTATTCGGTAAAAATTTCATTGCTAATTATGCATTACTTTTTTAGTAATACACATATTTATGTCTTTGTTGTTTTCGTTGATTATAATATGGCCGCTACTGTATCTCGTTTCTGGGATCAGTTCAGATATTGGAGATTTTAAGACACCTGCTACCACTTAATCGTCACCAATGATTACCAACTTATTTGCTATTAACATATAGATACGTAAAATATAATCACAAATAATTTGGCTAATTTAGAAAGATACAAGAAATGGACAATCCCAGAGGATGGAAGAAGATAATATACTTACCTTTGATGCTGAATGTACAAAATGCATCACTATCTAAAAGAGAAGCAGGATTAATCTTTGGAAAACTCAGAGTTATTAACAAAATCTTAGAATGAAGATAAAGGATTTCGAAAGTTGATTAGATGGTCTAGTTATGAATTATAAATCGGCCAAAGGAAATTAGATAAAATTAAATGAAGAAAAAACGTAGCCGTAGCTAGAATAGAAGACATAATGATTTATTACATTGGATAATAAATCTAGATGATAGAATGTTCAAAAAGTTCTTATTTTTTCATCTTCTTCATAATTCTTGATTCTTCGTCATCCTCATTCTTCTTCAGCCTAAGTCTTCTTCATCTTCATTCTTTTTAATCTTCATTCTTTTCCATCTTTTACATCCCCATTCTACATCTTTCTCCTCAACCTCATTCTTTTTCTTATTATTCTTTTTATTAATTTTCTTGTCCCTGTTGCAAATATGAAGGCTATAATTTCTCTCCAAACATCCTCTCCTTTTTAGCTCGAAGCAATGAAAGGCCTCCTTACTCTCCCTGTACTATCATATATTTCCACAATGTTTTTTATAGCTTACTCAGTACTTACTTCTACTATTGTTGATTTTTCTGTTCCTTATGAATATCAGCATCTTGCAAAGATTTGAGCGTCATTATGGGTTGTAGAAATATTGCTCGTTCTTTCTAAGAACGAATATCGTTTTTAATTCGATTTGCATTTAAAATTTGTCATCGTTCTGTTAATGGTATTCTTAGTATATGCGTTAGATGCGCGTTGTGGTGCAGTGGATATCGACTTGGAACGATAAATCGGGGAGCTGAGTTCGAATTCCAGTTGAATTCCTTGCATTCACTTACTCATAAGTACCCTTAGGAAAAGGTATTAATCGGTCACTTCTATCTAGTTATGGTTTAAATAATAAGATAGATTCGGTTCTATAGCCTTGGTTGGCAAACAGTCTACCGCAAAAAGCAACAGCAAGCTACTGCGGATAATCTTCTACACAGTCAGTCATGTGTCTTTCGAGACATGATCGCCCAAAGCGTGTATCACGTAAGGCACTTAACTGACTGAGTATCCATCATTATCATCTATATTGAGTCAAGTCATCTCTTGAAAAACTAAACTATCGCTCGATTATTACTTCACCCACGTCTATTGAAGAGGTGAAGAGGCTCATCCCTTGTTCCCTGTTTAGAATGTGGTTTCCGGATTTCTCTTTTCCAAATCTTTTCACTCTTACGTAGCCCCCTGCACATCAGTGGCGTTACCACCTTGCTCGGGATGATATGATTAAAAAATAAAATGCTCAAACATTCACTGCCACTTATTTGTTACATAGTCAGAACAGTTTTTCTTTGTCCCTGAGGAAATTCTTTTTAATTTTTGGATTCATTTTCAGAATACACTATGTTCTACAGATAAAACATAAAATGCCTTTAAAAGCATCCTAAATGAATGAATCTGGTTTTGGGGAAACAAGAAGTCAAAATGCCAGATATTGCTTTGCGATGTTTCACTAAACTTCACAGAGGCTATTTAAAAAAACTAATAAAAAATACGTAAAGTAATTTAACCTCGTCAGAGAGATACGAAAACATAAGATAAACGTGATACGAAATAATAATTTCTTATTAAAGTTATTAAAAGAAGACAGCAAAAGAGTTTATCCAAAATCCGGGGAGTGGGGTACCAACTATCACCTGACGAAGTGCAATTCATAGTACTGAAACATGAAAGCATTTGTATAGCGATGTAAAATGCTTTTATTATAACCAGTTATAATTAAAGCAATATAATAATAATATATTTTTCTACTTTCTACTGAACACTTCTAAAATGAAATCTTAGGAACGGTGGACTTTTACTCCATTTGTTCTTACTCTAGCTAATATATATATATATATATATATACATATTAAAATAAATTTTTTAAAATTCAAAAATGTTGAATCTAAGAGAGATTTCACGCCTCCTCAGCAACAGTCTAAATCAAAATGAAAAAAAAATTAGATTAAAAATTCTTGGAATTTACCTTCCTACTTTTACATTTCGGATTAAAATAATATATATATATATATATATATATATATAAAACAAAGATTTCGATATTTAAATCCGTTAGATAGCCATTTCTACGAGGAATTAATAGCCATTTCTTCGCTTTTTTCGTAGAAATGGCTATCCAACGGATTTAAATATCGAAACTTTTGTTTTATTTTTTATATTTCGCTCAGTGAATAGAATGTAATATTTGCATCGAGCTCTCCACCTTGAACAATTTTAATATTAATGAAATTAATATTAATTAGGATCGGGATTTTGGAATTTATCAATCTGATCATCGTTTTGTATTAGATAGATAGATAGATAGATAGATAGATAGATAGATAGATTAGTCATCTACATACAAGCCTGTTTCGCTGTATCACAGCTCATCAGTGTGGCTAGACATCCACTTGCTTCTGGCCGGGATCGAAACTCAACCGATTTGGTGTCGGAGTCGCTACCCACTTAGACATAGACGCAAGGAATCAAAGAAGAGACATTTTAACGTTAGTCACCGAGAGAACTCAGCTCATTTCTGATAGGTGATGCATATATCGCAGTAGTGGAAACTGTTTTTAAAATTTCCTTCTCTAGAGAGCTCAGTCGTAATGACAGCATAATATATTAGTCATCCACATACAAGTCTGTTTCGCTGTATCACAGCTCATCAGTGTGACTAGACATGAGAATTAGAATGATAACGATATGCTAATTTGTAAAAACTTTTAGTTTTTTATATTACACGGATCAAACAACATTTTTAGAAAAACTGATTTTATTTTAGCTAAATGTACATTTTGCGATAGAACGTGATTTATATGTGGCATATGAACACTTACTGTCGTTTTTAATTTAACTATATCATTTCTGAAATTAGATTTTACGAATTGTTCTATTAAAAAGAAGAGAAAACAATTTACTCAAACCAAGATGGATTAGAATTTTCATGATCTATAAATCCCCAGCTGTTTAAGTTAATGTTTTAAATAAGCTCGTGTTGAAACAATATGGGATGCAAAAACGTATAACAAACAAAATCATAGTTGAAATTTTCTGTCCTTTCAAACTTGAAAAAATTTTTCTCTATAGCAGATTTTTCTCTATAGCAGATGAGATATTGCTTAAGCAACTGATTAACGGAGAGCTTGCTTTTGTTAATGTTGTGGATTCTGGTTGAGAAACCACACAAAATAATACATAACAAAAGCAGATATGGAGATAAAAAGTATAAGTTATATTGAACAAAAATATACAAAATGGAACACAGGTTAGTCAATTCAAAAATACTAGGAATACTATTAGTAAAATCAATATATACAGTCTTGTAGTGAAAAAGTATATCCAAATAATGAGTTTATATAAAAAACAACTCCAACTTACTATGCACCAATTTACTGACCAACTAAGTGACTGTGCGACTCTACAACTACTCTTTACAACAGTATTTATTTGCCATCCCACTTAAGGCAAACTGTGGCACAAGGCCTTTTTAATGTGGGTCTTCCGTGTCATAGAGCCTGGTCAAAAATATCCGATTATTGTTCCCAAGTAATGTGGTTTTACCCTTCGGCGGAGACAAGACTGGGTTAATCCTCTCCGCCCAAAAGTAGAGAGCTGACAGTGACAAAGACAGTTACTGCGAGGCAACTACTCTTTGCAACGGTATTTACCAATCTTCCCACGCAAGGTTAGATGTGACACAAAGTCATTTTATAGTGGATTTTCCCGGCCATATAGCCGGGCCAAAAAATGTCTGTCTATTTTTACCGAGTCGTGATTCTACCCTAGGCCGAACCACGGCTGGGTTAGTGCTCCCTGCTCGGAAGTAGAAAGCGCTCTCTACCCGAAGGCAGAGCGCTGACACTGTCATAGTCGTAGTAGCAGAGGCAAATGCCAACTACTTTTTACACCGGTATTTACCAACCTTCCCACGCAAGGTTAGATGTGAGAAAGGTCATTTTATAGTGAGTCTTCCAGGCCATATAGCCGCGTCAAAAAACGTCTGTCTATTATTACCGAGTCTTGGTTCTACTCTTCGGCGGAACCACGACTGGGTTAGTGCTCTCTGCTCGGAAGCAGAGAGCGCTCTCTACTCGAAGGCAGAGGGCTGACAGTGTCGCATTTGCAGCGGCAATTGCAACTGCTTTTTACAACGGTATTTACGAATCTTCCCACGCAAGGCTAGATGTGACACAAGGTCATTTTATAGTGGGTCTTCCCGGCCATATAGCGGGGCCAAAAAATGTCTGTCTATTTTTACCGAGTCGTGATTCTACCCTTCGGCGGAACCACGACTGGGTTAGTGCTCTCTACTCGGAAGCAGAGAGCGCCCTCCACCCGAAGGCAGAGGGCTGACACTGTCATAGTAGTAATAACAGAGGCAAATGCCAGCTGGTTTTTACAACTGTATTTACTAGCCTTCCCACGCAAGGCTGGATGTGACACATGGTCATTTTATAGTGGGTATTCCCGGCCATATAGCGGGGCCAAAAAATGTCTGTCTATTTTTGCCCAGTCGTGGTTCTACCCTTCGGCGGAACCACGACTGGGTTGTTGCTCTCTACTCGGAAGCAGAGAGCGCCCTCCACCCGAAGGCAGAGGGCTGACACTGTCATAGTAGTAATAACAGAGGCAAATGCCAGCTGGTTTTTACAACTACTGTTCTCTGTATAGGCAGGATAATATCTACACATCAGGCGAGTCCATTCTTGTATCCGAAAAGGGGTGATCCCCAACAGTTAAGTGCTACAGATGCCCTATAAATAACCTTCAATGAAGTTAAAAAAGACAATCACAAAACTCTTGAAATTAGTATCAAAGTTTGGGAAAGAGAATTCTGCGAGGAGATAAGTTTTTGATGGTTGAAATTGTTTTGAAGTCTAATGGTCATTTGAAGTTGAAAAGATCTGAAGAAGGTAAGGGGTGTAGATTCGATTCTGGAAGTTATTCAGTCTGAGCTTTTATGTAACATCTGCGGTAACGTTGTTCTATCACGTGCTCGTCGTCTAACCTTGCAGGAACTGATACCGACTATGTGAATGTATTTTCTGACAGACATTTTGCATATCAGTGTCAGGCGCTGGACTGAAGCGTGATGATACAAGTCGAAAGTCGTTTCAAAATTAATTTTGTGTGTAACATGTAACTAGGTATGTAAGAGCGAGGCAGGTTTACAAAGCTACAACTGCGGAGCCATCGCCGTTCGCTCAAGACTCAGAAGATGGCCCTACCTCTGTAAAGTCGTGACAGTTATCAGCCAGACTAACTAAACCCTATCATTTGATTTTAGTAGTAAAGGTTTTTCCAAAATCAACCACACTTTTATGAAGAACAGAACGCAGAACGGTATCCCATATTATGGAACACGGTTTACTAACCTCCTAAAGTTTGGAAATTAGGATTGTCCTTCTCCTGAATTGGTTGCTAATTAAGGCTAAATACAGCAATCTGCTCTACTATGTAACCTATATCTATTGGGGAAAACGAAGGAATAGATTTACACACCTTTACCAGGATATTTACCTATAAATTAGTGTAAGTTATCAGGTGGGCGGTAACGGTTATGTCTAAGTAAACAAGTTAATAAACACATTAAAAATTATTCAAATGCCTACATAAGACCAGTAACACTAAAAACAGCCAACAGCAAATAATAAATTAAGCAATAATAAAAAAATAATTAAGAAAAGTTAAGAAACAGCATCTTCAATATCAAGAACTAACTACATTAGGATCCACAATTATTTCTTCTCGAAATTCCGTAGAATAATCTGTAACATAATCGTCAACACCCACCCAATAGTCATCATAATAATAAATAGACTACCAATAATCTACCATTGACCAATATATATAAATCCGAGCAGAAACTCAACAAACATGACCTAAAACTTATGTTTAACCCTTTAGGGCCATTCGTATCATATTTGATACAGTATGAAAACAAGCCTTGAAAGAAATATTTTCCTGAAAATTTTTTTAAGAGAAATATTTTATAAATTTCAAATGAAAGCAGTACTGACTGCTCAGTCAATAAATACCAAATGTTTCCTTATAGGGAAATACCAAATGTTTCCTTATAGGGAAATACTGTATCAAATATGATACGAATGGCCCTAGAGGGTTAAGTAGTAATTAGTGGGGGATCTGTTTATTACTTCATAACAATATAGAACTGATCCCACACTTTATACCCAGTAGAAGCCTTAACCCTCTAGGGCCATTCGTATCATATTAGTGGGGGATCTGTTTATTACTTCATAACAATATAGAACTGATCCCCCACTTTATGTCCAGTAGAAGCCTTAACCCTCTAGGGCCATTCGTATCATATTTGATACAGTATGAAAACAAGCCTTGAAAGAAATATTTTCCTGAAAATTTTTTTAAGAGAAATATTTTATAAATTTCAAATGAAAGCAGTACTGACTGCTCAGTCAATAAATACCAAATGTTTCCTTATAGGGAAATACCAAATGTTTCCTTATAGGGAAATACTGTATCAAATATGATACGAATGGCCCTAGAGGGTTAAGTAGTAATTAGTGGGGGATCTGTTTATTACTTCATAACAATATAGAACTGATCCCACACTTTATGTCCAGTAGAAGCCTTAACCCTCTAGGGCCATTCGTATCATATTTGATACAGTATGAAAACAAGCCTTGAAAGAAATATTTTCCTGAAAATTTTTTAAGAGAAATATTTTATAAATTTCAAATGAAAGCAGTACTGACTGCTCAGTCAATAAATACCAAATGTTTCCTTATAGGGAAATACCAAATGTTTCCTTACAGGGAAATACTGTATTAAATATGATACGAATAGCCCTAGAGGGTTAAGGCTTCCACTGGACATAAAGTCGGTGATCGGTTTTCTATTGTCATGAAGTAATAAACTGATCCCCCACTAATTACTACTTAATCATATAATAAAATGAAAACAAGCCTTGAAAGAAATATTTTCCTGAAAAATTTTTTAAGAGAAATATTTTATAAATTTCAAATGAAAGCAGTACTGACTGCTCAGTCAATGAATACCAAATGTTTCCTTATAGGGAAATACCAAATGTTTCCTTATAGGGAAATACTGTATCAAATATGATACGAATGGCCCTAGAGGGTTAAGTAGTAATTAGTGGGGGATCTGTTTATTACTTCATAACAATATAGAACTGATCCCCCACTTTATGATACGAATGGCCCTAGAGGGTTAAAACAGAATGTTGTGGCTTGGTGTTAACCTTAATTTCTACTTTTACATTTAAATACGATCTATCCTTTGATATATAGAGGAAGATTCATATTGAATTTTATATTAGTGGATATTATGTACGTTATTACATTATATGCATTATAGTATTGTTTTATGTCCGCCATTAAATATCCCACAAGATTTCATTGTATCATAAAACCTGCCCAACCTTCCATATTTCCCTTACTGCTGGGATTATAACGGTTGCTGTTTGCAGATCACGAGTCATGATAATTCCTTTGAATATCTTTTAAAACTTTTTCGTTACTGTGTGATTCGAAAACCAGACATTTGGCGCCGAAAATTGTTTCAATTTTAACGTCTTTTTGGTTATTTATTTATTTACTTTATTGAATATTGAGTTTGCTTCGACTTAGGTACTTCTAAAAATGAGAATGGATTTCAAAATGCACGGTTTTTCTTCGCCTGGCAATAGTTTATTTCACTCCTGGTCGTTATAATTCGAATTGATTAAAGATGAGGAAGACGTCATGGATTAAAATGTCAGGAAGAGGCTGTTCGCAAAGAAAACTTAATCTGCTTAGCCGTCTGCAATTAACAGCGAAAGAGCGCCTTGAAATCGACAAGAAAAACATCAAATTGCTCATAACACATCAATTACGAAGCGGAAAACGCAATTACACGTTTGCCTTGAATAGAATCAGAATAACTCATATACCACATTGCTGGAAATTGAAACAAAGGAATTAGCATATACCATGTCAACACACCTCAATAAACATTGGATGAGAATATAAAAGACTTGCAATGCATAGAACGTTTTGCTAAGGTAAAATCTGTGAATTATAGGAAGCTCTAAAGGACAAATTTGGCATTTAAAAATAACCACAAGTTACACACGTTCAATTTTGACCATGCTGTGTCCTACATCAACGGAATAAACCCTCGAATGAAAATCTATTTTTTGGGGAATTGAAAAAAAAGAAATTCTTGGTTGGTTTGTTTTTATGGCATATCAACCTCGGCGGGTCATTTACTGCCAACTAAATTTTATTTATTTATTGCTGGTAATACGTTTGTCTTTCAACAATTGTTGTTTTTATATAAGTTTTGTGCCTGGTAATACTTTTTTTCTTTTCGAGTATCAAGATTCATTGGGATTTGTTTTTAAGGGCAGGCTCCCCAAGTCTTACCCTTGTTATTTAACCCATAACTGGAGAGAAGGGACGGGTTATTATCTTTCCCAAGTGTACCAGTGCTTAAGTGAATGCAGGGTATTCAAGTGGAATTCGAACTCGGCTCACCGATTTTTCTTTCCGAGCCGATATCCACTGCACCCCAACGCACATCCGTCACTAAACGCTTACAGCACCTGGTATTCCCAAACGGTCACCCATATAAGTACTGACAGGGCTCAACGTTGCTTAAATTCACTGATCGAGCGAGAACCGATGGATTCAACGTGATATGGCCGTAAGCCTGAAGAAAAAAGAAGAACAAATTAAGACTGGCACTGAATCTAAAGAATTCCAGAGAAAAGGAAGATCGCTGATCATAAGGCAAATATTTAAGAACGTTGCATTCTAACAGTCAGTAAAATGCCATACGGAATACAAGCTGACCGGGTACAAGTTTTTTCCGCGTTAGGTTGGCATAACCTTCTGCAGTAGACTGGTTGCCAACTAAGATTGTAGAAATCAATCTGTCCTGTCATTTAACCGAAACTTGGAGGAAAGTGACGTATAATACCTTTCCCATTGGCATTTACGCCAAAGCAACGAATTCAACTTGAATTCAAACTTGTCTCTCCTATTTTTCATTCTGAACCGATATCCACTGCACCAGAACGCAAATACTGACATGAATTCGAATTCAAGTTGAATTCGTTCCATTCCTTTATGCGCAAATACTCTAGAGAACGGTATTCATCCGTCTCTTCTCTCTTCAGCTATGGGTTAAATATTAGGGCAGATTGGTTTTGGTCGCCAACCAGTCCACTGCAGAAAGTAATGGCAACCTACTGCGAGATTATCTTCTGCCTAGTCAGTCACGTATGTCACTTAACTGACTGACTGAATATAATAGTTGGAAACATAATTAAAACTTCTACTGGGCATAAAGTGGGGGATCGGGTATCTATTGTTATGAAGCAGTAAACTGATCCCCCATTAATTATACTTAATATAATAACGGAATATAATTTATCTCTTCTTCCAGATATAAAGTAAATGGCAGGAAAGATTTGATTCTATAGCCTTGGTTGGCAACCAGTCCATCGCAGAAAGTAATGGCAACCAACTACGGTAAAAATATTCTGCCCAGTCAGTCATGTTTATTTCTAGTCATGACTAAGCGTATATCAAGTATGACCATTAACTGACTGACATTTTGCTGTTAAAATGCAAATGTCTGACCGTCGTAAAGTGTATAAAAATCTCATTACTGATGGAGGTAGGGTCTTTTTTTTAGACCCATCGATTGTCGATTGCGAGTGTGGGTTTTCTGTAGTAGACGAATGACAAACAAACAAACAAAAACGCAAAAAACGAACGATAAGAAAATAATTTTGTTGTTACCAAAGCGAACATCAAAAAATCGACGAAAAAGACAGTCAAAATAATTATCCCACAAGCGAAAAGAAACTATTTTTTTTTACATTTTTGTGGGGGCCTTGTGTCAAACACAACCGAAGTCCCTACAATTCAAAATTGAAAGAATGGTTAGAAAGATAAATGTTTCATTAGTAAAATAAATGGAATTTGATTCATAGAACTGAATAACAAATTTGTAAGAAGTAAAATACTGAAATAGAAAATGCATGTTGTTAATTAATCAGCGTGCGCTAAATGTTCAAGGAGAAAATGTAAGTAGTTAAATGTTCCACAGAAATTCGGAGCGTATAGTTGATAGTAGAAGAATGTGTATAAACTGAAAGATTAATCAGGCTACTAATAAAGTCTGTGTTGGATTCCTTTTTATGGTCGGCTAAAGAGTGAAAAGGAAAGTCAGGCAATAAAGGAAAATTGTACTCAATGGACATTAAGTTTTTGGAAATCGGTTGTAGTATCTTGTTGTTGTCGGCGTGTGAATGAAGGCCAAAAAAAAAGAAAATTGGAAGGAGGAAGAATGAATGTATGTCGACGAGGCATGACCGGGTCGGCTTGAAGTATCTTTCATTGTGACGAGGTCTTACAGATTACCGCTCCCATCTCGGACTGATTTTTACCAGTCAAGAGACGTTGTTAAGTAGTGAAATTTAGTCATGTGACTTGCTTGAAACTGCATGCCCATTCTCTAGGTGTTAAGAAAAATTGACCGGGTCATAGATCAATTTGCTATTTCCTATCGAATAAGAATGTAAAATCTTAATTTTCACACTGACTTGTGAAATTTGCCTTGGTCTGGGTTTTTCCAAAATGTTTTCAGGCGTTCTGATCCATGTTTGCTGGTGTGCAATTTTACTTTTTGTATTTTAGTTAATTGATGAATGATATAGGATTTGTATCCAATACATTCTAAGGATCATTGCAAAGTGTCTTTGCTACGTTGACTTTCCGGATAACCAAATCTCTATTTATGGAAAATCAAAGGCCCTATTATTTAGATTTTGAAAGGGATTAAATCAATAGATTTAATTTTTTGTTGGTAAAGCTTAAACCCTGATGGTCGTTTCATAAAAAAAAACTCAATCGAATTATTGATATACTGGAATTTATATTTGGCTGGTTTTACGAAATCGTAACACATGTTGAGTCGTTTCATGTTGAATTCCCATCAAGGTTTATTTAAAGTAGATTTTGTCAGAAGCATTCAATGAGGATTGAACTCACAATTCACTTTGCTAAGTGAGTTTGTCTGATTTTAATTTATTTCAAACGTTGTTAGGATATTTAAAAGCGAATTCGATATGGGGCATGGAGTGAGTACATGATATTCTTCTCGGTATTAATCGTCTAACAGAATAGCCACGGTAACCATTAATCTATCGATTGTTGTCTCCTTAAAAGGAGAAGGACACGTCGTTGGGATGTGCGTCGTGGTACAGTGGATATCGGCTCGGAACGAGAAACCGGGGAGCCGAGTTCGAATTCCAGTTGAATCCATTGTATTCACTTACGCGCAATCCGTCTCTTCCTTCGAGTTATGATTTAAATAGCAGGACAGATTGGGTTCTATAGCCTTGGTCGGCAACCAGTCTACCGCAGAAAGCAAAGGCAACCTACTGCGGGATAATCTTCTGCCCAGTCAGTCATGTCTGTTTCGAGACATAATCGCCCAAGCGTGCATCACGTATGGCACTTAACTAACTGACTGACACGTCGTTGATTTTTATAGGAGTAAATAATCAGATATTTGCTTTCAAAGTTTTAATGAAACGTCTAATATCAAGTGATGTGCGTTGTGGTACAGTAAATATCGACTCGGAACGGCAAATCGGTGAACCGAGTTCGAATTCCAGTTGAATTCCTTGCATTCACTTACGCACAAATGCCCTTGGGTAAGATACTATTCCGTCTCATCCCTCCAGTTATGGGTTAAATAATAGAACAGATTGGGTTCTATAGTCTACCGCAGAAAGCAATGGCAACCTACTGCAGGATAATCTTCTGCACAGTCGGTCATGATCGCCCAATGCTTAATGATGCCTGATAAATTAAAAATTATTCAGGTAATGAAAGGTGAAATCAGAATAAAACGTGCAAATCATGAGTGTTATATTTAAAAACAAAAGAAAAAACAACTTCAAAAAAGATCCCGAGAAGCAATACTCCTCACCAAGATAAGATGAAATTATTCAAAGGAAAATCGAAATATGATTTATAATAAATCATCTGTCCATTAAGATTTTCTGTCACTTTTTTCTTCGTATGAGAATTTACAAAATAAAGGTGATGTGTTATTTATTACTTTGTACTGCATTAGTTAATTCAATCATACGCACCGTAATGGGGACGCTATAGGGTGTCGTCAGTGATGTCATCGCGAGGATCACGAGGGGGTTCCGGGTCTTTTAACATCATACCCCCCTCACCGCGCGGACCCGACCAGAGATGATCAGCCTCCAGCCCACCCTCGATAAGCGCTTTCAGATACTGGAAAATTACGTTTAGGCCCGGTACGAAACCCTGCAAATGCTTCCGATTGACGAAGGTCAGAGTCACTTTCCATTTAGAGACGAACCGCACATGAGCTCGTCCGAAACATTAATTTAGACGCAGAATTTCGGGGAATTTTAGCTAACAATTTGGAATCCAGGCACTCTCTCTTTTGATCCATAACCAATTAGCTGTTCTTTCTACTGTTTCGGTTATGGACTTGAGTGCTTTTCTTTTTTTACTCCCACTATCCCAATATCTGTTAAGGCTTTGCATAAGGACCTTGCTGCAAATCCCCTAGTCCCCACTTCTATAGGAGTGCAGCTAGCCCTCCAGCCTTTAACCCTGCAACTCTCCAGCAGTTCGTCGTATTTTAACTTCTTCCTTTCATGAGCTTCCTCTGCGTTTTCTTCCCAGGGGACCGTCAGTTCCCACAAGACTATCTTCTTCAATTTATGCGAGAAGAAAACTATATCTGGGCAAAGTTTTGTGATGGCTATTTGCTCTGGGAATTTCAATCTTGAGCCTATATCGGCCCTTAGTTCCCAGTCTGTTGCAGGAGATAGCAGGTTTGGATTTACCTTTCATTTCATAATTCATTTGACATAATGACTTAATTTAACGTCCACAAAGTTACAAGTGTGATATTTTGAATTTCGATTCTGTCCAGGCGTCGTAGAATTGGGAATCTAAGGCTTTTAACAAGGTTCCTCTTAGAAACTGAGTTGAGCTTTATTGATGAGCTTAATATCAGTAAATTCCTTATGATAAAAATATTATCAAGTTTGATTAACAGGAGGGCTTACACGATTTTCATAGTTTATATCTATCCCAAACTGTTTCTATCTTTCTGTCTATCTCAAACTATTTCTTTTTTTGCTTCTTCAATTATTTCTTTTTTATATATCTTTCTTTCTGTCTTTCTATCTGTCTGTCTGTCTCAAACTATTTCTTTCTTTTTATCTTTCTTTTTTCTTTCTTTCTTCCCTTCTTTCTTTCTTAAGTTTCTTTTTTTTATTTTTCTATCTGTCCCAAACTGTTTCTTTCTTTCTTAACCTATTTCTTCGATCTATCTATCTATCTATCTATCTATCTATCTATCTATCTATCTATCTATCTATAGATATAGATATCTGTTTTGCTGTATTACAGCTCATCAGTACGGTTCGACATCCGATTTTTTTAAGCCAGGAGTGAAACCCGACCGACTTGACATCAGTCCGCGATTCTACCTCTGAGCTCTGGGCGCTCGGTAGAAGAAGGCAGACTTTTATCGTGTGATTATCTATGTAAACATACGCCAGTAGCCGCTTATCTGAGAATGTTCTAATTCATTACTGAATTACTGAATGAACGAGTTATATATATATATATATATATATATATATATATATATACGTAAAAATAAGACAGACACGTTATTCCATGGTTAAGTGGGGGTATGGCCTATTTCAGGCAAACCATCTTCAGCTTCCGTCTTTATTATACAGAAGGTTTTACATGAAACTTTTGGCATTGTCTCATTCATATATATATATATATATATATATATAGGAGAGAATGCAAAGAGATTTTATCTAAATAATATCAAATATTAAAAAAATAAAAAATATTTATATTTATTTTAATCTATTCATATCTATCAATCTATCTCACTTAATTTATATCCATATATGTATTTCAACCTTTATATCTATGTATTTTTCTCAACCACTTCGAATCTATCTGTCTATCTATCTGCGTGTCTGTTAAGCTATTGCAATTTGTCATCTTTACGTTAATACGCTTATATTTATCACAGTCGCTTCCATCTGACTTTCATTTTAATGTTATATCCTTTCGGTGCATATGTGATCATGATTCTCCACAGCTTCCTTTTCATTATTATTTGTAAATTGCCATTAACTCAGGGTGTGCATTTCAATTTGCATCGTTTAGACGGCTTTCCACTCAACGTTTGTTTCATGTCAAACCCATAATCTTGAGAAAGAGACTGAAGCATGTCTTACCTAAAGGCATTCGTGCAAAAGTGAATGCAATAGACGAACCCTTTAACTAACCGTCTAACTTATTTCAATTTTACTCGCCGATTATAATCTCCAAGCTGCTATTTGCTACACTGTCTTCAAATCAATTACTCTACATCTACACTACCGGTTATAGTTTTTTTAATGATATATTTCATATCATGTATCTTTTTAATGATATATCTCATCTCATGTATCTTTTTAATGATATATTTCATATCATGTATCTTTCTAATGATATATTTCATATCATGTATCTTTTTAATGATATATCTCATCTCATGTATCTTTTTAATGATATATTTCATATCATGTATCTTTCTAATGATATATTTCATATCATGTATCTTTTTAATGATATATCTCATCTCATGTATCTTTTTGATGATATATTTCATATCATGTATCTTTCCAATGATATATTTCATATCATGTATCTTTTTAATGATATATTTCATCTCATGTATCTTTTTAATGGTATATTTCATGTCATGTATCTTTTTAATGATATATTTCATATCATGTATCTTTTTAATGATATATTTCATATCATGTATCTTTTTAATGGTATATTTCATATCATGTATCTTTTTAATGGTATATTTCATATCATGTATCTTTTTAATGATATATTTCATATTATGTACCTTTTAAATGATACATTTCATATCATGTATCTTTTTAATGGTATATTTCATATCATGTATCTTTTTAATGATATATTTCATCTCATGTATCTTTTTAATGATATATTTCATATCATGTATCTTTTTAATGGTATATTTCATATCATGTATCTTTTTAATGGTATATTTATCTAATGTATCTTTTTAATGGTATATTTCATATCATGTATCTTTTTAATGATATATTTCATATCATGTATGTTTTTAATGATATATTTCATATCATGTATCTTAGCATTCGGGCCGTATAAAAATGATCTTTTTATTCAAGCTGATTATCCCCGACAAATCTTTTATAATTCATTCTTTTAACTTATTCCTTGATCATACTTTTTCCCGACCAGATTTTCTGCTGATATAATTTTCTGAAAAACAAAAAATATTCCAGTCATTGGTATATCAGGAATATACATGGTTCTTTGAAGATATTTGCGTGAAATAAAAGCTTTATTTACGAGAAAATTGTCATAAATAAACTTGAGACTACTTTTGACACATCTACTTAATGAATTTACATCAATGACAGCTTCAATAAAAGGTCTGAAACGTTTACATGCTCGAATTAGTTGATGTTTGTCGACTTTTGACATTGTGCCTAATATAGCGAACTTCAAGGATTTTGTTGTGTAGCTACGTAGCATAAGCAGAAGTCCAACGAATTCAAATTTGGAGAACTATGAGCCTATCTATTTGGGAGCGACATGTTCGTGGATATTGTAACTCATTCATTCTTGAGTAATCTTGGCCTTATTGGACGGCGCAAAGTGTTGTTATTAAATGTACGGCCTTTTTTAATACAAGCTTTCTATCAAAGGACCCCAAATCCTTTCCAACACAACCTTAGAAGCTTCGACCTTTAAGCCCCGAGAAAAGAAGTGCGGATGCTTGACATCTTCTTCATTGCTAGCAACTGCCAAAAACCTTATGTGCATGATCGTTCGAACGTTTTTTCGGTCTCTGTATAACCAGAGATCATTGTTTAGGTTTGCCTTATGGTCTCATCGAAGTAAAAACAAATATATATATATATATATATATATATATATATATATATATATATATATATATATATGAATTTACTCGAGCAACAAGATTAGCAACTAGGTCCCACCCTTTTACTGTGAAACCAATAAAATGTAAACGCAAATTCCACTCCATATCTTCTTCTCTCGCACTTCTCGCCTGTGGAATTCCCTTCCGCTTATTTACTCCCGCGACAGCTACAATCTACAAGACTTTAAATGTAAAGTCAATAGTCATCTTCTATCTCACTAATCTGCATCCTCTCTCTCATACTCCCTTCTGCGTCCACTCCACTCTCATCAATATTCTCATCCTTCTTTTACCCACTTCTTGACACCCCCTATAACCTGTCACTCTTTCTCATAACTTTCCTCCTATGTAACTCCCTGCAAAACAGTGGCAGTAAAATGCCTTCCTTGGGGCGATATGATTATATAAAAAACAATTCCAGACGGTTGATATTGAATTTCATTTATCGCACTACCTACCAAGTTTGCAGGAAGACCTTAGGTCGTGGCGTGTCGTTATGGCTCCATTTCATGTTTTTGCTATTTCCCTAACATCCCTAGCGTTACATAGACAAAGTTCCCTTTAGTGTGTAAGCTGTACTTAACAAAACAATTTTTTATATCTCTTAAGCTGGGGTTTCCACTATTTTTTCAATGTGTTGTTTTGTTCCATTTTTTTATCATTCTAAGTGCACCTACTATCACTGGCACGACTCTTGTTTTCAATTTCTACATTTTTTCTATTTCAATTTCCAAGTCTTTATATTTTGACAGTTTTTCGAATTCCTTGTTTGCTATGTTACAATCCGGTGGACACGCCATATCAATTAATAGACAAGTTTTTTCTTTCTGGGTTTTAACCATAATGTCCGACCTATTTGCTTCAATTTCTCTGTCTGTGTAGATGATGTAATCCCATAGAATGGTGACATCTTCTATTTCTGTAACCGGTTCTTGGTGATGTTCATACCAATGTTTGTTTACATATTTTCCATACTGTTTGCACATTGTCCAATGTAAATATTGCCCCACTCTATCGTGACGATTTTATATTCATTTGGGGCAAGTACGGAACATCCTGAGATTAGATGGTCTATTATTTCTTGATATTTATCAGAGAATCTGCATTTTGGATCCACATTATTATGTATAATATTTGCCTGAAAGTTCCTAGTGAAAAACTTTGGTCTTGCGCTGCAAAAATAAAGCCTTCAGTCTCAGATTTTAATCCAAATGCACGTAACCATCGATGAGTATTAACTTTATCAACATTAGATTTAATTGCACGTTGTGGATATTGGCCATGCAGAGGTTTGTCTTGCCAGCGTTGTTTCATCTGTTCAAGAGCTTTATCTTTGGCTTTCGTTTTCATATTTTTGCCTCAATAGTTGGTTCTTGGCTTCTGTTTTGCTTTTCTACACAATCTACTGAATGTAAATCTTGTTTGTATTTACTGCCTTCTTTTATTATTGAATATTTTTCTTGCTGTTTTCATGTTGTTTGACTAATTGTATCATCCAGTCTTTTGTTGTTTCTATGTGTGTTAGTAATCCAATAGTTGTTGTTTTGTATGACAATTCTCGCTGAGTAAGACCTCTTCCACCTTCTTTACGGGGTATGTATAGACGGTCTACATCAGCCTTTGGTTGATGCATATTATGTTTAGAAAGGAGCTTTCTTGTCTTAGAATCCATTCGTCTGATATCGTTTAGAGTCCAGTTCAAGATGTTGAAGCTATATTGGACCACTGGGATGGCAAGGGTTATTAATGGCCATAATTCTGTTCTGAGAATTCAATTCGGTTTTTAATGTCAGTCATAGCCTTCTATAGTACTCTTTACGCACTGTTTCTTTAATTTGTTATAGTAAATTATTTCACTCTCGTTTACACATAGCTACTTATAAAATTCTTCTTGCTCTAGGTCTTTTATTGTTACAGCAGAGGCTAAGATAGTTGAGGATGCTTGCTGTAGTGGTCCTCGTAATACTGTAGCTTTGGCACATTTATTCAAATGTAATTACATTCCAATGTTTTTACTGAAGCATTTTACAAATTGCAGAAAACCTTCCAGCTTGTTATCATTGCCTCTCCTTGGCCTAGCTCTCTCAGCCGACTTCAAGTGGACTAACTACATTGAATCCATAGATAGGAATGTGTCGGTTCCCTCTGTATGGCCAGGAAGCGTTTCTCGTCTGAATCCATCTTGTATATATAGAAATCTACAATCCGCCTGTGCATTGAATACTGCTGTCACTTCTGGTCGTGTGCCACTGGTATTCATCTCGGGGTTCTTGTCAAAATCCAGCGGTGAATTTGCAGTGGAACTGATCTTGACATAGTAGCTCAACTCCAGTCACTTTCTGACTAACTTAATGGGACTTACCTTTGTCTCTTTTTCAAATAGGTTCACGGCTTCTGCTCCGATGATTATAGCTCCATGGTCCGCCCATCTGCATAAATTTAGTCGAACTACTAGTCTAGCGACTAGGCCTCACCCTTTTACTGTGAAAATGATCAAATGTAAACGCAACTTCTACTTCTACTATTTCTTTTCTTGCACTTCCCGCCTATGGAATTAACTTCTGTATACTTGCTTCTCTGACAGCTACAACTCCAAGAATTTAAATGAAATGTCAATTGCCATCTCTTATCTCCTTGATTCGCATCCTTCCCCTGACAACCCTTGTATCATGTTCTTCTCTCTTTCCAATCTACTGCCAGGCAGCACTTTTCACACCAGCGTTCTCATCCTTCTCTTTCCATTCTCTGATGCCCCCTGGAACCTGTTTCTCTTTCTCTTTCTCGTCACTCACCTCTTATGTAACCCTCTCTGCACCAGTCTCAGTACTGCCTGATTTGGGATGAAATGATTATAAAAAGAAAAAAATTACCGGTTTAACAGTTCTAAAATTTTCAAAAGTTAAATTGTAATGAAGAGATTTAAGGTTATGACGTGATATGTTTTGAGGAGATGTGTGTTAACTGTAATACCACCAAAGTTATTGTAAATATATTTACCAGCTGTTTCAAATTCTCACATATATATATATATATATATATATATATAAAGAAAACACGACATATAAAAAGGTAACAGAGATGGCCAGGAATTTTGTAGGCTATGTACTAAAGAGAAAATAGGTATTTGCTTTGTATAAGCAACCGACAAAATTACTGAATTCTAAGACTGAAATCCTGAATAAATGTAGGCACAGCAAGCCCTGGCTATTACATCAGACTATTTTTTTTTAATCATCTCACCCCAAGCAAGGCATTCCACTGCCACTATTGCGCATGGGGCTACATGGGGGAAGGTAAAGAGAAGGAGTGCTTAGACATAGGGAATGTCAGGAGGAAGGTGACAGATGAGTAAGGATAGCGAGGATGAGGGTTGGGCAGATGGGAAGAGTACTTGATAGAATAGGAGCAGGTTAGTGTGTTAGGAGGTGTCTATTGACCTTATATTTAAACTCCTGGAGATTGTAGCCGTCGGGGAAGCAATCGTTTGGAAGAGAATTCCACAGTCGGGAAGTGCGAGGAAAGAAACTGTTGGAGTAGAAGATACGGCTGCATTTTATCGGTTTCACTGTAAAAGGGTGGGATCTAGTTGCTAGTCTAGTATCTCGTTCAAATTCGTATTTAGGGGTCACCAGTGATCTAAGTTCACCGGAGCAGAAGCCGTGAAAGAATTTATAAAAATTTATGCTGGTATACTACCTTTCTGTCTTTGTCTTTTATTCCTCACCCTGAAAATTATAAATAATAAAATGGTAAGCCCCACTTCCCTTGTGTTATGTAGTTTCTTTGATTTTCTGGTCGCGTGATTTGTCTTAATTACCTTTTTATATGTCGTTTTCTCTTTAGCTCTTTAGCCAGCTTTTCCCTGACGATCCGTTTAGGAGGAACCTAGGAAGGTTCGACTGGCTAATTAGGTGCTATTAAGTTCGCTCTACCCTTGTATTGGGCGCTTTTTGTTACTCGTGTCGGGTTTTGTTCTTTTCATTGGGCTTCGTGCTGATTTCTGTCCGAACACTTATGACAGACTTTCATGTCCTAAGTTCTTTCTTTTTTTTCTTATTTAAAACCATTTTTCATTTTCGTTCGAAAGGTTTCGACGAAGGTTTTCTAGACGAGTAATCACGCAATATGCAATATGCAATCACGCTTATATATATATATATATCCGAAAGCTTAGAAGAAAACCAATAAATAATTATCCAAATGTTGGGGAATTTTTGTCTTTATTTTCAACTGAAATTAAAGCAAAAATACGACGTTTAGAACGGCTCATGATTAAACATAATAGACATTCATTGTCTCTTATATTTAATAGCATATGTCTAGAAAATATATACATATATATATATATATATATATATATATATATATATATATATATATATATATATACTTCTGGCCATAACCAACCCAGTTTTTAAAAAAAATATGTATTTCATACTATTTTTTAGTATTAATTGCCAAGTGAATAATTCTAAAATATCTATCTATCTATCTATCTATCTATCTATCTATCTATTTTGCATGAATTTACTAAATAATCAATCTGTTTCTGTTCATATCTATCTATCTATCTATCTATCTATCTATCTATCTATCTATTTTGCATAAATTTACTAAATGATCAATCTGTTTCTATTCATATCTATCTATCTATCTATCTATCTATCTATCTATCTATCTATCTATTTGCTCCTTTTGTTATTATTACTTTGCAAAATTTTACTAGGCAAGGAAGCAAAGATGAACTCATCCGAATCACTCCAAATTTTCTTTATTCATTCATTGATGAAACTGCAATATAGGCAATTATTTATTATTTATGAATTCATTTGAGGCACAGGTTATTGTGCAATATTAACAAAAGAATCATTCGATTATCATTTACAATTATTTTCTTGGCAATATATACAAAACATAGTACGAAATACATCATTTTTTTAAAGCATAGGGTTGGCCTAATAATTATGGCCGGTAGTGTATATATCTAAGATTTTTCTTTAGATTTCATCAAGAATTTCTAAATATATAGTAGGATTATCAGATCATATGTAGCAGCAGGATTCAAAGCAAGAACAAACTGTAAACTTATAAATATGCAAGATAGATTCTGGTCATAAGAATTTTTCTAGTACAATATAGTGAGCCAACGTTCTTAACTGCAAATTTAGTACTGATTCAATAGAACTTTTCTACCTTATGTCAGCTGGAAATAGCTGGGAATCGGAAATGAGTCAGTCACCTGCAGGTTAGCATGATCCTTTCTGATGGAAGACAAGAAATTTACTCTACAACGATTAAAATAGCAGGGAGGACATTGGCATTCACCAATCTTCACATATATATTCATCCGCAGACAGATCTGTTTCGCTGTATCACAGCTTATCAGTACTGTTAGACATCCGATTGCTTTTAACCCAGAATTTAAATATATATATATATATATATATATATATATATATATATATATAAAACTTTAATCCAAAAGGAAAATCAGGAAGATAAATCCCAAAGAACCGATCCTTATTAATATTAATTACATTAATATTAAAAAATGATCAGGGTGGAGGGCTCAATGTACTTAATATTTAAATTACAGAAATTTCCCGATGATGCGTGAAATTTCTCTTAGAGATTTCATGTAGAAATGGCCATACAACTGATTTGAACATCGAAATTTATTTTATTATATATATATATATATATATATATTGCATTTACATTATTCGAAGTATTTCCCTGATCTTTGTTGCCATTTGTACGATGTTTCGGCAATTATACGATCCGGCCTTCTTCAGGTGCTAGGAATTTTGAACAGAACTCTTTGTTGCAATCACTGCAGCAGTGGTGAACATGCAACTTACAGGGTCAGAAGGAAATAACTCATGACTACCCGAAGTCGCTCTACGCAAGTGATTGAGAGAACATAATAATTATAATAACTGTGATTGTAATAAAGGGTTCAGCTCGAAATTCCTAGCACCTGAAAAAGACCGGAGCGTACAACGGCCGAAACGACGTACAAATGGCAACAAAGATGAGGACAATAGTCCGAATAATGGAAATGCTGTAAATACTACTTCATCTCAGAAATATATATATATATATATATATTGATTGATTGTTTAATACTTAGTTTTTGATCATAATAGGGTTAGACCAGCTTTTAGAATGTGTCCGTCATCATGCCTATACGCCTTCGGATCTCAGTATTACACATTCCCTTCTCTTTTAGAACACTTCCTCGGTATTGAAATTTCTCCTCGTGCTTGATTTTTGTATCCACGAACTGTAATTATGCTTTTCGGTTCCTCTTTTTTGCTGATGACAATTCATTCAGTTTTCTTGAAGTTTATACTCGTCGTAAAAGAAGTTCAATTTCTGAAATAATTATTTTTTCCTAAGTCAACATACATAATAACAATAACGTTCGAAAAATTGCTTACACATTTCCGCTAACTTTATAACCTGAAGATACTTTAATTTAACAATTTTACAAAACCAAAAACATTTTTGCTCTTGTTCAGAAACAGCTATTACAAAATAAAATCTTTGGATTTGCCTTGATAAAGTCAATCAGAGTATGAAATGTGTCTGCTAAGATAAGTTTTCCTTTTGTTTTTCTTCATATAAGATAAATGAGCGCTCAATCAAATAAAGAGGCGCTCAACATCTATGGACACACATGTGTCCAGAATGGCCTGCATGCACTTTTTAGATAGGTGTATTCGTTTGACATTTTAGATTTATAAAAGGAACATATGAGGCTCGAGGTGTTGAGGATCAATTACCACGTGTTCCTCGAGTGGACAGATAAGACCGGCTTGTCATCTTGCTTTAATATTTGCACGCAGTTGATCCCGATGTTCAAGTCGGCCTGGCCCAAATCTGTGTCTAAATAAGATCAGAACAACCACCATTTCTCTCGCTGTAACACGTTCTTTTCCCAGAGAGAAAAGTGTATACAGCACTGCTTAAGGTTGCCTTTAAGTTTGTCTTTAAAATGTAAGAGTGGGCTTAAAACTGACATGCTCTTTAGTAGCTGACCAAAGACATCTTTTCAAAGTTTGCTGTCGGTCAATTTTATAAAACATTTGTGCCTGTCTTTAAGATTCGATCCCTATTATAGCAATACAAATGAGTTGGATTAAAAAATAAAATCCATTAATTTTTAAGAGTTGCTTTGTTTACGTTTACTTTTTATTAATGTTGTAGCGATACTTTGTTTGTTGGATGCTGGATCATGTAATCTAATAATTTAATATATATATATATATATATATATATATATATATATATATATATATATATAAAAGAAACTCAAACGTAAAAACCACAAATTTATTCGCCTGAAGAGAGTTAATTTTAGACTCGAAACACGTGTAGCGTCATGGACAATTAATGTTTTATAACATGTATAATTACAAAAACAATAAACATACACTTTAAAGAAAACGTTCACGGCCTCTCGCACATTTTATTATATATATATATATATATATATATATATATATATATATATATGTGTGTGTGTGTGTGTGTGTCGCAGAAGTGGAAACTGTTTTTAAAATTTACTTTTCCAGCGAGCTCATTCGTAATGAGAGCATAATATATTAGTCATCCACATCTGTGATACAGCGAAACAGGCTTGTATGTGGATGACTAATATATTATGCTCTCATTACGATTGAGCTCTTTGATGAAGAAAATTTTAAAAACAGTTTCCACTTCTGCTATATGCGTGACTTTTCAGAAATAAATTGTGTTCTTTTGGTGACTGGCATGTGTATACACTACTTATATACAACACGTATATTTTTACTTTCTTTGATTCCATGCGCCTATGGCTTAGGGAGTAGCGACTCCAACTGACACAAAATCGCTCAAGTTTCGATCCCGACCAGAAGCAAATGGAAGTGTCTAGCCACACTGATGAGCTGTGATGCAGCGAAACAGGCTTGTATGTGGATGACTAATATATATATATACACACTACCGACCATACCCCAGTTTTTAAAAATATTATGTATTTCATACTGTTTTTAGTATTTATTCCAGATGGATAATTCTAAATGAAAATTGAATGGTTCTTTTGTTGTTATTACTTTGTAAAATTTTACAAGGTAGCCAGGAAGCCTTTGCTTCGACCAGCCAATAAGAAGAGACTAGCATGGGGAAGAGAGAACAAAAACTGGACACCAGAACAGTTCATTTGATGCACATGTTATAGTGCAGTATTAACAAAAAAGCAGTTCTATTTTCATTTAGAATAATCCTCTTGACAATAAATACTTAAAAGATTATGAGATGCATCATTTCTTTTAAAAATCTGGGGTGGCATAATATAAGATCAAAATATATTTAATGTGGACAAATTTGAGACTTAGCTATGCTGTGAAAACCAAAGAAATACTGAATAGTAAAACATTACAATAATGCACTCAGTAAGTCGGGTTGACATAAATAAAACCACTCAGCTATGTGCCAAGTTTCTCTACATTAATTCTATTAAATTTATATCCTTATCTTTAATAGCGAGCAGTTTATGAAAAAAAAAATCTGCTTGCCTAAAATGACTTTCTCTTTCTAAACCTAATGAATAGCACAGCAATTCTTGCACTAAACACCATTAAAATTTAAAACTATGATGTCAACGACAGCATTTCGGAGAGGGTGTAAATAAAAAAGAAACTTATAATTGATATCATTAAGAAACAGCTGTAATTTTCTGAAAAACAGGATAAGCAAAAAGAGCTTACCTGTAATTGTTTCGGCATTCACCCTAGTCGGGTTGAACCGGCTTCTTCCCATGCGAGGGAGACAGATTCGTTGGTATTTGTTTAAGGGCAGGATCTCAAGTCCTACCATGTATAGACCTCAGGCATTTCAATTATCATGCAACAGGTTGACAATACCTGATGCGGTAGACTGGCTGCTAGCCAAGGCTATAGAACCCAATCTGGCCTTTATTTAACCCATAACTGGAGGGAAGGGGTGGATTAATACCATTCCCAAGGGTACTAGCGCATAAGTGAATGCAAGGCATTCAACTGGAATTCGAACTCAGCTTCCCGATTTCTCTTTCCGCGACAATGTCCACTGCACCACAACGCACATCCGTCAAGAAACGCTTACAGCACCTGGTATTCCCAAGCGGTCACCCATCTAATTACTGACCAGGCTCAACGTTGCTTAAGTTCGGTGATCGGACGAGAACCGGGTCTAATAGTCACAGGACGAATAGAGGCAAAGGCAGATAGGAGAAAACAAAGCGAGACAAGTGGAGTAGGTTTTGGGAGGCATACCAAGAGGAAATTGTTAAGAGCGACAAGGGATAGAAATAAGTGGAAGTTCATGGTCGCCTGCCTCCCGAAAAGACATGGTACATCAGAAAAAGAAGATTCAAAATATGTATTTAATCAATTGTCATTAGTAGAGATTAGCAGAATAATGTCTCCGTTTTAAAAGCATAATCATTAGCAATTATAATTTTTTTTCTTCACAGAAATCACCCTTTACAACACCGTGGCCTTTGGGAAGCTGGTTAATGTTACTTTGATTCGACCTTGTGTTAGACTTAACCGAACTCCCTTACAAGTTTTATGCAGAATTATCAGAACGTTGGTAGTTGGCAGGATGGAATATGTGGAATTGTGTGGAATAGTGTAAGAATAAAATATACATTTTTCATGTTAAAATAGAAATTTATTAAGAGGAAAGAATAACACAAGTTGTATAAGTTAATTTTCAATTAGAAACATTATTAAAAAGTTAAGAGTAGAGTTCGTGTTCAATGATAAAGTTATGGGTATCAAGACTTGTAGAAAATATTCGTAATAGTAATTCTTCAAAGAGTATATGCGTACGTGCGTATGTTTTTATGTATGTATGTATGTATGTTTGTATGTATGTTTGTATGTATGTATGTTTGTATGTATGTATGTATGTATGTTTGTATGTATGTATGTATGTATGTATGTTTGTATGTATGTATGTACGTATGTATGTATGTTTGTATGTATGTATGTATGTTTGTATGTATGTATGTTTGTTTGTATGTATGTATGTATGTATGTATGTTTGTATGTATGTATGTATTAAATAGGAATGTCTTTAGATGGAGAAGTAGAAGTAAAAGGAATCATCAGAAGGAAAGTGAAAGACGACAAATGTGCAGGTTACCTTGAAGCTTCTCTTGTTACATTTTAGCTTGTCGTCTTTCCAGATTCCATCCCATGACTGACTGACGCTGATTAAGTCCTTTTATTTTCATTAGATTTTTCGCACTCGCGAAGTCCTCAAATCTTGCAAGTCGCTCCCATTGGTCAAAAATCAATTCTTGCTAAATCTAGTTTCGACTTTGTTTTTACGCACGTGGTCAATCCTTTTTCTATTTGGGAAAAACAGGATTTCATTGCGAATTTTTGCAAAAGAGAAGAAGGTTGATTTTAATTCTTAATTTCTTATCCTCTACAATATCACTAATACTCAGAGGATTAATATTTACAGCAATGTCTCATTTGATAATCTATCAAATAATACTCTGTAAAATTCTCTTTTAAAAACACTTTATAATAATTTTCATTTGTTAGTTTCATTGTTCCGTCAGTTGTCAGCGATTTTCGTTGAAGACCAAACTCACCATCGAAAACGGTCCACCGAAAATAATCGTAAAATTTATCAACGATAAACGATAATAGCAGGACATAAATCTTCGGATAAAAACCACAAAAAGTCGTTTTTCTTGCACACAAAGACCATTCTTTTTTTCCTCCCAGTAAGATTCTGAATGTTAATTTCATTAGCTACCACCCCCTGCACAGAAGCAAGATTATTTGAAAGTATTTTACGATCGCGAACCGCTGAATCTGTCTAATGAAATACCGATGATTTTTTTATACCATGCCACCTGGTACGAGGAAATTGGTCTAAAAATAGCTTATTGCTCATCAAAGAGACGACTGAATGATAAAAGACTGCGTGAATATTTTTTCTATCAGTGACATTTCAAAAATATATTTCAGTACATTGCTTTTACTTCTCAATGGTGTCTGAATTAAAGAACTGGATTAGAGCTTTAAAAAATCCTCCATTCAAAGTGGGTGTCGTCGTATTAGAAGATAAAAACTAAAATAAGTAAAAAAGAGATTTTTTTTTCTTTCTGATCTATGTCGCTATTTTCCTTTTGTTGGTTGATGTAATTATATTATTGTTCCGGAAATGTCAGCGAACGTCTGATGATCCGATCACGAAGACGTCATTCAAACGAAATAGATGGTCTAGACGTAGCCGGCAAAATACATGCTTTAATCTCGATTAGTTTTTATATACATCACTTTTAATTACCCTAGTGCAAACCAATGCACATAGAAATGCTCATAAATATATATATATATATATATATATATATATATAGAGAGAGAGAGAGAGAGAGAGAGAGATAAAGAGAAATACAGAGAGTGTGTGTCGGTATATCACTGTGAGAGAGAGAGAATAATACAACAATTGAGACAAGCGGAAAGGGATTTTTTTCGTTATACAATCGATCTTCCAATAAAGACGTGCACTGTTTGGCCCACTCGTATAATGCCTAAAATAAAAAGGTAGTTTAGAAATACGTAAGGTACGCAGATGATACAGTGCTGATAGCAGACACAGAAAGGAAACTGCAAGACCTACAGAAGGTAGCTGAAGAGAGAGACAAAAAGGACTACAAATAAACTGCAAGAAAACTGAATGCATGGTCATCAGCAAAAAGGGCAGCTCAAAATGTCGATTACAGGTGAGGGACTCTAACATCAAGCAAGTGAAGATTCTAAACTTATTTATAAATGAAACTTTGTCTCTGTGTGTGTGCGTGTGTATGTTTGTGTGTGTGTGTGTATGTGTGTGTGTGTGTGTGTGTGTGTGTGTGTGTGTGCATCCGTTACCTATAGACTCCGAAACGGCTGAACCGATTTTCTTGAAAATTTACACAGTTGTACTATAAGTGTTTCCGAGTGTTCTTAGCTAGGTTTTGTGTCGAGGCACCCCCGATAAATATCGAAAATCGATAATCGAAAAAATCGGGTTATAAAAGGAGTGGACCGATTTTAATCAAATTTGATACACTCATAGACAAAGACATAAGAAATGATATTCGGAAGTTTCAAGGTTACAGTTCTTACAATAGTGCAGAAAATTTGATATTGGTACTAGGAAATCAAAATTTGACTTACATCCATTCATTTTTCTTTCAGTCTACGGTTTTGCTTTAACTGGAAACAACTATTGCTTTTTAGTCTTTCGTGCTAACGTCCAAAGTGTCTGAGCTACAGTACCATTGCTTATTTTTAAAGCTTTCATTATACTCGAGCAACGCCGGGCTATACTACTAGTCTTAAATATCTAGGAAGTGTTTCTAACAGAAGTGCGACACTAAGATCCGAAGGCGAATTGGCATGGCGAAGGAAGCATTACAGAAGTTGAGTAAAGTATTAAGAAACAGGACAATTTCACTAGAAACAAAGAGGAGAGTACTGAATTGTTATGTGATGTCAGTTCTTCAATATGGCAGTAAACGTTGGACAATATCTTCGAAAATGAAGGAAAAACTTGAAGCAGCTGAAATGTGGTTCTACAGAAGGATGCTGCGGATATCGTGGACCGAGCATTTGAGCAATGACGAGGTTTTGGAAAGGATGGAAACGAAAAGAAAATTAATGCTGAGCATCAGGAAGAAACAACTATAGTTCCTGTGAAGGAGGGCTTGGAGAACCTTTTACTGACAGGTCAGATGGAGGGAAAAAGAGACAGGGGAAAGAAGCGGATAACATATTTGAAGGACCTGATCAGGTGGATGACGGAACGAGGTTTGCATGGTGCAAAAGCAAAAAGCGTGGTAACAGCCACCAGGGACAGAGAGATGTGGAAAGCTATGATCGCCTACGTTCTGAAAGGACATGGCACATAAAAGAAGAAATATTTTTAAAGACGATCGTTGGACTTAGACTATTATGGAACAATAAAAAAGTCACTGCTTAATTTTGCTTGATTTATAATATCTCATACTTTTTTAGAACTTAATGATAGATTGTGTCTGCTTCGTAAAAAGTTGATAGGCAGACAGACAGTAGCCCGATTTGCACGAAACTCAAAAAATGTTGACATAGGTCTAGATTGAATTGGATTTAAAAATGATAAATACACGTTTAGTCTGCCCTTGATTAAAACGGTTATACATTGATTCGATTAGCACAACATTTAATGTGTATGTCTATGAGCCTAGCCTTATAGTCTCATTTTTCTTTATGTGCCAGGTCCTTTCAGGACGTAGACGATCAAAGGCTCTCCACTTAGTCCTATCCCTTGTTGGTCTTAACACTTTTCCTTTTGGTAATTCTCTCAAACACTACTTTACTATCCACTTGCTAAATCTCATCAACTATGTCACGCTTTACGTTATTCCCTCTATCTTTCTATCTATAAGTCCTGTAATAGATTCTCCAAGCCCTCCTTCCTCATTGGTTGTTCCAAAAAAACCTCAGCTGGCTCTTCCTGAAGTTAAGTATAAGTTTCCTTTTCATTTGCATTCTCTCCAAAACCCTGTTGTCCCCTGCATCCTTTTGCAGACCCAGATTTCTGTTTTTGCGAATCTTTCCTACATCTTTGGGAAGATCGCCCAGAATTCACTGCCATATGGGAAGACAGTCAGTCAGTTAAGTGCCATACGTGATACACACTTGGGCGATCATGACTGACTGGGTAGAATATTATCCCGCAGTAGGTTGCCATTGCTTTCTGCGGTAGACTGGTTGCCGACCAAAGCTATAGAACCCAATCTGTCCTGTTATTTGACTCATGGCTCGAGGGGGAAGAGATGTATTATATTATTACGTAGTAATTAGTGGGGGATCAGTTTAATACTTCATAACAATAGAAAACCGATCCCCCACTTCATGACCTGGCGAAGCCTTAATCATGATTCCAACTATTATATTCAGTCAGTCAGTTAAGTACCATACGTGATACACGCTTTGGGCGATCATATCTCGAAAGATACATGACTGACTGGGCAGAAGATTATCCCGCAGTAGGTTACCATTACTTTCTGCGGTAGACTGTTTGCCGACCAAGGCTATAGAACCCAATCTGTCCTGTTATTTAACCCATAACTGTAAGGAATAGACGGATTAATACCTTTCCCAAGGGTATTTGCGCGTAAGTGAATGCAATGAATTTGGTTGGAATTCGAACTTGGCTCCCCGATTTCTCGTTCCGGGCCGATATCCAATGCGCCACAACGCACATATGAGAAAACAGATATCATATAACAGTCAAATTTTATTGATATGTTACTTAAAAGTGCTGCATCTAAAAGTCGTCGAGATTAAAGCAGGTTATTTACCGCTGACTGGCCTTGAACTCATCCCTTGGAGAACGTACCAGTGTACCACTAGACAAACTTATGGAGATGCTGACTTTCTGCACACAAACAACACACTTCGGATTGAGATCAGACATATCTCGGCAGGATAAAGGCTTGGCAATGGGCTCGCCATTATCACCATCACTAGCTAACATATACATGGAATACTTTGAAGAGATGGCATTAGAATCCACAGTTTTAAAGCTAACTATGGCTGAGATACGTTGATGACACCTTCATATTCTGGACACACCAGGAGGAGGTCCAGACAAAACTCGACCATGTGAACTCAATATGACCATCCATACAGTTCACTATAGAGAAAGAGAGTGACAACAAACTGGCATTCCTGGAGGTCAAAACATCTGTATATCGTAAGCCAACATTCACCAGACAATACCTCAACTTCAACTCCCACCGCCCACACAATGTAAAGAAAGAGATAGTCCACTGTCTGCAACATCGAGCATAAGTCATAAGCAGCGATCCAGAGTCATACGAACAGGAAATGGTCAGTATAAGCAGTACCTTACAATGAAACAATTATCCAGGGTACATGACAACAACCCTGACATACAAGGAAAGGAGGGTGCATGAGGATAACAACTCTCAGAAAACAGCCTCGGTCTGTCTACCCTATGTGAAGAGGGTATTGGAGAAAATACAAAGGATCTGTGGTCCATATAACATCAGGACCATCTTCAGAAGTGGTTCTACACTTCGCAGGTACCTCACCCGAGTTAGATCCCCAACGAAATAGGACATGACTAAGGACTGTATGTACGCTCTTCGATGTTAGTTGTTTAGTTCATGTGACATGACCCAAATAGTTGCGAGTTCAATATCAGGCTACAGCAAGTAACTTACAGGGAGATAACTCATGACTTACTGCGCAAGAGATGAGAATGATTGTAATAAAGGGTTCGGTTCGAAATTCATATCACCTCAAGAAGGCCGGAGCATACAACGGCCAAAACGTCATACAAATAGTAACAATAGTAATAATGTAAAAACTGTAAATGAAATATAGACAAGTGTAATAGCTTCATTACCATTTCATAGCAAAATTGCCGTGCTATTTTTTAAGTTTTACACTGAGTCATTTATATAACATGAAATATTCTCGTTTGGCATCTAAATTTATATACAATCCTAATGTTGGTATTCATACATACTCTTGCAGATTAAGAAAGGTGGATTTTTGAACCGTAGTATCTTACTGAATTTGAAAGTTAAGGTTTGACATCAGGAATAATGTCACAAAATACCCTTTACTTTTTTAATCCCTACCGATTTTTAAAACAAACAATTTGAAGATTAAATCCAAAATCGTAGCTTTGCAATTTCATTCCGGGGATGAGTGAAAGCCTTATAGCACACTCTTATAAAATTTCTAATTTCCTGAAGCTTTACAAATCTTATATGGACAGGATGCGTGTTACAATCACATTCTTATAAAATAATTGTGCCATCAAATAAGACCTTCATTTGCTTGAAAAGGAAATTATACTGAACAATTTTGCTCTATTGGGATGTTACAATTATGCAGTGCAATAGTTTTAGTGCCATTTCTAATGCAAATTGAAAACATGTCGTGTTATAATTTGTGTGCAACTGTTATATGCACTTTTATCTATGTTTCGGTTTTATTTAATACTAGCAGTATAGCCCGGTGTTGCTCGGGTGTAATGGAAGCTTTAAAATTTAGCCATGGTCCTGGAGCTCAGACTCTTTGGACGTTGGCACGAAAGATTAAAAAGCAATAATCGTTTCCAGTTAAAGCGAAACCGTAGACTGAAAGAAAAATGAATGGATGTAAGTCAAATTTATTTATTTTGATTTACTGGTATCGATATCAAATAAGTTTTTTTCGTCGTAAACTGAAATTTGAAGGCTAAATAAGTCCTTTGAGTAAATGGTATCATGGCTGAGACTAATAACCACAATTATACCTACTTAGAGCCAAACCCGAAGCAAAAATTAAATAAAAGGGCTAAAAAAATACAGACATACAGGCAGATAAACAGACACACACACAAACATCTTGCCTTTTATAAATATATATTATTGATTTTCTGCACTATTGTAAGAACTGCAACCTTGAAACTTCTGAATATCGTTTCTTATGTCTTTGCCTATGGTTGTATCAAATTTGATTAAAGTCGGACCACTCCTTCTATAACCCGATTTTTTCGATTATCGATTTTCGATATTTATTGGGAGTACCTCAACACAAAACCTAGCTAAGAACACTCGCAGACGCTTATAGTACAACTGTGTAAATTTTCAAGAAAATCGGTTTAGCCGTTTCGGTGTCTATAGGTAACGGACACACACACACAGAAACACACATACACACACACAGACAAAGTTCCATTTATATATAAGTTTAGATGATCTCACAAATGAACTAAGAAATCTTATTTACTGAGTGGCTATTTTTTTGACTGTTTTACTTATCGAATACAGTAGAAAAAAGCTTGCATATTTTTCTTCTAGGGATATATAATTAGAATTCTGGTATGAATATACTTTCCATTCCATGTATCTGTTGTGAGAAACAACACAAAATAATAAATAACAAAAAAGATATAGAGATAGAAAATTGTAAGTTATATTAAACAAGATATACAAACTGGAACACGGGTTAGTCAATTCAGGAATACTATTAGTAGAAATAATTATATACAGTCCTGAAGTGAAATAGTATGTCCGGGTAATGGGTCTATATCCAACAACTCCAACTAACTCTGCACCAAGATACTGACCAACTAAACAACTGCTTTACAATGCTACAACTTCTTTGCAACTAACTTTGCAACTACTCTAACTACTCGCCGTTCTCTGTATAGGCAGGATTATATGCACACATCAGGCGAGTCCATTGTTATGTGCAAAAAAGGGTGATCCCCAACAGTATCTAATACAAAAAAATATCAATTTGAATTCATTCGTGATATAGTAAAATCATAAATTCACTCTGTATAAAGAATTTTGCAGAAATTAGGTATTTCTGTATATTTTGAGACGATCTTCAAACAAAAGGCTTTTAAAATTGACTAAAGATATGACTAATTTTTGGTGGCAATAATTATCTCATCAGATTCGAGCTTTCAAATTAAGTGCCGTGTTGATTTTTGGAAGAAATTGAAAAATGAGCTTACTCTATTGCGCATACCATTGCCTCTGAAAATATAATTCAATGCAAAAACAATTATAATGCACATATTGTTTGAAAAATTAATTTCTTTCTAATCAAGTGAAATGTGTTGATTACTATGCAAGGAAAAGTTTTGTCCGGTTGAAAAATTGTCAAAAAAATATTTTCGGCATTAACTTTATTGTTACAAAAATTATTATTTACAGTCGTGGAGGGGATTTTAATGCCAAAATCTTGAGTCAAAACTTTAAAATAGGCCTAACTGAATCCAAAACGTAGATATTAGTCACTTTTGCACTTGAGTGAAAGGAGAAGACATTAACCCTGACCTGTTTATACTCGAATTAAAAATAAACAAATCCTATTTTATATATGAGCTAATTAGTTATTGCTCGCTGGCTTTTTATTTGATTCTGCAGTCATCTACACCAGATAATAACGTCTTTCTTGGTTAACCACTTGACGAGGGAAATACCCACTGCATTTTCGACAATCGGGGAAATTGGTTTCATTATGCGCCGCCGTCATTCTGGCAAAAGCGCATCAGATCAAAAGTTATTCATCTTTCTCAATAAAAGTCGGATGGAGATTACTTTTGCAGTATTTCAGAGAAAGATCTTCTCCTTCAGAATATCCTACAAAGAACGAAATGTATGTTAAATCGAAAGTGCAATGTCTGGTAAAAAAATGATTGATGATTGTTGAGATTAGAACTCAGCACCTTTGTCATTAAAGGTCAAAATGGTAACTCATATCTAAATGGCGTTTTCATTAAATGATTCAAAACGCTTTTGTTAACTGTTGCATTCTTTTGATCAGGTATGGGGAATATTTATTCGAACCAGTCGTGTTCTCGAACAGAGAACTAAATGATTGATTCGATTAAAGACATTTTAGGTTCTTTTACAGTTCAGCAATTCCGACAACGTTCGCTGAGCCGTTTGCCTATCGCTTCAGAGCGGGAAACCTGAAGGCACACCGGAGTTTTGTGTTTCCGTGTGTTTTATAAGTTTCTATGCAGCATCGATAACACTACTTTCATTTAGTAGTCGAAGACTATATGTATGTATATATGTATGTATGTATAACTGTTATATATATATATATATATATATATATATATATATATATATATATTCAGAAATTATAAGATAAATATATTATGATGTCACTACAAAAGTAGCAATGTTGTTTCGACACTACTTGTGTCTTATCAAGTGAGGAGATTTATTTCAAGTTGAAGAGTTTTAAAAGGTTAAAAACAAGCCAAACCCCCTTGCTTATATATATATATATATATATATATATATATATATATATATATATATATAACAATGCTACATATAATTATATATATATGGAATTATACCTATAATTATATGTATAATTATTACAAATAATAATAATTAAACATAATTATATATACAATTATACGTCTTACGGTCATATCACGTTGAATACACCGGTTCTCGTTCGATCACCGAATTTAACCAACAATGAGTCTGGTCAGTACTTAGACTGGTGACCGCTTGGGAATATTAGGTGCTGTAAGCGTATATTGACTGACGTGGGTTGTGGTGCAATGGATGTCGGCTCGGAAAGAGAAATCAGTGAGCCGATTTCGAATGCTCTGCATTCACTTACGCGATAGTACCCCAGGGAAAGGTATTAATCCTTCCCTTCCCTCCAGTTGTGGATTAAATAACAGGGTAGGACTTGAAACCCTGCTCTTAAACAAATCCCAATGAAACTTTCTCTGTCAGGGAAAAAGCTGGCTCAACCCACCTAGAGTGCATGCGGCTTAGACACACGTACAATTATACATATATATATATATATAGCAAGTGTTTATATATTTATTTCTGTAGAATGATTAGTAATACTGAATCTCTGTCTCGTCGATTATGAACCTACATGCAGTATACGAGCTAATATAGTGAAAACCAGAGACAAATAAGGAGTGGGTTGGTGTAAATCTAGCAAAAACCAGTGTCTCTATCACACACACACACACACACACACACACACACACACACACACACACACACACACACACACACTGTTATCTAATAAGTTTCTTGATGGTAATATGAATTTGATATTATTATCAAGAAGCTGGTTGGATAACTAGAAATTATCAATATAAAAAGATATAGACAAAATATGTCTATAGCATTCAATGAAATATGTTTGCGAAGATTTATCGTCCTCTGCTTGAATTCGAACTGAGGCACGTTATGTCTTCCACATGTTTTGGCCAAAAACGTTCAACCGCCGACTGAATGTTTATTCATATTTTCAAAATTTTAGCGCCATAATAAACTATTGACACGTGCAACTAAATAAATCCTATATTTGCCTTGATAAAGTCTCACAGATGATGAAATGAATGGTTTCTACTCATGTCTTTTTATTTATATACATTTAGAGATGTTACGGAAAATACCGAAGATTAACAAAATGGTTTAACAACCGACATATTGAAATTATTTGTTTGAAGATTATTTTTAATGGATACTCGTATTTGAGTAGATATTATGTTTATAATCAAACAGTATATTTATAGGTTCGAATCCTGCCGAATGACGCACATTTTCGTAACAAAATTTATCGTAAATAACCAGGCCGGTAGAAATAAATATACTGTTTGATTAAAAACAGAATATCTACTCAAATACGACTATCGATTAAAAAGGAACGTTCAAACAAATAATTTCATTTAGAGATGTATATATAGTGTTGAGTTGTGATAAAGTTTAGAGCCCAGGTTGTTTGTTTTTCTGTGATTTTACTGATAAAATGTATTTTGGCAAGCAGGTTTTTATCGAAAAGTACTCGATATCGGGATAGAGATAAGGCGTTGATAATCACAAAGAGTGTGTTTCTTTAACTGAGCAGGTTCATGCTGACTTGGAAGTTTCGTGAAGACACCGTTATTATATTCTCACTAGTCAGGACTGGCTTGCCGTTGGGCCCCCCTTTTTTCTTATTTTATATATCATGCTTTATATAAACAAGAAAAAACCAGGACCCAACAGCAAACCAGTCCTGACGAGTGAGAATATCACAACGATATACTCACGAATTTAATAATTTTTTTTTGTTATTAAATTAACTTATAAATTAATCAACGAAAGATGTTATTAAGCATCGTTTATTTCTAAATAATACACGTGCTTGTTAAAAAATTAGAATTCCTCTTCTAAATGTTAAGAATTTTATAACAACTTATATTTATGGTGATCTAGAAAACATTCTGCATCTAACACTTTGTCAAAAGTTTATTGGTTATAAAATGCACGGGTGGATAATAGATTTATGTCTGTGCAAGATGGATTCAGACAACAAAAATGTCCTGGTCTTATATAGTGAACCGACCATCGTACCAGTAGATTTAGCTATGGATTCACTGTTGTCATTCCACTTGAGGTCGGCTGAGAGAGCTAGGCCGAGAAGGCGCAGTATTTTACTTTCAAGGGTACTAGCCTGATACATGTGGATTGGGGTAGGAGCGATTGTTTATGGTGGTTAAGGAATAGCAGGTTTGTTTTAGAAGCACTAAAATTTACAAGCCATTTCTTCCCCAGTCTGTAACAGATTGGAGTTCCTTTTCAAAACCAGCACCGAGTTTTGCTTTGTCAGCCTCAGGAGATTTCTGAGAGAAGCAGAGTAAATGGTGGTGTCATCAGTGTATATGCCTACTCGGGATCTGATTACATCAGGGATATAGTTGATGAAGATCAGAAGAAGCGTAGGACCTAGAATAGAGCCTTGAGGCGTAGTATCTGGAGACATGCCCGTTTAATACTACTTTCATTAGGCGATTTGAAAGGAAGGACTGGAGTAGATCAAACAAGCGTCCATTTACAACATTCACTGTAGCTTGCATAGAAGGCCAGCGTGCCAGACTCTGTCAAATGCTTTAGAGATATCGAGAGTAACAGCTTGAGCATCGCCGTACTCATCGAGGTCCTGCTATATATGCTCTGAAGTGGTCGTTAGCATATTAGCAGTAGACATGGTGAAGCGGAAACAATATTTTTTTATCGGAGAATAGGCTGTGGACTGTGGGTTATTGAATCACTTCAGCATTGATAATAGCCCCGAACAATTTGCCAAAAATTGATAGAGGCTAGTAGGGCGGTAATTAGAGGGTTCGGAGTGTTCTCCAGGGTTGTTAAATACAGGAGCTACAGTAGATGGCTTCCATCAGGAAAGCAAGAAACAGAGAGGCAGTAGTTGCAGAATTTGGAGAAGACAGAGGAGAGTTAAGAGGCACATTTCTTCAGGACAATGATTAGTATTCCCTAACCTCCGCTCGCTTTATGCGGGTCAAGCTTTGAAATGATGTTAGAGACCAGCGAGGGGGTAATGTGAACATCACTCAGTTGAACCTCAGTTCTCGGTGAGAGGTTGGGTGCGGGTACCCTAGACGAATCAAATGTTGTGTCGGTGGAAAATCTGCAAACAAAGCACTCGATCTTGTCCGCTGAACATGTGAGGACCTTAAATTTATAGGTTAAAGAGGAGATTGAGGATTTGCTGCTGTTTAACACATTTTTACAGGGCCAACATTAGTCTTTGCTGCCGAACTTGCGGAAGGCTATACACTGCTTCATTATTTCAACTAACAACAGCTTAGCATCTTTTAGAATCCCCTTGCACGCATTACGAGCAGAGGCTAAAAAGGTGCCGATAATGATCAGACGCGTAGTTCCGATAAAGTCGGAAGAAGTGTTGGTTGCTTGCTTGCTTTGTTTTTATGGCATATCAACATCTCGGCGGGTCATTTATTACCAACTAAATTTTATTTATTTATTACTGTTAATACCTTTTTCTTTCAACAATCTATTGTTGTTTTTATATAAGTTTTGTGTCTAGTAATACTTTTTTCTTTTTCGAGTATCAAGATTCATTGGGAATTGATTTCAAGAGCAAGGTCTCCAAGTCCTACTCTGTTATTTAACCCATAACTGGAGGGAAGGGACGGATTAATACATTTCCCAAGAGCACCAGTGCTTAAGTGAATGCAGGGTATTCAACTGGAATTCGAACTCGGCACACCGATTTCTCTTTCGATATCCACTGCACCACAACGCACATCCGTCACTAAACGCTTACAGTACCTGGTATTCACAAGCGGTCACCCATCTAAGTACTGACAAGGCTCAACGTTGCTTAACTTTGGTGATCGAGCGAGAACCGGTGTATTCAACTTGATATGGCTGTAAGGACACCTAACACCCCTGCAATCAAACCACGTGATCATTATGTTTGACAGAGAGAGAGAGAGAGAGAAGGAGAGAGACAGAGACAGACAGACAGACAGACAGACAGACAGGCAAACAGACAGACATACACAGATTTTATATATTTATCAAAATGTATTAAAGAGACAATTTCAGAGAGAGAGAGAGAGCGACAGACAGACAGACAGACAGACAGAGATTTTATCTATTTATCAAAATGTATGAAAGAGACAATTTCAGAGAGAGAGAGAGACAGTCAGAAAGACAGACAGACATACAGACAGACAGGCAGAGATTTTAACTATTTATTAAAATGTATTGGAGACAATTTCAGAGAGATCGATAGAGCGAGGGAGGAAGAGAGAGAGAATTCTTTCCAACACCAAATATCATTTGAAGGCAAGGATTATGGAAGCATTCAGCAACTCAAGCAAGGCAACTATCAAAAAGAACTGCCGGAGATTTTGATGTCGTGGTTGAAACCAATGGCAATTTTATTAAATGAATTTACTTTTTAGTATTTCAAGATATGTTTGTGTATTATATATATATATATATATATATATATATATATATATATATATATATAGAGAGAGAGAGAGAGAGAGAGAGAGAGATCCGTTTAGGTGAAACCTAGGTAGGGTCTCTGGCTCACTAGGCATTTATATATATATATATATATATATATATATATATATATATATATATATATTTTCTAGACATATGCTATTAAATATAAGAGACAATGAATGTATATTATGTTTAATCATGAGCCGTTCTAAACGTCGTATTTTTGCTTTAATTTCAGTTGAAAATAAAGACAAAAATTCTCCAACATTTGGATAATTATTTATTGGTTTTTTTCTAAGCTTTCGACTCACATGAGCCATCTTCAGAGAGGTTGTTTAAACTGAAATATTACAAAATCCACCATCACCGACGATTTTATTTTGTGTTGACATAAAACTCCGCTTGGCAACGGCAATAGTTACCAAAAATAATAAACGCAGTTCTTACGTTTGCGATGCGGTTTTATGACGTCACACCGCGAGATAGCGCGAAATGACAACAAAACCATGTAGTCAAATGCAATGTAATATGTTATTTCCTGTTTTAAAGTTGATTTTATTGAGTGTTGGTTGTTTTGATTTGATGTACATGGCCTCCAATATCTGCAGGTTCTTCTTACTGTGTGCATGAGTAAGGATCACCGTATTGTTGAGCAAAATCTGTCTGATATTACCTACATGTTTATGTTTTTCAGAGAAATGTTGTTTAATAGTACTCTGATCAGAAAGATGACATGTAAGTCTACGGGAGGGCGTGGTTGTGGTAAAACCAATATATGTACTAGGTTTTTGATTAGTATCAGAGATGCAATCTCTGAATGGGCATGTAAATTGGTACACTACATTGTTTTTTTGTAAAGAATTTAGTTTAGTGCTTGTTGGGTTATTATAGACTATGAGGTCAATTGTTTTAAACTTTTTATAATATATAATGAGTTTAATTTGATTATTACTTTCGACTGGTTTAACATTTCTACGTATTATGTTTTTGAGAGTTTTTTCATCTTGTTTATAACTATTATGTATTTGGTTGCAATAGTATAAGTTAATAGTGTCATGTTTATTTTGATGTAAACCATTATTATTAATATTATCATTATTGTTAGAGTTATTGTTAATTTTGTTGAGATACATTTTAATTTATTGATCAATAACGGAGTTAGGAAATCCATTATTGACTAGTGTTTGCTTAATGTTGTGTAATTCTTTATAAAATATAGATATGGAAGAAGATATCATTTGTGTGCGTTGAAGTAAGTTTTTTATAACAGCTAACTTATATCGTTGGGGGCATTCACTATTATAATTAAGAAGACACGAATTTATGCTAGGTGGTTTCCTATATACATATATATACAGTCAGTCCGTAAACGGTGAGGATAATCCAACAAGATTTCCTTAATATAAATTATTAATAGGTAAATCCATATAGAAAGCTAGTAGGTGTTAAACAGAGCAATATATATATATAAGAAAAATTAAGGCAGACACATTATTCATGGTAAATCGGTAGTGTAGGCCTATTTCAGGCGAACCATCGTCAGCTTCCGTCTTTATTCTACAAAGGATTTTACACGAATATATTTGCTCTATATGTATTTATATACATATATATTTAGAGCTCTCTTAGTGAGTTATCCTACCACTGTATGTACAGGATACTCCTTTGGATACCCACACTGCATGTTGATATATATATATATATATATATATATATATATATATATATATATATATAATGAAAAAAGCTCAACACATAATTAAACGGTTATATATCCAGAATTTATTTTTATCAATGTTAAGGAAAATCTTTACAATTGTCTCGTTCAGATCGTTGATCGTTGATGAATAAATAATTGTAAAATTCACAGAATATTTTGAAAAAAAGTGTTTAGCAAAAGGACTTTTAAACCGGAAATAAATTGAGAATGGTTACATCAAATCACACACATAATTCAATACAGAGTAAGGAATTAAATAACGCATCCATAAAACAATTAACAAGAACAGAATGCATCACACAAACATTATTCAGGAAGGAATATATACATACACAAAAACGGTTTTCACTCAAATTTGAATAAATGAAAAAAATTCTCAAAATGTCAAGAGGGAAAATAAAAAGTAAAAGTAAATAAATAAATATATAAATTAATTGTTTTAAATGACTTTAAAAGGAATGATTTTCATATTAAAAACCTGTAAAAAATTTTATAAAATAATTTTATAAAAAATTATTTTTCCCCTAAACCTTAGAAAAATAAAAATTAAATTCACTTCGACAATTTTAAAGATAGTTTTCACAAGAGAAGTGAATCTTTTCCTCGACAGGAGAGAGCAACCGAGAATACACAAGGATGAGGACCGGAAATATTAAAGTCTGAAGTGGAAGTCGCAATGCCCAAACTGAACAGAAACAAAGCAGCTGGTTCAGACGGAATTGTAATAGACCTGCTGATAGCCCTGGAAGAGTTCGGTATAGAGAAAATTGCAGAAATAATAAATGAAATTTGTAATAGTGGAATAATACCAGACGACCTATGCAAGTCGATTTTTATAGCACTACCGGAGAAGCCAGGTGCAAACGAGAGAGAACTACACCGAACTATAAGCTTAATGAGTCACATTACAAAACTGATTGTCAGAATCCTGATGAATATAGCGAGAATCAGAATCAGGCCAGAGATAGGACAGGAGCAATGCGGGATCGTCAAAGAAACTGGAACAAGGAACGCCATATTTATGATTAGGATGCTCTCCAAAAGAGCAATACAAATGAAGAAGGACTTCTACATATGTTTTATTGATTATGCAAAGGCATTTGACAAACTATGCCACAAAGAATTGATGGAAATGCTTAACAACCTCGACATTTTTGGAAAAGACATCAGAGTAATCAAGAATCTTTACTGGCAGCAAACTGCCTGCATACGGACAGGTAACGATTTCAGCAGATTTACAAAGATAGAAAGAGGCGTAAGACAAGGATGTGTTCAACTTGTACAGCGAGAATATTTTGAGGATCCTAGATGCTATTCCAGGATTTGTTATCAGAGTCCCCAAATTGGATAAAATATGGTATGCAGATGATAGAGTGCTGATTGCAGACACGGAAAGGAAACTACAAGACCCCCTACAGAAGGTAGCAGAAGAGAATGACAAAAATGGACTACAAATAAACTGCAAGGAAAGTGAATGCATGGTCATCAGCAAAAGGTGCAACCCAAAATGCCAAATACAGGTGAGGGATACTAGAATCTCGCAAGTACAAAAATTTACATGCCTAGGAAATGTTCTAACATGAGATAGAAAGTTCGACACAGAGATCCGAAAACGAATTGGCATGGCGAAAGACGCATTCCAGAAGCTGAGTAAAGAACTAGAAAACAGGAAAAATGTCACTCGAAACAAAAAAGAAAGTGCTAGATTGCTATTTGATATCAGTTCTTCAATACGGCAGTGAATGTTGGAAAATATCATCGAAGATGAAAGGAAAACTTGAAGCAGTGGAAATGTGGTTCTACTGAAGGATTCTGTGGATATCAGGGACCGAGCATGTGAGCAATGATGAAGTGTTGGAAAGAATGGTAACGAAAAGGAAATTAATAGTGAGCATAAAGAAGATACAACTGAAGTTCCTTGGACATGCAATGAGGCTTGGAGAACCTCATACTGACAGACCAGATAGAGAGAAAAAGAGACAAAGAAAGGCAGGACTTAACATATTTGAAGGACCTGACCAGGTGGATGACAGAACGGGGGTTGCGTGGTGTAACAGGAGAAAACGTACTAAGAGCCATCAGGGCTAGGGAGACGTTGAAGGCCATTATCGCCTACGGCTTGAAAGGAGAGGGCACATAGAAGAAGAAGAAGAAGAAGAATATTATATCCTTTAACCCAGACATGAAAAATATAGACATACAATATGAGCACGTGGACAAAATGTCCACGACGGATAAATGACGGGAGCTAAAAGAGAAAAAAACTATTAAACAATAAATTAATTTAAAAAGAAAAGTTAAGAACTCTTTTACACTTAGATTCAGAAATATTAGCTAATAGTAAAATTTTAAATAATGACAAAAACGTGATTTCAGCAAAATTTTTCAATATTTTTAGAATTTTATATACACCAACAAAATCTTTACAAAAAATAAATGCTGGGAAAAACTAACGAATGATTTTACATTTATATTCACAAACATTAGCTGATAGTAAAATTTTAAATACTAAAACAAAACAGTAAAAATTTTTTTAAAAAAATGAGTTTAAAAAGAAAAATAGAAGACTCATCTTATTTCTATTATATTGATAATATATATTAATTAGATCATTTTTTTAGATTATCTTATCCACTTTCACGGGTTGTCATTCTTTTCTGTTGGTCAAAATAAGGTTTTGGCTACACAGTTAATTCCCCCCTACCTAACACTACTAACTCAAGGGTCAAGCCACATACCTCCCCCTACCAAAGAAGAAATTTCTACTAAAATTCCTCTAGCTTAAGCCTATAAAAACCAAAGAGAAAAATTAATTTTTTTAAATTTAAATACCAGAATATACTCCTAAATAAAGGGAGGGAGATCATTAGCATGTGTCGTCATAGAAATAAGTGTAAATTGCAATAATTTTTCTATTTTTCTAATTAATCACAATAAGTTTTGTTTTTTAAATTTGGCTAAGCATTTAATTCCCTGCTACCTACCACTACTAACTCAAGAGTCAAACCACATAACTCTCACTACCAAAGAAGAAATTACAACTAAAATGCCGCAAGTTTAACCCTATAAAACCAATATCTTCCAAATCCTTGCTTTACTAAAGCAAACCTCTGGTTTAGAAATTTTCTTCATTCTTTTTTTTATATTGGGTTGAGAATGCATGTCTTAAAATGACATGTTGAAAATAGCTATTTCCCCACTAGGTTTTACCTGAATTTACACACACACACACACACACACACACACACACACACACACACACACACACACATATATATATATATATATATATATATATATATATGTATATATATATATCAGATTAAATAAACTGCAAACATTATGTTTGATTATTTTTAATAAAGTCCGTTCATACTCACGGATAATCTTTCGCGGATTACAATCAAAAGATGTCAGAAATGAGTTGTAACATTGACAGATGTTATTTTCATTTATTTTTTTAAGGTACACAAGTACTTTCAACCTCTATCCGAGATCATCTTCAGGGGTGTGAGTTATGGTAACAACTGTAACTTAGCATGATAAATAAATGAAAATAACATCTGAAAACGTGACAGCTCATTTCTGACATCTTTTGATTGTAATCCGCAAAAGATTATCCTTGAGTATAAACGGATTTTATTAAAAATAAATAAACATAATGTTTGCAAACCAAAAGGAAACTTACACTTAGCATCAAGATGAGACAACCGAGGTTTCTGGAACATGTAATGAGGAAGGAGGGCTTGGAGAAACTAATATTCACATGACGGATAGATGGAGAGAGTGACAGAGGAAAGCAGCGCATGATATTCTTGATGGGTTTCAGCAAGTGTATAGTAAAGCGGATGTTGGTGAGGAACAATCAGGAAGTCGAAATTAGAGAGATGTTTCGAAGCATGTAAACGATGGTCTTACAGACTTGCTTCCATTTAATCTTTAGATAAAACTAAAAGTTGCAATAACTGAAACAATCACTGAACTAACAATAATAATAATAATAATAATAATAATAATAATAATATTGGACAATGTGTAAACACTATGGAAAATCTGTAAACAAACATTGGTATGAACATATATCAGCACCGGTTAGAGAAATAGAAGATGGCACCATTCTATGGGATTACACCATCTATGCAGACAGAAAAATTGAAGCAAATAGGCCGGACATTATGGTTAAAACCCAGAAAGAAAAACTTGTCTATTAATTGATATGGCGTGTCCACCGGATTGTAACATAGCAAACAAGGAATTCGAAAAACTGTCAAAACATAAAGACCTGGAAATTGAAATAGATAATATGTGAAAATTGAAAACAAGAGTCGTGCCAGTGATAGTAGGTACACTTGGAATGATAAAAAAATGAAACAAAACAACACATTGAAAAAATAGTGGAAACCCCAGCTTAAGAGATATAAACCCCAGCTTAAGAGATATAAAAAAATGTTTTGTTAAGTACAGCTTACACACTAAAGAGAACTTTGTCTATGTAACGCTAGGGATGTTAGGGAAATAGCAAAAACATGAAATGGAGCCATAGCGACACACCACGACCTGTCTAAGGTCTTCCTACAAACTTGGTAGGTAGTGCGATAAATGAAATTCAATATCAACCGTCTGGAATTGTTGTTTTTATAATAAGCCAGACATTATTGTTAAAAACCAGAAAGAGAAAACTTGTCTATTAATTGATATGGCTTGTCCAGCGAATTGTAACATATCAACCAAGGAATTCGAAAAACTGTCAAAATAAAAAGACCTGGAAAAAAATGTGGAAATTAAAAACAAGTGTCGTGCTAGTGATAGTAGGTGCACTTGGAATGATAAAAAATGGAACAAAACAACACATTGAAAGAATCTCAGGAAACCCCAGCTTAAGAGATATACAAAGAAAATTGTCTTGTTAAGTACAGCCTACACACCAAGGAGAATTTTGTTTATGTAACGCTAGGGATGTTAGGGGAGATAGAAAAAACAAGAAATGGAGCCATAGCAACATGCCACGACCTGCCTTAGGTCTTTCTGCAGACATGGTTGGTAGTGCGACCATAGCAGAAATAGAAATATTATGAGAAATAAGGTAATAATAATAACGTTCCGAATTAGTTGGAGTGATGCATTCGTGAACGCAAAGAATTTAAAACATGAAAGTAAATATTTGCTGTTCATGAAAATTTTGCTTCATTCACAAAAAAAAAAGCCTTTCATAATTTAAAATCAAAACACTTTCTCGTTCACTACAATATTTAAAAATGCTTCTCGAGGTAAGGATATAGTTTCTCTTTATTAAAAAGAAAAAAAAGAAAAAAATGCAATTTTTTGACTTCATTTTAATGTCATTTTTTGTTGCTTTATTTCTAGTGTAGCGGATATTAAATATTATCGGTGTTCTAACATCAAAGAGGACGCCATTATTTTTGCATGATGTCTGCAATTATGATGATATACATGCCAGCAATGTATGCATGGTTTTATCTCGACTGAAAATGCAATCTCAATGTCATGAAAAAAAATTAATATACAGGTCATCAGACAATAGCATGAAAATATACATGAACTGACTAATTACATCACACACAGCACACATAGAGATAGAGGTAGATAGAAACGCGCGCACACACACACACACACACACACATATACATATATATATATATATATATATATATATATATATATATATAGTGCCTAATGTGATATTACAATTGAGAATGTATTACTACATATGCATACTATTTCTCGCTGATAGCTAGCAGCGAGGGTTAATATATATAATATTTATTATTGTAATATATATGGAGATAGATAGATAGATAGATAGATAGATAGATAGATAGATAGATAGATAGATAGAAACACTTAATATATAGATACAATGATAATACAAGTATATATATATATACAGATACAAACATTTATATATATCTATACTGATAGACAGATAAACAGGTAGAATTATATATATATATATATATATATATATATATATGCATGTATGTGAATCAACAAATATATGGGAATACACACATGAACAAAAATATTATTCAGTTGTTAATAAAATAATGCTCAATGTAGTATAAACAGAGCTATTAATTAAATATTAATAAATATACATATTATCATACATTGCTTGCACGACTCGGAGTTTCATGCATTACGCAAACATCAAGTGCATATTACAAACTGATCATTTAAGAGATTTAAATTTAAGTTCACTCAATTTTCATTTGAGTTACATCTGATAATAATAGGGTACTATTTTTTAATTTATTAAGTGCATAATATAAATAGACTAAAATTACAGAAAAAAAAATAACAATTTTAAATTACAAAATTATAAAACTTCAGAGAGATGAATGCAGAGTCGGTAATTCATAATTATTATGAATAATGAATAATATTGGCACGGTAAATAAATAAATAAATACATAAATAAAGAAAGAAAGAAAGCAGGAAGTTAGAAAAAAGCAATGAGGAATCTGTATTAATATGGATCTAAATATTTGACTAAGTATTTTTTCTATGCCAGCATGTGGTCATTATTTCACTTTTTTGTTAAGTAGATTAAAGTTCCTCTTTATGTGCCGTGTTCTTTCTAGACGTAGATAATCATGGACTTCCACTTGCTTCTATCTCTTGTCGCTCACCGAAACCCCGCTTTACCGTACACTTGCTGAAACCCATCAAGAATATCATGCGCTGCTTTCCTCTTTCACTCTTTCCATCTATCTGTCCTGTGAGTATTAGATTCTCCAAGCCCTCCTTCCTCATTACATGTTCCAGAAACCTCAGTTGTCTCTTCTTGATGCTAAGTGTTATGTGATTCCATAGAAGGATGCTGAAGTTGCCAATCAACTAAACACATTAGAAACTACAAAGATTTATAGAAAATGAAATGTACATAACATTAAAAAGTGACGATTGATATTTCTAGAACACATACTGAGGAAAACGTGCTTAGAAAATCTGATACTCGCAGGACAGATTGAAGGTAAGAGAGACGGGAAATCAACACAAACCTATCTTGTGAGCATGTGTAACCAGAGGACAGAAGAGGGTTCATGAGAAATAACAAAAGAAAAGGAAACTGTGGAGAGCCATGATCGCAAACATCCTGAAAGAAAAGGGCACATACAGGAAAATAGTAAGTTCGAGTAAAAGTATAGCTAAACAGGGTTTACATATAAAAAGATAAAAATGAAATTCTATAAAAACCAGGAAATGTTGGTAAAAAATGAACATATATGCTCTGAAAATAAATTACACAGAAGAATTGTTTTCAAGTGCAATTTATTTTGCATCAATTCTCTACAAAATTAATGAACATGATTCTTTCAACAATGCGAGCATTTAGTAAGAATCGACCTCATTTCTCTTAAAGTCAGGCTTGAATAATTGTGGAGAGCCATAAATTCCAACATTTTAAAGAGACACCACACATACTAGAATTGTTTTCAAGTGCGGTTTAGTTTTGGAATCAATTCTCTACAAATTTGATGAACATCATTCATTCAGCAATGAAAGAATTTATTGAGAAATGAACTCATTTCTCTTAAAGGCAGATTTGAAAAATGGGGGAGAGCCATGAATGTCAACATTCTAAAGAGACACAACACATACAACAATTCTTTTCAAGTGCAATTTTATTTTACATCAACTTTCAACAAAATTAATGAACATCAATCGAGAGTATTTTGTGAGAATCGAACTCATTTCTTTTAAAGTCCGACTTGACTAATTGTGGAGAGCCATAAATGCTAACATTCTGAAGAGACACAATACATACAACAATTGTTTTCAAGAGCAATTTTCTTTTTGCATCAACTCTACAAAACTGCGGAAAACCATTCGTACCGCATCGAGAATATTTTGTAAGAATCAAAATCATTTCTCTTAAAGGTAGATTTGATCAATGATGGAGAGCTATGAATGCCAACAATCTGAAGCAGACACAACACATACAAGAATTGTTTGCAATTGCAGTTTGCGTTTTGCATCAAATCTCTATAAAATTGATGAACATCTTTCGTTTGGCGAATAGAGTGTTTAGTGAGAATAAAACTCATTTCTCTGAACGACAGACTTGACCAATTGCGGAAAGCAATGTATGTCAACTTTCTGAGGAGACACAACACATGCAACAATTGTTTTCAAGACAATTTTTTCTGTTGCGTTCAGTCTCTCCAAAATTGATGAACACTATTCGTTCAGCAATGAAAGCATTTAGTGAGAAATGAACTCATTTCTCTTAAAGTCAGATTTGACAAATGGTGGAGAGCCATGAATGTCAACATTCTAAAGAGACACAGCACATAGTAGAATTGTTTTCAAGAAAAATTTCCTTTTTATATCAATTCTCTAAAAAAACTGGTGTTAATATTATGCCGAAGCTGTTGCATTCAGTCAGTTTAGGTGCCATACGTGATACACACTTGGGCGATCATGTCTCGAAAGAGACATGACTGACTGGGCAGAAGATAGTAGGTTGCCATTGCTTCTGCGGTAGACTGGTTGCCGACCAAGGCTATAGAACCCAATCTGTCCTGTTATTTAACCCATAACTGGAAGGAAGAGACGGATTAATACCTTTCCCAAGGGTATTTGCGCGTAAGTGAATACAATGGATTCAACTGGAATTCGAACTCGGCTCCCCGGTTTCTCGTTCCGAGCCGATATCCACTGTACCACAACGCACATTCACTTTGCCTTTTTCTGTTTGGGAATCGCAGAATTCAATGACTAAGTGTTAAATAGCAGGGCAGACTGGACGTTTTAACTTTAACTGAAACCACTCTATCAGAGGGACAACTCTAATGTTAAAACACGGAAAGCACGCAACTATCTTACTCAATATCTGGCAACGTGAACTTTATGAAGTTTAAAAGAAAATTCAGCCATGTTGAGCCATTCCTGTCCAGTTTTTAAATGGGAATGTCACATAAGATAGTTTTATTAGATTCCATGGCTGATAAAATATCACTAGCCGATATTCTTCTGATCTTAATGACATGTAGCTTCTTGTTATAGTAAAATATATTGTTGAACTATAAGCTTAAAGTACTTTTGAATAAATACCCACAAAAATGTGTTATGACGAATTTAGCGGCAATATATATGCAAAGTATGTGCGTTGTGGTGCAGTGGATATAGACTCGGAACGAGAAGTCGGGATGGCGAGATCGAATTCCTGTTAATTTCCTTGCATTCACTTACGCACAAATACCCTTGGAAAAGGTATTAATCAATCTCTTCCCTCCAGTTATGGGTTAAATAATAAGACATGTTGGGTTCTGTAGCCTTGGATTGCAACCAATCTACCGTAGAAAGCAATGGCAACCTATAATCTTCTCTCTGGGGACATGATCGCCTAAATCGTATATCACGTATAGCACTTAAATGACATTTGCAAAATGATGTATACTTTAGACTAAAAATATCTCAACTTTATCAATAAGTTAAAAGAATCTCATTGATTTTTAGTGTTGTTGGGTTCTCCCTTTTCCTAAAGATGGACTCGTTCAGAGTATACTTATACTACTGCTATAGAAGCGAAACTAGAGAAGACACCGTTGTCACAGAGAGTTAACCAGAGAATACGAGAGTCCAGAGAGAGATTAACAGTCAGTACACAGTAGCTCGTAGTAGCTCTGTACTCTGCTCATCGAGAAGATTATTACACAGTACCCGTCAGCTTCCGACGCGGACATACTCAGTATACTACTGCTTCACTTCCAGAGAATTGTACATATACTTTTTACTAAACCGTAATCATGGACTACTCATCTTCATCCAAGTCTGCATCTTTACTTTAATACACTTATTTTTCTATCTCAATTTCTGGTCGTTGTTCAATTATTTGTGCCGACCCCATTCCCGGGATACATAACAATAAGCTTAAAGTCAGTCAGTTGATGTGCCATACGTGATACACGCTTGGGCGATCATGTCTCGAAAGAGACATGACTGACTGGGCAGAAGATTATCCCGCAGTAGGTTGCCATTGCTTTCTGCGGTAGACTGGTTGCCGACCAAGGCTATAGAACCCAATCTGTCCTGCTATTTAACCCATAACTGGAAGGAAGAGACGGATTAATACCTTTCCCAAGGGTATTTGCGCGTAAGTGAATACAATAGATTCAACTGGAATTCGAACTCGGCTCCCCGATTTCTCGTTCCGAGCCGATAACCACTGTACCACAACGCACAAGCTTAAAGTGCTTTTAAATAAATACCTACAAACATGTGTTATGACGAATTTAGCCTCAATACATTTGCAAAATTATGCATGCGTTAGACTACATCTGGTCGGGTACCCCTGCTATTCTCCTCGGGCTTCTTGACAAAATACAGCAAAGAATCTGTAATGTGACTGATACCGACTTAGCTGACCGCCTGCAGTCACACTCTCACCGGCGTGACGTGGCTTCCCTGTGCCTCTTCTATAAATACTATCATGGCTTCTGCTCTGATGAACTTAAATCACTGGTGCCCCCAGGTGTGAGTTTGCACGAGATACTTGATTGGCAACTAGGTCCCACCCTTTTACAGTGAAACCGATGAAATGTAACGGCAATTTCTACTCCAATAGCTTCTTTTCTCGCACTTCCCGCCTGTGGAATTCCCTTCCGCATGCTTGCTTCCCCGACGGCTATAACCTCCAGAAACAATATGGCTTCCGCTTCGCCAGCTTTACTGCTGATGTGCCAATGACCATCACTGAATATGTATACCTGGACCTGTGGCTCTAGATGTTTCCAAGGCGTTTGATAGTGTTTAGAATGTTGACTTTATGGATTTTTAAAATTATTTTCCAGTTAGTCTTGGAATCCATTGGTTGCTTGGAGCATCGAATGGATGCAGATTCTTTTCTTGAATCGAGGACTCACTAAAATATATTGGTGTTTATTTAACAAGCCGAAAGCACGTGAAACATGATCGACCAATGAAAATCAAGCAACACAATATTAAAAATTATTTTATGTATGTTCAATTCCAATCTTATGATATTAAAGAGTGTTTTCTTATTGTCTTTAGTAACGTAATTCAAATTATTTTGTTTTGTAATAATTCTTTTAATATTAGGCTTATATTGTCAAAAGTTTCATACACTTAAACAAAATACATTTTATGTTGAAGTAAGATATTTTTTAATAGATATTAATAGTTTTGATTCATTTTAATATTCAGTTAAGTAATGTGCCATACGTGATACAGGCTTTGGTGATCATGTCTCTTTCGATACATGAGAGACTGGGTTGTAAATTTTCCCGCAGTATGTTGCCTTTACTTTCTTCAGTAGACTGGTTGCCAACCAAGGCTACATAACCCAGTCTATCTTTTTGAAGAGCAGCAGCCAGGTTTACTTTGTCAGTTATAAATTTCATACTTAGCCGGGAATAAATTATGTTATTATTTACATAGAGGACTACTTAGGAACAGATGACCTAAGGAAAGTCATTGATGAAGATCATAAATAGTGTAAGGCTTAGGACAGAGCCTTTAGTGACACCTGCTTTTGTATAAAATGATCTGGAAGCTTGACTATTCAAAATGACCTTCATTTTGCGATTTGATAAGAACTATTAGATAAAATAAAGCAGTTTCCCAGGATAAGATAGCCCTGGAGCTTGGGGAGAAAGTCTTGTTATTTAACCCATACCTGGAGGTAAGAGACGGATTAATACCTTTCCTAAGGGCATTTGTGCTTAAGTGAATGAAAAAGAATTCAACTGAAATTCGAACTAGCTTCCCGATTTCTCGTTCCGAGCCGATATCCACTGCTCTACAACGCACATCCCTATGATATAACTTTTTAATGTCGAGAAAATACTTCACAACAGAAATAAAATTTTTAATAATCTTTTAAATTTTTCGTTTGGAAATGGTAAAAATCCGACACAATTCCAAGAAGATATATTTAAATAAGATATCGCATTGGTCTGGCGATAAGACAAGCGTAATCAAGAAACCAATGAAGACGCTGATCAATTCTAAAACCATAATTTCCGACTTTTCACTGACGGCACATTTGTCATCTTTATCTACAAAATCAGTGTTTTTTGTTTTCTCTGTATTCACAATTTGGTCCTACAATCTAACACGGTCCATGGATGATCGTAAATCAGATAAAATTAGTTTCACCTGATGGAAAGATCTCTTTTCTATGGCTATGACAAAATTGGAGAAGCAGTATGTGGATTTTTGCGGACACATTATCATCAACAAACGGAACAATAACTTTTACAATATTTTCACTACTTTATAGTCTGATATTGCATAGATTTTAATCCAAACTATTGCTAAATTATTCAAGGAATAATGATTAATTTAAGAATATTACATTAAAAATTATTTACTCGGTATTCAGTGGCGTCTTGTTTATTTATCCTGCTTATAAACTAAACAATACTAATGCAGAAGTTCCAGAGTCTCCTTCAATGATTATTAGATAACTATATAAACTAAACCTTCTCTTATTTATCTAAACTTATTCATAAATGAAACTGTGAGTATGTGTCTGTGTCTGTGTGTGTCCCCATTACCTATAAACTCCGAAACGACTGAACCGGTTTTCTTGAAAATTTACACAGTTGTAATATAAGCGTCTGCGAGTGTTTTTAGCTAGGTTTTGTGTCGAGGTACCCCCGATAAATATCGATAATCGAAAACATCGGGTTATAGAAGGAGTGGTCCGATTTTAATCAAATGTGATGCACTCATAGACAAAGACATAAGAAACGATATTCAGAAGTTTCAAGATTGCAGTTCTTACAATAATGCAGAAAATTTGATATCGATACCAGGAAATCAAAATTTGACTTACATTCATTCATTTTCCTTTCAATCTACGGTTTTTCTTTAACTGGAAACAACTATTGCTTTTTAGTCTTTCGTGCCAACGTCCAAAGATTTTGAGCTCTGGGACCATGGATTAGTTTTAAGGCTTTCATTACACCCGAGCAACGCCGGGCTATTCTGCTAGTATGTAACATAAATTGACCGACCTTTTAAGATTCTAAACATAAGTGTTCGTTTTCTCCATTTCATAAAAATCTCTGCATTGCTCACATGAACTGTTTCTACTGATTAAAATTCCATGCTTTATCACTGAGGACATTGTCAGACATCCATCTCAATATAGAAGGCTATATATAACAGCAATGTAGCAGTCTTTTGTTTATCTTTAATTAAATTTATCTATACTTTGTTTGCATTTATGAAGGCGTCATTCGCTATTCCAAGAAATTTTGCTGTCATATTTTCTAACACCTGCTAAAATACTTAAAATAATTTCGAGCAAATTCTATACTTGAATGGTTCTTGACGCCTTTACTTCATACGTCGCATATTTGGGTTCTTCCTCTTGCTAACGATAATTCAACTCCATCAGCTTTTTCTAGTTCTTCCAACCTGTGGAACTCCCTTTGTTAAACTTGCTTTCCTGACGGCTATTTCTTCCAGGAATTTAATTGGAATGCCAATTCCCACTTGACTCCAATTCTTTCTACATTACCGCGTGCAACTTGTTCTTTTCCTTTCTCTGTACCTTCGCAAATGTCTTCGCACCTATGTTCCCACCCTTCTCTTGCCCTTTCTCTAATACCTCTGTAACTAGTTCGTCTTTCTCTTCACTCTCCTCCTACTTGAACTTTTATTCTCTTATGTAGCCCACTGTGCATCAGTGGCGGTACTACATAAACGATTAAAAAACTGTTGCGGCTTTTTCACGTTTGATGGTTATTCGTTTCTTCACGATTTGCTATTTTATTTTGGTGTCGCTGTACTTTTCTACAAGTGCTGCCATCAGCACGGTATCATCTGAGACACATGTTGCTAAGTCCCACCAGTCATGCATTCTAGTAGAGGTTCTTTTTCACTTCGCACACCTTTGCTGTATAATTTTATTGAATCCAGTGGGAGAACACAATCTTGTTTCCTTCTTTTCATTTATGACTCACTTTTCTGTTCTGAAGCAAGAATTTCGCTATAAGTATATCGCCTAAATTATTCTTATATGTTTTTTAAATAAATATACTGTTCCTATCAGCTCAAATGAAATTTTCTGACGTAGCTTATTAAATAATGTTGCCTCTTTCTGTATTTTCAATGTTCTTTCTGAAATGATTCTTGTCATAAATATCTCTTTTCTTTGAAAAGTCTCTTTAAAGAAACCATGTCATTCAAGTCCTTTTTTGGGCTTTAAAACTTATATGTAGAATATTGATTAGAATAGAGTTGAATTCTTTGCTAAAATTGTATTTAGTTCATATATATTTATATATATATATATATATATATATATACTAGGCACTATAGTCCGGCGTTACTCGGATGTAATGAAAGTTTAAAACTAATCCATGATCCTGAAGCTCAGACTCTTTGGACGTTGTTTTCAGTCAAAGTGAAACCGTAGATTGAAAGAAAAATAAATGGATGTAAGTCAAATTTTGATTTCCGGTATCAATTTCAAAAACATTTTCCGTCGCGAACTAAATTTTGAAGGCTAAATAAGTCCTCTGGGTAAATGGTATCATGGCTGAAACTAAGAACTATGCCTATTTAAAGCGAAATTCCAAGCAAAAACCAAAATAAAAGGGCTGAAAACCTGATTTTGATCAGACCCCATAGGATATCGGGGTATTGATTTCCAATATCGGAGTCAAATAAGTCATCCAAGGATAAACTAACCTAAGTAAGTCCATGAAAACTTATCATACCCATTGGGAGTAAAATTGGAGAAAATTAGCCATATTGATGGCTGAATATCGGTTTTTGATCAGATTTAAAAGAATATCGGGTGTATTGATTTCCGATATCGGGGAAAATGAGTCATCTGAGAATATTTACAAATGTTTGAAACATAAAAATTATAATTTTACTAAGTTAGAGCAAATTCTGCAGCAAGAACCACAATAAAAGGGCTGAAATCCTGATCAGACCTGATCGGATATCGGGGTATCGAGTTTTGATATCGATAGGCTTCCGGTATCGATATCGGAAGTCTATACCGCGATATCCGATCAGGTCTGATCAAGATCAGGAATTTTTCTGATCAAAAACCGATATATATATATATATATATATATATATGTGTGTGTGTGTGTGTGTGTGTCTGTGTGTGTGTGTGTGTGTGTTATTTCTTTTTTTTTTTAATCATTTCACCCCGAGCAAGGCGGAAACGCCACTGATATGCAGGGGACTACATAAATGTCAAAAGATTAATTAGAAAAGAGTGAGGAGTACAAACTAGTTACAAAGGAGCAATAGAAAGCTGAGAATGCAGGTGCGATGACAGATACATAGGTGGAGAGAAAGGGAAGGTTATACAGGGAAGGGGAGAGAGCTAGAGTCCAGAGGTTAGTAGATGAGTATTGACTTTGCATTTAAATTTCTGGCGGTTGTAGCCGTCAGGAAAGCAAGAATACAGGAGCCAGTTCCACAGGCGGGAAGTGCGAGAGAGGAAGCTGCAGGAGTAGAATTGTCGTCTGCATTTGGCTAACCTGACTGTGAATGGGTGGGACCCAGTTGCCAGTCTGGTTGCACGAGTAAACACCTATTGCAATATACATATTGCAAGAGTAATACAAATGCAGAAGTTTCTTAAACTGTTCTTTATATAATACGCAAATATGTTTATATAATACGCAAATGTGTTTAACAAACTACGCCACAAAAACTTGATAGAGATGCTAAACAACCTCAACATTTTCGGAAAAGACGTTAAGATAATGAAGAATCTATATATTCAGCATACCGATTGCGTACTAATAAGAAATGAATTCAGTAGTTATAAAAAAACAGAAGGTGGGTTAATTTACTAAAGGGAAATCACTGAAATTGAGATATTCAGAAAAAGCATGACACGTTAACTTAGAACAATCGTTTCTGGATGAGAATAATAAATGATTTGATTCGAAATTCAAATAAACTGAAAGAGTCTGAAAAGTCGGTATTATAACATAAGGCATGAGAACAACAGTCAAAACATTGTAAATAGTTAGACTGTCTCATCATAGAAATATCGGCAGATACTGAAGAAGCTGAAGAACACAACGACTGAAACGTGTTGAATATAACATCAAAGATGATAAATGTCCGAATAATGTAAATAGCGTAAATAATTATAATACCTCCTCTCTGAAATAGAGAGATATCTTTAAAAAGTCGGAGACTACAACCACCGAAACGTCGTTAATATAAAAATAAAGATGAGAATAGCAGTCCAAACGATGTAAATAGTGTAAATATTTACAATAGCCCATTTCAGAAATATAAACAGATGCTGAAGAGGGCCGAAGCGTAGAATGGACGAACTGTCGAAAACGGGACAGCAAAAATGGGGACACCAATCCGAACAATGCAAATAGTGTAAATATTTACAATAGCTCATCCTAGAAATATAAACAGATGCTGAAGAAGACCGAAGCGTAGAATGGGCGAAACGTCGAAAACAGGACAGCAAAGATAAGGATGACAGTCCGAACAATCTACATGATTTAAACAGAATAAGATATACATCGAATGGGGTACTGTAGTCATAGTCCGCCAGATGAAGTTACTAACCAGTTATGTTCGATTGTGGGTTTAGAAATATTAAATGAAAATTAGTTCTGTGTATGGCTACAAAATTGTAGCCCTCAGGGAACTTATATATTGCTATAACCAAACAGTGTGATTTTTTTAACGATAAACAGGCGGTAATCATTTTGGCCATTTCAATAGCTTCTCCTGAAGGTTACCGCTTTACGAAGCATCTACTCTCTTGCTATGAACGGTTCACTTCAGTGATTACACTTTCTCGCTTGTCGGACACGTTCGACTGTTCTATGTTTACTGCATGTGAAGAAAAAGATATTTCCTGCAGATTTCAATCCGGACCAGCTGACGAGTGCCGGATGTTGTCCATTGATTCGAAGTTGAAATCAAGATGCGTAACGGCATTTGTCGGGCCAGTTGAACCGAAATGGTAATTACCAAAAACAGAATTATTGAGACGATCTCGAGAGATAAGCAAAAAGCGGAAAACAAAATTGTACAAAAGGGAACCAGAATAGAATTTCTCATATTTCTTTTCATCATTTTTTATCGATTCCTAATATCCAACTGGTCTTGCAGAAAACTAATAATCTGTTTTCAGTTGCTGAAACGTAACAGACATAAATCATGTGAGGACCGAATAAACTTTGCTGGGAAGTGGAGGACATCCGGGAGGTTGGGTAATAAAAAAAAAATACCAGACATCCAGATTCAAAATAAACGAAAATGATCCCCTAATTTCTAAATTATCATCATGCATTGAAAAGAAAAATAATTCACTTTATTCAACCTAAATAACCTTCAGGGTCTAAATAATGTATCTGGATGAAAAATGTTTATCCAGTCATCATACAAAACAGTATGATTGCCCAACCTCTTTAGAAACAAAAGTGTATTGATTTTTAATGTAATATCAAGTCTGGTATACGACAGTAACGGCTAGAGATTTTCCTCCAACATAAAGAGGAAAATAGAAATATGCTTCCGCAGAAGGATGCAATGTCCACAAACATGAAAGAATTGAATAGACACCAAGATAAATATTATTTCTAATTATTTTTTTAATAACCAATATGAATTAACATAGCTTATTTGATTAAAATTGTAGATAACAATACTGGAACATGCCACGAACCAAAGGAGCATCAGACCTATCCGAATTTCAGCGAGGACATATCGTGAGCCAACATGAAGTTGGTCTTAGTCAAAGAAAAATATCTGAAGATCTTTCAATACCCCTTTCTACTGTTAACGGAATGATCGTACAACTCACCAGAGAGGTTGAGATCAATAAACTTCCATGGCCAAGTCAGTCTCCGGATATTAACCCTATTGAACACCTTTGGGGCATATTAGATTGAAAATTCCGCAAAAAGGAAAGAAAGCCATCTTCTAAGCCCGAACTTTTAGGATTATTGCGTGAAACATGGCAAGAAATCCCTCAAGATTTCGTGAACTCATTCGTGAACTCATCGTTAGCATGCCTAGAAAGGTCCTGGCATTAAAAAAAAGCCAAGGGGATGTCAACCAAGTACTAGTTATTAAATTTATGACAATTTATAAATACTTCATTTGTATAAATTACTTGTTTAATAAAATAATTTACTTGTTTAATAAAATACACGTTTTTTGTGAGTCTCTCTTCAATTCTGTCATGTATATATATATATATATATATATATATATATATATATATATATTAGAAGTGGTACAAACTAATGCGTTGGCAGCCCACGTTTTGTAGTGATTTACTTTATTAAGAGTGCTCGATACTCGGTAGAACATTATGTATTGTATCAGGACCGTAGCTGATGCTAAAAAAGCACCGGACACAGAGAAAATTGCTCGGATTTATTAGTTGACAATGTGATGACGTCATCATTGTCATCCGTTTCCAGAAACTATGATTTTTGCGGATTTATTTTGGCTATCCCAATGGAAATTAGGCACAGAACGTGAACGAAAGCAGAAAATCGGGTTCGGACTTTCTGAGTATAACCAGCCTTTTCTCCCAAAATTAATAAAGAAACAGATTTTTACTGCGTTTATTCGGATGTTTTCTTCGTATTTCTTTCTTTCTTTCTTTCTTTCTGTCTTTCTTCGTGAATTGTTTAGTTTGATTTCTGACGAAGACATTTTTCCTTCTGATTGCACGAATCGGCCCGGACCCATGCCCGGTGTGCCTGGTAGTCAGATACGGCTATGTATGGTGGTATATATATGATAAGTTTATAATAAAAAATATAATTTACTGCAACACAACGTTTCGGTACTAACTTACTAGCACCTCGTCAGGCAGTAAAATATTTTTTACTATTAGGAACTATTATAAATAGAAGTTCAGAAAATTACACAATTTTTCACCAAATCCAGATGATTATGGTCGTGGGGGGAAATTTTTTAAAGTTTACCTGAGATAACCAATAGAAATCCGGTCATGATAGGAGAAATTTTATTGTTAAAGTGTAGACAGTCAGTCAGTTAAGTGGCATAAGTGATACGTGCTTGGGCGATCATGTCTCGAAAGCGACATCACTGACTGGGCAGAAGATTATCCCGCAGTAGGTTGCCATTGCTTTCTGCGGTAGACTGGTTGCCGAACAAGGCTATAGAACCCAATCTGTCCTGTTATTTAACCCACAACTAGAAGGAATAGACGGATTAATACCTTTCTCAAGGGTATTTGCGCTTAAGTGAATGCAATGAATTCAGCTGGAATTCTAACTCGGCTCCCCGATTTCTCGTTCCGAGCCGATATCCCATGCAACAGAACGCACATAGACTTAAAATTCCAAAAGTCCTAGACATAAATCCGTGTGTGTGTGTGTGTGTGTGTGTGTGTGTGTGTGTGTGTAGGGAAGACGCGTGGAAAGACACCCATAGTTCATCCCTGTTGTGTGACAATGTCCAGTATGATTCAGGATGGATCCTTCTTGTTCAGTGAAATCAATCCTAATATCGCAACATGATGGGCTTTTTTCAAGGTTCAACAAAATAAACAAGGATAAACGTTGAGCGTATACCGATTGTTAACACCGCAATTTCTGGCAATTTTTACTTTTCTAAGTCTGCGATCTTTACCTTATTCAAATATATCTTGTTTTCGGCAAAAAGTAAGGAAGTAACTTCAGTGGAAAACTACAGAATTCTTCCGTGGACATTTACGATGTCACTAACACTAGCTGAAAATGATGCATTGTCACGAGAGATAATTGGAAATGCCTGTGTAATTATTATTTTTATTTTATTTTATTTTATTTAGTTTATCGACACCTACAGGTATATTTAATCAGATTAACTTTAATTTTTTTTTAATTCTTTATCTACTTTTTCCCCTCAATATGCTTTTTCTAAAAAGTCTCTTTTTTCTAATACTTTGACCCAAGTAGAGGATTATTTTTGTTTCACACGTATCGAGCGTTTTTAATATGAAAATGTTTGCTTTTTCTTTTTTTCTTTTTCTTTTTTCTCCCCTTTTCTTTTCCTTTCTATTCTTCTCTTTCCTTGTCTTTCTATTTCTTGCCTCCCACTTCCCTTTTCCGTTTTGTTTAAACCTATTCTAAATTTAACACCACTCCTAACCCCTTTCCTTTGTAAAGCTAGACGAAGCCAAATTTTCCATTTCTTCACTTACAACTCTATCTAAAAGTTAAATTCTAAAATTAGACTGAATTACTTCCGAAATTTTTTGTGAGGTACTTTCTCAAATCTTAACCGTCCCTTTTTTTAAATTTTTTTTTTATAGCTTTTTCTCTCCTTTTTTTTTTATTTTTATTTCCATTTTGAAAGATGTACTGTTGCTGAGGAGATGTAAAATCTCTCGTAGGGATTTTATGTCGAAATGTTCATTCAACATTTTTGAATATTGAAAATTTATTTTACTTTATATGAGCTCTGTAATTTTAATTACATTGAGTTCTCCTCCTGCATCATTTTTTAATATTAATTTTTTTTTAAATAAATTAAGATCAGGTTCTTGGGATTTACCTTCCTACTTTACCGTTTTGGATTAACGTATTTTAATAATATATATATATATATATATATATATATATATATGAGGAGAAGAGAGAGAATGAAAGGAATTAAAAGATAAAAACAGATAGATAGATAGATAGATAGATAGATAGATAGATAGATAGATACCAAGACACTAGGATAGATAGATAGATAGATAGATAGATAGATAGATAGATAGATAGATAGATAGATAGATAGATACCAAGACACTAGGATAGATAGATAGATAGATAGATAGATAGATAGATAGATAGATAGATACCAAGACACTGGGATAGATAGATAGATAGATAGATAGATAGATAGATAGATAGATAGATACGAAAAGACTCAGATAGATAGATAGATAGATAGATAGATAGATAGATAGATAGATAGATAGATAGATTGAGTCTAAACATGGTAAATACCAAAGAAATAATCTTAAATTGTTCAATTTCCTTAGTCACTTGTGCATGTAATTGGATGTTTGTTTAGAAAGACATTGGAAGTATTTTCGTATCATTGATTTTATAGCTATTTGAATCGACATGCGCTCGCCAAAATGACTTAAGGAAATTCCTTGAAGAAATAATGGAAACAAAATCCTTTCATAAGAGAGCATATTTCCATTAAAAACAAAACTAATAACCTAGAAAGGCAACAAAAAAGCCCCCAAAAATTCATTTTGCCTTTATTACCTTATCTTAAGTGCGGTAACCCACATCCATTAGAAAAGCCTTTCTCTTAATGAGTTCCGTTTATCTTCCCAAATTTCAAATATTAAATCTGTTCTTAATTATTTCATTTAGCTGCCACTCAATTCTGTTCCTCTAGCTTAGATATGAAAATGCAACAAGGCTCTAGGGATTAAGGTCCAACGAGGCTCGTATTTAATTACACAACAAGCAACGACATAAACTCACGGTGCTCGCATTCACTGCAATATGGGTAGCCGATCTTTCGCATTTACATTTGGTCTTTTTCACTTGCACTGAGTCTAAATACTCACTGCCTAACAGAATAATTGACCTCACAATTACTACTGTTTCACTTTAAGACACAGCTGATCATGGGACTCCACAACTTTCTATCACTTGTCTCATGTAGCATTTGTTATCTCTTTTTAAATGCAACCGCCAAACGCTCTGCCATCAATTTGCATAATATTTTGAAGTATATGAATCGTACACTTCACATATTTTTTGTGGCCTCAATATATCAATTGAGGGTCAAGTGTTTCAAGCCATTCTTATTATGTGTACAAGCAATTTCGGTTCTATTTTCCTCATTATGAATAGAAATGTTATTTCTGTTTTCTTGAAAACTAACTTTAGTCAGCTTGAGCGATCAGGTCTCGAAAGAGACATGACTGACTGGGCAGAAGATTATCCCGCAATAGGTTGCCATTGCTTTCTGCGGTAGACTGGTTGCCAACCAAGCCTATAGAACCCAATTTGTTTTTTTATTTTACCCATAACTGGAGGGGGAAGAGATGTATTATATTATTAAGTAGTAATTAGTGGGGGATCAGTTTATTACTTCATAACAATATAAAGCCGATCTCCTACTTTATGATCAGTAGAATTTTTAATTATGTTTCCAACTATTATATTCAGTCAGTCAGTTAGTTGCCATACGTGATACACACTTGGGCGATCATGTCTCGAAAAAGACATGAGTGACTGGGCAGAAGATTATCCAGCACTAAGTTGCCATTGCTTTCTGCGGTAGACTGGTTGCCAACCAAGGCTATAGAACCCAATTTGTCCTTTTATTTAAACCATAACTGGAGAGGAAAGAGATGTATTATATTATTAAGTAGTAATTAATGGGGGATCAGTTTTTTTATTCATGACAATATAAAAGCGATCCCCCACTTTATGATCAGTAGAGGTTTTATGTTTCCAACGTGTATCACGTATGGCAACTAGCTAACTGACTGAATATAATATTCAGTCAGTCAGTTGCTATATGTGATACACGCTTTGGACGATCATATCTCGAAAGTATAAATAATAAATTATTGTATATACAAGAGAATAGTGTAATAACACATCACTCAATAAGTCCCGGGTCTGACATATAGATGGCACAACTAATAAAACTCCATATAATTTTCATGAAGTACTAACCTTCAAATGGCACGTGCAAAAAATCTGCGCTAAATGGGTTTATTAGTTTACAAATTACAGTTATTTAAGTCAATTTTCGTTTGTTGATAAAGCATTATTTTCTGATAGAAAAAAGTGCAGTTCAAGCAAGGTAAAGGCGGGATAAGTGTTATTCGGACTCACCTCCGTCAGAAACAACGTTTAAACCGCTGACTTTAAACGCGGTCCTACAGACGCAAATGATGCTAAACGCTCAGGTCGCCCAAAATCAGCAGCTGTCCCAGAAAACACCAATCTCATTGACCGATCGTAAAGTGAATTTGCGTGAGATTTCAGAGGAAATGAACATATCAAAAGAAAGTGGTATTCACCATTTTGCATGAGCATTTGTTAATGAGAAAACTGTGTTCAACGTGGGTGCCAGAGTCGATCAAAAACAACAACCTGTCGATGATTCAGAGGATTGTTTGCAACAGTTTCAATGAACAAGAAGGGGTTTTTGCATAAATATGTGACAATGAATAAAACATTGATCCACCACTTCACTCCAGAGTCAAATCGGCAGTCAGTTGGGTGGACGGTCAGCAGGTGAAACCCGTCCAAAGCGACCAAAGATGCAAATATCAGCAGGCAAGGTTTTGGCCTCCGTATTTTGGGATGAACAAAATGTTCATGCGCAAGGTAAAGGAAGAACCATCAACAGCAAATATTATACAGCATTGTTGGAGATCTTTCCCCAAGACAACGCGCCGTGTCACAACGATGTCAAAACTACATGAATTACACTTCAAATTGCTTCCGCATCCGCCCTATTCTCCAGATCTAGCCCTCAACGACGACTGGCTGTTTGCAGACCTCAAAAACTTAAAGGAGAAAGAGATTTGGCTTCAATGAAGAAGTGATATCGGAAATTGAGACATATTTTAAGGCCAAAAACAAATCGTTTTATAAAGAAGGCATCGAATAGTTAACGAAGCGTTAGAATCAGTGTATCAACCAGGAAGGAGACTATGTTGATGAATAAAGTTGAATTTTGCCTAAAGGTTGATGTTTTATTAGTTAGGCCCGGGATTTATTGAGTTATGAGGTAAATAAATTATCATATATAATTCAAGCTAATGAAATTAATGAGCGTAAATATAAGTAAAGAGTCGTATATTCTTGAGCATAGTGCGATTAGCAATTAACTTAACATACTTCAATAGCGTGCAATGAATAAAGTATCCTATATATATATATATATATATATGAGTATCTTCTTCTTCTCCTCCTCCTCCACCCACGTCTATTGAACAGGTGAAGAGGCTCATCCCTTGTTCCCTGTTTAGGATGTGGTTTCCGGCTTTCTCTTTTCCAATCTTCTCACTTTGTTTTTTTTTTTCAATTGGAGTAGATCGATCTATCTATCGCCCGGTTCACTCTCCACCCACGTCTATTGAACAGGTTAAGAGGCTCATCCCTTGTTCCCTGTTTAGGATGTGCTTTCCGGCTTTCTCTTTTCCAATCATTTCACTATTACGTAGCCCCCTGCACATTAGTGGCGTTACCGGGGTGATACGAAAAAAATATGCCATGTTCCTTCAGGATTTAGGTGATCCTGACTCTCCACATCCCATGTCAAACTTAATACCCCTTCTCCTGTTATTCCACTCGATTCCCGACCACCATCCAACTGGTCAAATCCCTCAGGCAAATCCCTTCTTTCCTTTCCATTGCTTCTCTTCTCCTTTTCTCCGTGAGCATCAGTTTCTCTAAACCCTCTTTCCTCATGACATGTCCCCAAAACATTAGCAATATTTTCTTTATGTCAAGTATCAGTTTTCTTTTAGTGTATATCTTCTCTAAAATCTCCTAATTACTCCGGTGTTCCATCTATGTTATCCTCAACATCCTTCTGTAGAACCCCATTTCAGTTGCTTCAAGTCTTTTTTCATCTTTGATGAAATTGTCCAACACTCACTGCCATATTGAAGGACAGACATCACAAAACAATCCAGTAATCTATTCTTTGTTTTCAGCGAAATTTTCCTGTCTCTCAATACTCTACTCAGCTTCTAGAATGCATCTTTGGTCATGCCAATACGCCTTCGGATCTCCATATCGCACCTTCTGTCCTCTGTTAGAACGCTTCGCATATATTTAAATTTCTGAAGCTGCTTGATTTTTTTATCACCAACTTGTAATTGGCATATTGAACTCATCTTTTTACTGAGACAATGGATTCGGTTTTCTTTTGGTTCTTTCTTTCCACTTACTTTGCACCTACTTCCTATAGGATGCGCGTTGGGATGCAGTGGATATTATCTCGGAACGAAAAATCGGGGAGCCGAGTTCGAAACCTAGTTCGTTGCATTTACTTACTCACAAATACACTTTGAAAAGTAAAGTTTTGTAATTTTCTTGAAGCATTATGAAAAATAGTTATATGGGTTATGACTTGAAGGCTATCACAATGCGTTGAGTAAAAGAAAGGAAGGTAAAGAAGTGTTTGGGTATTACCTATTTATTAACCCTCTATGGCCATTCGTATCATATTTGATACAGTATTTCCCTATAAGGAAACATTTGGTATTTCCCTATAAGGAAACATTTGCTATTCATTGACTGAGCAGTCAGTACTGCTTTCATTTGAAATTTATAAAATATTTCTCTTAAAAAATTTTTCAGGAAAATATTTCTTTCAAGGCTTGTTTTCATACTGTATCAAATATGATACGAATAGCCCTAGAGGGTTAATAATATAATATGATTAAGGCTTCTACTTGTCATAAATTGGGGGATCAGTTCTATATTGTTATGAAGTAATAAACAGATTCCACACTAATTACTACTTAACCCTCTAGGGCCATTCGTATCATATTTGCTACAGTATTTCCCTATAAGGAAACATTTGGTATTTCCCTAAAGGAAACATTTGGTATTCATTGACTGAGCAGTCAGTACTGCTTTCATTTGAAATTTATAAAATATTTCTCTTAAAAATTTTTTCAGGAAAATATTTCTTTCAAGACTTGTTTTCATACTGTATCAAATATGATACGAATGGCCCTAGAGGGTTAAACATTAATATTTCGAGATCAAAATCTCATCTTCAGAATGGCAGAGAAGCTTGTGTCTGTCCGGGTGTCTTCACGGCCTTTGTCTGTCCGGGTGTCTTCACTTTCTTTGAAAGGCCGTGAAGACTAAATGTTTAATAAATAGGTAATACCCAAACACTTCTTTACCTTCCTTTATTTTACTCAACGCATTGTAACAGCCTTCAAGACAAAACCCATATATATATATATAGAAATGGTATTAATCCGTCTCTTGCCTCAAGTTATAAGTTAACTGGACAATACAATCTAAGATGAAGAAAAAACTTGAAGCAATTGACATGTGGTTCTACAGAAGGATGCTGCGAATATCATGGATCGAGCAGGTGCGCAATGATGAGGTCTTGGAAATGATGGAAACAAAAAGGAAATTAATACTGAGCACCAAGAAGAGACAGCTGAAGTTCCTGGGACACGCAATGAGAAAAGAGGGCTTGGAGAATCTGATACTAACAGGCCAGATAGAGGGAAAAGAGACAGGAGAAAGTAACGGATAACATATTTGAAGGACCTAATCAGGTGGATGACGGAACGAGGACTACATGGTGTAACAGGAGAAGGCTCAGAGCCACCACGGATAAGGAAATTTGGAAGGCCATGATCGCCTACGTCCTGAAGGGAAAAGGCACATAGAAGAAGAATAACGCGACAGTTTGGGTTCTATAGACTTAGGTGGCAACCAGTCTACCGCAGAAAGTAATGGCAACCTACTTCGGGAAAATCTTCTGCCAGAGAATCATGTCTCTTTTGAGACATTATCGTTCAAATGTGTATCACGTATGGCACTTAACTGACTGACTGAATATAATAGTTGGAAACATAATTAAAACTTTTAATGAGTATAAAAAGGGGAATCAGTTTTCTATTGTTATGAAGTAATAAACTGACCCCCCTCAAATTACACTTAATATAATATAATGTAATATAATCTATCTCTTCTCCCACTTCCAGCTATGAGTTAAATGGCAGGACAAATTGGTTTCTATAGCCTTGGGTGGCAACCAGTCCACCGCAGAAAGTAATGGCAACCTACTGTGGGATAATCTTCTGTCCAGTCGTTAATATCTCTTTCGAAATAGATCGCTCAAACGGGTATCACGTATGACACTTAACCCTCTAGGGCCATTCGTATCATATTTGATACAGTATGAAAACAAGCCTTGAAAGAAATATTTTCCTGAAAAATTTTTTAAGAGAAATATTTTATAAATTTCAAATGAATGCAGTACTGACTGCTCAGTCAATGAATACCAAATGTTTCCTTATAGGGAAATACCAAATGTTTCCTTATAGGGAAATACTGTATCAAATATGATACGAATGGCCCTAGAGGGTTAAGTAGTAATTAGTGGGGGATCTGTTTATTACTTCATAACAATATAGAACTGATCCCCCACTTTATGACAAGTAGAATCCTTAATCATATTATATTATTAACCCTCTAGGGCCATTCGTATCATATTTGATACAGTATGAAAACAAGCCTTGAAAGAAATATTTTCCTGAAAAAATTTTTAAGAGAAATATTTTATAAATTTCAAATGAAAGCAGTACTGACTGCTCAGTCAATGAATACCAAATGTTTCCTTATAGGGAAATACCAAATGTTTCCTTATAGGGAAATACCAAATGTTTCCTTATAGGGAAATACTGTATCAAATATGATACGAATGGCCCTAGAGGGTTAAGTAGTAATTAGTGGGGGATCTGTTTATTACTTCATAACAATATAGAACTGATCCCCCAATTTATGACAAGTAGAAGCCTTAATCATATTATATTATTAACCCTCTAGGGCCATTCGTATCATATTTGATACAGTATGAAAACAAGCCTTGAAAGAAATATTTTCCTGAAAAAATTTTTAAGAGAAATATTTTATAAATTTCAAATGAAAGCCGTACTGACTGCTCAGTCAATGAATACCAAATGTTTCCTTATAGGGAAATACCAAATGTTTCCTTATAGGGAAATACTGTATCAAATATGATACGAATGGCCCTAGAGGGTTAACTGAATGACTGACTTCCTATAGGAGGTTTTGTAGTTCTATAGATGGTCTTGTAGATCTTGTAGGTTTATACATGAATATAGTGCAATGAATAAAGTATCGTATAGGGCAAGAAAAAAGTATTTTATAAACTTGAAAATAGTGCGATGAATCTGTTATGAATAGACTCATCAGTGATTTTATGCTTTTGGATCATTACAAGCTTCGCGTCTTATAACGTTATACTGGTTCACACAATAACGGACATAAACTTATCACCTTTACTGCTGATCATGAAATAACAAGCGACCAATTAGAAACGCCTTAAGTCACGTCGTCCTTAATGAAAAGTGTAACGTAATTCATGAAATATCGTATACAAATGAGTATAGAAAAATGTATAAAGAATCGTATACACTTGAGTACAATGCAATGAAAAGGAACGTATAAGCTTGAGAATATAACAATGAATAAAGTATCGTATATAGATGTGTATATTGCAAACAATAAAGTATATATATATATATATATATATATATATATAAAAGGCAAGATGTGTGTGTGTGTGTGTGTGTGTGTGTGTGTGTGTGTGTGTGTGTGTGTGTGTGTCTGTTTCTCTGTCTGACTGTATGTATGTATGTCCTTTATACAAATCCACATTTTTTTTTATCCGATTCTCACCAAACTTCAGACAAATATTTTTTAGGCTTCCGGTCAGGTCATTGGCTACTTATTTGTTTGATTTTCCCCCGATATTGGAATTCGATACACCGATACCCGATCAGGTCTGATCAAGATCAGGATTTTAGCCGTTTTATCGTCGTTCTTGCTGCGGAATTTGCTCTACTTTGGTAAAGTTATAGCTTTTATTCTCAAACATTAGTAGACCTTCTCAGACGACTCATTTTCCCCGATATCGGAAATCGATACCCCCGGGTTTGATCAAAATCAAGTTTTCAGCCCTTTTATTTTGATTTTTGCTACATGTTTTGCTCTAAGTAAGTATAATTGTAGTTCTTAGTCTCAGCCATAATACCATTTACTCAGAAGACTTATTTAACCTTCACAATTCAGTTTGCGATGGAAAACGTATGTGGCATCGATTCCGGAAATCAAAATTTGACTTACATCCATTCATTTTAGTAAGTTCTGCGACTTTGAGATCAACCTTTCAACGACCTACGTTTTCCGTGCCAACGTCCAAACAGTCTGAGCTCCAGGACCATCGATTAGTTTTAAAGCTTTCATTACACCCGAGCAACGGTGGGCTATACTGCTAGTCCTATATGCTTAATCAAATGTCTTACATATATAGTGTAGTGCAATAAATAACAGATTTAAAGAAATAAAGTATCGTATATACTGGAGCAAAAAGCAATCGTTGTTTCCAGTTAATGCGAAACCGTCGACTGAAAGAAAAATGAATGGATGTAAGTCAAATTTTGATTTCCTGCTATCGATATCAAATACGTTTTTTCGTCGTAAACTGAATTTTGAAGGCTAAATAAGTCCTCTGAGTAAATGGTATCATGGCTGAGGATAAGAAATACAATTATAACTACTTAGAACCAAACCCGAAGCAGAAACTAAAATAAAAGGGCTGAAAAAATACAGACATACAGGCAGATAAACAGACACACACACAAACATCTTGCCTTTTATATATATATATTATCGATTTTCTGCACTATTGTAAGAACTGCAACCTTGAAACTTCTGAATATCGTTTCTTTTGTCTTTGTCTATGAGTGTATCAAATTTGATTAAAATCAGATCACTCCTTCTATAGCCCGATTTTTTCGATTATTGATTTACTTCGACGCAAAACCTAGCTAAGAACACTCGCAGACGCTTATAGTACAACTGTGTAAAATTTCAAGAAAATAGGTTCAGCCGTTTCGGAGTCTATAAGTAACGGACACACACACACACACACACACACAGACACACACACACACAAAGTTCCATTTATAAATAAGTTTAGATTAGATATTGCAATGAATAAATTATCCTATATTCATGAGTATAGGCGCAATAAATAATGTATCCTATATACATGTTTATAGTGCTGAAGTGAGCGTGGTGGTGCTAAGGATATCGTCTCGAAACGATAAATCAGAGAGCCGAGTTCGAATTCCAGTTGAAATTACTGCATTCAATTACGCACAAAAAAATCTTGTGAAAGATGTTAAGCAGTTTCTTCTCTCTCCAGTTATATGTTAATTATCAGAACAGCGGGGAGCCGAGTTCGAATTCCAGTTGAATTCCTTGCATTCACTTACACACAAGTACTCTTGGGAAAAGTATTTAGCAGTCTCTTTCCTCCAGTTATGGGCTAAATAATAGGATAGACTGGGTTCTATAGCCTTTGCTGGCAACCATTCGGCCGGAGAAAGCAATGGTAGCCTACTGCGGAATAATTTTCTGCCCAGTTAATCATGCCTCGAAAGAGACATGATTGCTCAAAGCGTGTATCACGTATGGCACTTAACTGACTGACTACAGCAGAAAGTAAAGCAACCTACTGCGGAAAAATCTTCAGCCCAATCAGCCATGTCTCAAAAAAGACATGATTGCCCAAACATGTGTACCATAAGGGACTTAACTTCTAGTGTAATGAATAAAGTACCATATTTACTTGATTAATATGAGAATTTTGCGATCAGCAAAAATAGTCGATCACTCTATACATAGTGAATTTCTTTTAATAGATTAAATATCTTGCATGTATCATTCATATACCAAAATTTTATTTTCATGGAGAATGAGAAATCTCTTTAGGAAAATGTATTGCTAGTATATGCGTTGTGGTGCAGTGGATATCGGCTCAGAACGAGAAAGCGGGGATCCGAGTTTGAATTCATTGCATTTGTGACGTCGCCCTCAGGTCGCTAGTCGGAATGATGGCCTCTACACATAGCTGGTCTTCGAGACGTCTATTATAACAGTGAACTTTCCTGCCCACACTGTGTTATTGGATCTCAGGAAAGACACGCCGAAATCTTGCTAGCGGGGTTTTTACCACGTCGAACCAGGGCAGGACGCACGCGTACATTTGGCTAAGTAAAAAAAAAAAACATACGGCACTTACGTGCAAATACCCTTATTACTCCTTTTCTTCTCCCTCGACAGGACTGATTGGGTTCTATAGCATTGGCTTGCAACCAGTTTTCCGCAGAAAGTAATCCAACCAGCTGCGGAAAAATCTTCTGCCCAGCCAGTCATGTCTTTTAGATCTCCCAATTATGTTTCACGTATGGCTCTTTAGTGAATTTAATAATTGGAAATATAAGTAAAGCGACTTCTGGACATGAAATGGGTGATCTGTTTTATATTTCTCTAAAGTAATAAACTGTTCTCTTACAAATTATTCAGTCAGTTAAGTACCGTACGTGATACACGCTTGGGTGATCATGTCTCGAAGGGGTATTTGCAACTGGAATTGAAACTCGATTTCTCGTTTCGAGCCGATATCTAATGAACCACAACGCACATCTGCAGTTATTACATATTAATATAACATACGTTTCTTCTCCCTCCATATATGAGTTAAATATCAGGACAGTTTGGGTTATATAGCCTTGGCTGGCTACTAGTCTACTGGAAAAAGTAATAGAAACATACTGCAGGAAACTCATCTACTTAGTCATTTCTCTTTCGAGTCATGATCGCCCAAGCGTCTCTGTGTGTGTGTGTGTGTGTGTGTGTGTGTGTGTGTGTGTGTGTGTGTGTGTGTGTGTGTGTGTGTGTAAAGAGAAACAGAGTTAAATATATATATCCACAGCCTACGGATGACAATATCATTTTTGTTACGCTACACATTTCTTTTCTATTTAATATTCATTATTTTCAATATATTTATTTTAGACGTCAGTATTTACCAAAACTTATACCCTTGACTATAAAAAATCCTTATTGGTGGAAGCTAATCACTTATCTCACCTGCTGACTCCTCCATTCTCATGTCTTAAGCAAACACGAACGCAACCTAAGACCTGAAAAGACATGCAAACTACAAAACGTGCGAAAATGACGTTTTTTGACAAAAGCTTTACCGAGTGAACAGCAAACCACCAGCAAAAACCAGGAAGTTTCTATCGCACCATTTTTGCCGTGAAGAGCAAAGAGCCGGAGCCAAGTAACCAAATACCTTAAGAATATTGTGACGTGTTGTGTTTCAATTATCGCGAGTGAGAAAATCGATCAATTTATCGATTCTGAGCAAAGTCAAAAAGATTAACAAGTGACATTTTGTGTTTTTGACTTTGATTTTCAGGAAGGGCAAAGGATATTTCTTATAAAAGAGAAAGGCTGATCCAAAATAAGAAACGGCTTTTACATTTTATTTGTAGATTTGTATTATTTTTTATTTCTGGCGATATCATCGGGGAACCAATATATTGGAAGGTATCCATGCAATTGTCAGTGAAGTCGATGCTATTCGGGGAACAAAGCATCGCAGTAACAATCAATGCAAAAGAAGTGCTTTTGAGTAAATAAATGAAAAGCAGAATAAGTTAAGCAGATAATTTAAACCATGAATAGAACAAAAATATTATCATAAAATCAAACTTTCTTGCACATATCTAGAAAATAAATCGCCTAGATTACGGCTCATAGGCAAAATTTTACATTATGATTAAAAAAAGAAATATATATTACGAGTGGAAAATTTATGAATAGTGTCTTCTACGGTTTTAGTAACTTGGTGCTACAGCGTGAGGTGTACCTCAACAAAGCGCTGTGTAGCTCAATATTGCGTGAGGTCTATCTCCCGTTTCGACTACAGTGTGATCTCTACCCCAATAAAGGGTGAGATCTACCTCAATATAGCTTAAGGTCTACCTCCCGTTTCGACTATAGCGTGAGGTCTGCCTCAATAAAGCGTGAGTTGTACCTCAATATACTGTAAACTCTACCTCCCGTTTCGACTGTAGAGTGTGGTCTACTTCAATAAAGTGTGACATGTACCTCATTATACCGTAAGGTCTACCACCCGTTTCGACTATAGAGTGAGGCGACCTAAATAAAGTGTGAGGTCTACCTCAATATAGCGTAAGGTCTGCCACCCATTTTGACTATAGCGTGAAGGCTACCTCAATAAAGCGTGGGCTCTACCTCAATATAGCGAAAGATCTATTTCCCGTTTCGAATATAGCGTGAGGTCTACCTCGACATATCGTGAGGTCTACCTCAACATAGCGTGAGGTCTACCTCCCTTTTCGACTATAGAATGATGTCTACTGTAGCATTGAACTATAATATAATATTGTATGTGTATACATTTATTTTAGCCTTATATTAGTATTTATACAGCTATATGGTATTTCATATTTATATTAAAGGTAGAAAGGTAAAAATAAACACGTTATCAAATACAATAGATATATTTATTTTAGCGATAACCGCTTCTTATGTCTTTTAGGAATGGCACATTTAGTTCACTGTAAATTGTTATCATCTTCCAGCAAATATAATCAGCTGACGACAAACACCTGTCGTTTTCTTGAGAATCACCGTTTTAGCATTCAACCATGATGGTCAACACACACACACACACACACACACACACACACACACACACACACACACATATATATATATATATATATATATATATATATATATATATTTAATCGTATCACCCCGAGCAAGGCGGTAACGCCACTGATGTTAAGGCTACGTAATAGTGAGAAGATTGGGAAAGAGAAAACCGGAAACCACATCCTAAACAGGGAACAAGGGATGAGCCTCTTAACCTGTTCAATAGACGTGGGTGGAGCGTGAACCGGGTGATAGATAGATCTATCTACTCCAATTGAAAAAAAAACAAAAAAGCAAAGTGAGAAGATTGGAAAAGAGAAAGCCGGAAACCACATCCTAAACAGGGAACAAGGGATGAGCCTCTTAACCTGTTCAATAGACATATATATAAACTTATTTATAAATGGAACTTTGTCTGTGTGTGTGTGTCTGTGTGTGTGTATCCGTTACCTATACACTCCGAAATGGCTGAACCGATTTTCTTGAAAATTTACACAGTTGTACTATAAGCGTCTGCGAGTGTTCTTAGCTAGGTTTTGTGTCGAGGTACCCCCGATAAATACTGAAAGTCGATAATCGAAAAAATCGGGTTACAGAAGGAGTGGTCTGATTTTAATCAAATTTGATACAGTCATAGACAAAGACATAGGAAACGATATTCAGAAGTTTCAGGGTTGCAGTTCTTCCAATAGTGCAGAAAATCGATAATATATATATATATAAATTTTCATTACACCCGAGCAACGCCGGGCTATACTGCTAGTATATATATATATATATATATGGGATGAAGTATTAGTGATGTTATTTTACTTGTTTTTTTTTGTTTGTTTTTTGTACAATATAAAAACTTTGTGAATAATTAAACTTACGTTATTCAAAAAGTTTTCTATTCAAGGAAATAAAAATTTGAAACGCAATGTATATTTTAAAAATAAAAAAAAGAATTTATTTGAAAATATAAACAATAAATTCTAACTCACAAATTATGACCCTGTTTTATGGCTCCGGTTCCAGACTTTTCAATATATTAATCATTATATTAAAAAAATTCAGTTAAATACCAATGTTTTATGATGCTGTACCTTCTAAAAACAACAGTTGCATAAATTGTTATTCTACTGTTTTTTATTTCCTTAAATAAAAAACTTCGTGAATAATTAAACTTAAGTTATTCAATTAGTTTTCATCCAAAAAGCATTTCTCAAAAGAATTGAACCAACAAGCATCATCACGAATGGAAATTTTAAATTATATGTATGCTACTATAGCATGAGGTCTACCACAATAACGAAGTATAATGTGACAATGTGTATTTCAACCTTAAAGGTAGAGAGAAAAAAATAGACACGCTATCCGAATACAATACAATTTTCATTTTAGCGATAATCGATTCGTATACCTTTTAGGAATGACATGAATAGGTCATTGTAAATTTTTCTCATCATCTTCCAGTAAAAATGATTAAGATGTAACTGGAACAACTGACTACCAAGACCTCGCATTTTCTTGAGAATCATCGTTTTAGCATTCAGCCATGATGGTCACGCGCCCTAGACCTCCGCATTGCACCATGGTAGATTTTACACGATAGTAGCGCGCGCATGCACACACACACACACACACACACACACACACACACACACACACACAGATATATATATATATATATATATATACACAGAAATCTAAGCAAGAGCCAACAACCTACCACGGTTTCGCCCTACGTGTGTGTGTGTGTGTGTGTGTGTGTGTGTGTGTGTGTGTGTGTGTGTGTGTGTGTGTGTGTGTGTGTGTTAATTATGGGTGATACTATCGCGTGAGGTCTACCTTCCGTTTCGACTATAGTGTGAGGTCTACATCGAAATATAAAATAATATATCAATATTTATATATCTATATACTATTTATATCTATACTAAAGGTAGAGAGGTAAAAATAAAGACGCTATCAAATACAATACACATATTTTATTTTAACGATAAACACTTCGTATATCTTCTAGGAGTGGCACGAATAGATCACTGTTTCCAGCAAGATGTAACTGACTGCCAACACCTCGCATGTTCTTGAGAATTATCATTTTAGCATCCAATCACGATCGCCCAATTGTCTGAGTGTGTGCTCTTGTCGTTGGATCCATATAATGGCTACGTGTGGGAGGGGCATTGTAAATCTTCGCGCTGCACCTGGGTAGACGATATATTGAGGTAGATCTCACGCTATAGTAGCGCCTAATTATGTGTATTTGTGTGTAGATTTGGTATATATATATCCTTAAGATATATATATATATATATATATATATATATATATATATATATATACACTTAGGCTAAGGAGGTGGTTTACAGTAAAGCTGAATTAATATAATACACACAATTATTTAGACTTCACCTGACCTGACCTAATATCCACGTGAGAGGAAGGGGTACGGTAGGCCACCGCGCTGCATCTGGGTAGACAATATACTGAGGTAGATCACACGCTATAGTAGCACCTCATTATGTGTATCCGTGTGTAGATCTTTTTTCTCATCATCTTACAGCAAAAATGATCAAGAACAACTGACTACCAACACTGCATTTTCTTGAGAATCATCGTTTTAGCATCCAACTACAATTACTCAATTACCTGAGTGCTTGCTCATGCCTCTGGATGGCCACGTGAGTGGAGGGGCCCGGTAGACCTCCGCTGCGCGCTGCACCTGGATAGAGGTAGACTTTGCGATATAGTAGCACCAGTAACTTTTTCTCAAATTTTGACTGTATTATTAGACTTCACATCAAATCTAATAATAACTGTGGGATCACTGAATTTTTTTTTTGTATGAATTTTATCTGTTCTAAAAAGGATTTAGCAGTGTATAGTGCAACTGATCACCGAAAATGCATGATTCCTAACCTCTTCAAAGACATTGTACTGTGCAACCGGCGATTTTTGGCGTTAAAAAACTATCATAGAATTCGTACTATATACCATTATACGACAAAATGTATTTCTTACATTCGTAGAGTACCCTGGGTATGACGTTAAACAACTTTAATATACCCTACCGGAATTGCCGTGGCACCAGACTTGCCTTCCGGCTGGTCCTCGTTAACGGGTTTGGAATGTACTCATTCCGACCGAGTTCTGCGTCGTTTATTTTTCGTCACTACCTCCCCGTACTGCCTGGGTATGAGGATAAACTAACCCCTGCAGCAAAGCCTCTGATCTGGCGTTTTTTAAAGCGTGGAACTACCTTTTAATTGCTGTTGTTCACAGGTCAATGTTGACCCGTGGTGATAGAACCTGTTAGGGTCCAAACAATGGGCAAATAGTTAAACTCACAAAGTCAAAAAAATGAAAGTATGAATATATATTTTCAAAGCAAAAATACCAGCAACATATATTCATCGTAAAGAAATTACCAACATTATATTTTTTGTACGAAAAATTACTAATGCCCCCATGAAAATAACATTTTAGCATGAAATGACCCATAAGGAGTTAGTATGCATCTAAACACACAATCGCATTTATTGAATAGGCGATATTTTTTTTAATATCAAGTTTGTTTTAAGGTTTATATTTCTTGCCTTGTACTCAAGAGAAACCATTCCAAAATAGACACAATTACCAGGAATTAGAATGAAACAAAACATGGCATCTACACTGAATCCATGATTAACATTCAAAATATGGGATTAATAAATATTCAGTTAAGTGCCATACGTAATACACGCTTTGGGCGATCATGTCTCGAAAGATACATGACTGACTGGGCAGAAGATTATCGCGCAGTGAGTTGCCATTGTTTTCTGCAGTAGAACGGTTGCCAACCAAGCCTATAGAACCCAATCTGTCCTGTTATTTAACCCATAACTGGAGGGAAGAGACGGATTAATACTTTTCGCAAGGGTATTTGTGTGTAAGTGAATACAAGGTATTCAACTGGAATTCGAACTCGGCACCCCGATTTTTCGTTCCACTGCACCACAATATTAAGCAGTTCAAATACCTCAGTGCATGGATTATTTATGACAAATTTTGTAGAGAAAGTAAGGAAATACGACACGAAAAACAGCTGCAGCAGAGGTAGGTTCGACCAACACCGAAAACTGCTACAAAATCAAAACATTAGCATGAAACTTCAATTATATTCTTAAAGACCCTCTAGTCAGATCGATACTGTCATATGAATGCCGGGCATGGCGCCAGACATATTCTGAAGCAGGGCCGTAGCTGATGCTAAATAAACACCGGGCACAGAGAAAATTGCCCGGATTTATTAGTTGACAATGTGATGACGTCATCAGTGTCATCCGTTTCCAGAAACTATGATTTTTGCGGATTTTTTCGGCTATTCCAATGGAAATTAGGCACAGAACGTGAACGAAATAATAATAAATAAACAGATTTTAACTGCGTTCATTGGGATGTTTTCTTTGTTTTTCTTTCTTTCTTTCTTTCTTTCTTTCTTCGTGAATTGTTGAGTTTGATTTCTGACGAAGACATTTTTCCTTGCCCGGATTTTCACTATGATTGCACGGATCGGCCCGGATCCGTGCCCGGTGTGCCCGGTGTGCCCGGTGTGCCCGGTAGTCAGATACGGCCATGTTCTGAAGTATATAAAATGTTTGCTCTAAGCAACCATTTTATCAAATCAGTGATTAATAATGTATTTGAGCAAATGAAGCTTGTGGGTTTTTGAGAAGATGATACTCATTCGAACTTGAAAACTGGCGCTACATAATCCCCTACAAATAAAGTGTTATGGTGAAATACACCTATTCCTCAGATAATGGAATCTCCCTCCGTTATTAATAAGAGTTAACAGGAAGTTAACTGGAAAAGTTCTTGCTAAGTTCTTGAGAAGTTCTTAGGAGTTCTTAGAACTTCTAGAGAGTTTTTTAGAATTCTATTGGAGTGCTGTAGAACTATTAGTTCCAGTTTGAATGTCGTTGAACTACGGCAGTTGATATTAGTCGGAAGTTAGCCGAATACTAAGGAGTCAGCTTAGAGTGGAAGATTACCAAGTTCCTAACATTTTGGGTGCGTTAAGTCGATTAGCAACCGACATAGCACGATTCTAACTTTCAATGCGAAAACTACTCCACAACGAAAAGGAAATCACATAAATTGAGAACTTTCAACCTTCGTTTCCAAATTTAACCATGCATTGCGTAACCACTGATGCTCTTAGCTTACGTCGGCTTGTTTGGTACGGGTAGATTATTGATCATTAGGGGGTTTATCTTGTCATTTAGTTTATAGCATTTGCTTTTCCGCTGCAATCGGTGAGTTATGATTTACATGCATATTTTTGACTATTTGAAATTCCATTTTGAATTTGGTTGCTTCTTTTATTACTGAATACAGATTCTTATTTCTTTCTTCATTTTTGACACAAATCAACATCCAGTTTTCTGTAGTTTCCGGGTATCGTTAAAGTTTTGTATGTCAGATATAGTTGCATTAATCGTCTGCCTCTTGTGGATCTGGCTTACGGCCATATCTCGTTGAATACACCGGTTCTCGCTCGATCACCGAAGTCTAAACAACGTTGATCCTGGTCAGTATTTAGATGGTTGGCCGCTTGGGAATATCAGGTGCTGTAAGCTTTTAGTGACGGATGTGCGTGCTTACGGCCATAGCACGTTGAATACACCGGTTCTCGCTCGATCACCGAAGGTAAACAACGTTGAGCATGGTCAGTAATTAGATGGGTGACCGCTTGGGAATACCAGGTGCTGCAAGCGTTTAATGACGGATGTGTGTTGTGGTGTAGTGGATAGCGGCTCGGAAAGAGAAATCGGCGAGTCGAGTTCGAATTCCAGTTGAATACCCTGCATTCACTTAATCACTGGTACCCTTGGGAAAGGTATTAATCCGTCCCTTCCCTCCAGTTTTGGGTTAAATAACATGGTAGGACTTGGGGATCGTGTCCTTAACAACAAATCTCAATGAATCTTGATACTCGAAAAAGAAAAAAAGTATTACTAGAAACAAAATTCATATAAAAACAACAATAAATTGTTGAAAGCAAAAGGTATTACCAGCAATAAATAAATAAAATTTAGTTGGCAATAAATGACCCGCCGAGGTTGATATGCCATAAAAACAAAACAACCAACCAACCTTGAATGATACAACTGATCAACATCAATCTTGATTACGGTAGTCTTTGAAAAGGATTCCTGTTTTGTCATCCATTCGTTTAATGTCAACTATGGTTCAGCTAAGTATATTGAAACTATATTACACCACAGGAGCAATCAAGTTATTTGTGACTGATATCCAGTGTCGATTTTTACCCTGCACTACGAAACAACAGATGTAAACGGGGTTTACTTTATAGTGGGTGGTTTATCTTCTTTTTCTGGTTGTGGTGGGAGTCCGTTCTAGAGAAGGGTAGTTTTATATTGTTGCAGGTTAACGCAATTTGGCCTTGTGATAGATAGCCCACTATAAGTCATAAAATGATTATAAAATCAAGAAAGGCAATTTGTGTTGAAAAATAACATTTTTATATATACACATATCAATTAATGTTTTTACACTTAAAGTAAAACTTGAAGTATAGGTCCAAAGGGGGTTAAAATGTTCATGGCAAATAAAACGCTGAAAGAGATTTAAGGCTTAGGAATGTGGGGAGCGTGTAAGTGAGGAATGTCTTTGATGTAGTCGCTCCTTGTGTCAGTAAGTAGTTTTGAAACAGGGAAGAGGGAAGAAGAGGTGAAGGGACGAGCATAGTATCCACTTGTCAAGGGAGATATTAATTACTCTCGCCTGTCACCGTCGGACTGTCTGCTTGCGTCGGCCTGTCTCAGCTTTTTATATATTCTTTTTGGATCACAGCAGCTCGTTTGGGATTTCACACTTGTATTTGATTCTGGGCTTCCCATTGGCTGATAAATAAAATTCGCGTCGGCTCGCGAAATGGAAATTTAATATTTGATTAATTTTTACATTTCAACCGGAACATCTGCACGAACCGGATGCGCAACGACGACTTTTGGTCATTTGCTTTTTGGTCGTGAAAGCGCTAACATCCGGTCCATCGCTTTTGTACCGTATCACCACATCCTACATCAATTTGTTTTGTACGGGCAGAGTATTGATCATGACGAGGTTTATTTTGCCTTTGCTTCAGCATTTAAGACATTGCATTTGCTTTTGCTTTCTTTGTTTAGGTTCTTTGCCGCCATCTAAACCATTTTAAAATATTGAGGATCCCTTTCAACTCATCGTTGTTTTTGGCAAACAATTTGATGTCTTCCATTAAGTGTGTTTTATTTCACAAACAGAGAGATAGACACAAACAAACGCACATATATTATATACACACGCATGTATACTTTTTGGTTTTCTTTATTAATTAATAAAGTTTCTTATTTCTTTCTCTTTATTTGATACAAATCACCATCCACTGTTCTGTAGTTTCCAGATATCGTTGAAGACCGAGTGTTGAACCAATTCTCTGTCTACTTCGATTCTGAACACAAACAGACAATCAACGTCAACCTTAGGATAAAGCATGTCGTGCCAACTGAGAAGCTTCCTCGTTTTGACGCCCATTCACTTAATGTCAGCTTTGGCCCAGTTAATGATACTGAAACTATTGCATCACAGAAACAGCTAAAGTTTTTATGGTTGATATTCCATTTTGTGAATTCAAGTCGGTATTTAACACCAGACACACACACCTGTAGATTTTCTTTTTTATTTTCTCCCTCATTTGTGTATGTTGTATTCTATCACTTTCACTAATTTCTGGGTACCTATAGGCTTCTTCTTGTTCCATTTCCCTAATCTTTGATTAATAATTTAATTTTATGAAAATTTATTTCCATTTAATATTGGAAAATTTTTTTCCAATAATGAAAGGAAGTGAATTTTTATAAATTTTCTTTTAAAAAGTATCGTTTATTAACATTCATTACAAGTTACCTGATGAGACATTGTTCTTTCAGTGTCGAAAAGAAATATACAATTTTGTAGTAGATTGTAGTTTGTACATGTTCTGAAGTATAATTTTTATATATAGTCATTTGCAGACAGATCTGTTTCGCTGTATCACAGCTCATCAGTACGATTAGACATCCGATTGATTTCTAGCTAGGATTGAAACGAATTGACATCAGTCTGCGATACTACCTCTGACATATGGGCGCTCCGTACAAGAACGCAAACTATTAGCCTGTGATATACCATGTAAAAGACTATACGCATGATTAAAAACGATTACTAATTATTGTTATTTCAACAGGTAAGTTTTTAACACCCGTTTCATCAGACCGAATTTACAAATGGTATAAATTGATTCAGAAAATTTTTGCAAATTTAAAAAATAAAGACAAGACAGCACAAATCTTGACACTTAACCAAGAATAGTTATTTTCTGGGAATATATGATATTTAAGGTGTAATTGGAGAAGGAGAGGCTGTTTTCATTCCATCAGATTATCATGTGTGGTCACTGAAGAAAATAATAACAGCTAAAACACATGCACACACTAACAAATATAAACACACACACACACACACACGCAAACACATATATACACATATACATAAATGTATTTGTACAATATATATAAATAAACAATAGAAAATAAACAGATGAAAAATAAAAAGTATTAAACAATTATATTTAAAAAAAAGATCTATTGGCATTATCATTTCATTTACTAATTTGTTCTTTATATATATATATATATATATATATATATATAGAGAGAGAGAGAGAGAGAAAGAGAGAGAGAGAGAGAATGATTTGAACATTATTTTTGATCGATACTCGTATTTAAGTAGATATTCTGTTTATAATCAAACAATATTATATATTTATTTCTACTGGCCTGATTATTTACCATAATCATCATGTTACGGAAATTAACGAAGATTAACGAAACTGGTTATAAACAACCAACATTTTGAAATGATTTGTTTGAACATTATTTTTGATCGATACTCGTATTTAAGTAGATATTCTGTTTATAATCAAACAGTATAAATATATATATATTTCTACCGGTCTGAACATTTACGAAACATTTTTGTTTCGAAAATGTGTGTCATTCGGTTGAATTCGAAACTGTGACCCCTATCCACATAGAGGAAGCCGTCAAGAGATCTGGTGTGTCCTAGACCTCTCGACCACGATGACGATCAGACTAAACGAAGTCAAATTAAGCCTATAAAACAATTTTTGAATTCATCGTAATAACCATCTCTGCTCTGAAATGCATTGTAATGTCAACAAATGTAAACATGCTACGGATTAACGAAGATTAACGAAACTGATTATAAACAACCGACAATTGCGTTATAGGTTTAATTTTAATTCGTTTAAACTGATCGTCATTCGTGGTCGACAAGATGAAGAATTATACGACTACAAATATAAATTAAGGTTTAATATAAAAAATAGATTAGTTATAACAACTAAGTTTAAATACAAAAGTATTTGTAGTCGTTTAATTCACTAATACAGATATGTTTACCAAATAGCAATTCGTATTCCAACTTTATCGCACCTACTCTTACTCCTCCTCACCCCACATTTCCTTATATGTATCTTTTGTCAAACCCAAAGGACTTATTTTTTCCTTTTGCTAAACCCAAAGAACCGACCATAAAAGTTGTCATGGACCATACTTTATCTTCTAATATGAAATCTGTCTATAAACTTTTCAACACGTCCATTAATCACCTCTATCCCCTACCTCTTCCCTCTTTTTGTTCAAATTCTAACTGACAACTTATAACTCTTATTTTTCATTGCCCAACCCACCTACATCTCACGCACAATTCGCCAAATATAAGATAAAGAATTTCTATTTTCTTTTTACACTATCCGATAAGAATTTTTCCTTTCAATGTCGAAACTAAATGTACACTGTGCAGTAGATGATGATTTGTACATGTTCTAAACTATAATTTATAATATATATATATATATATATAAAACTACTAAAAAGTTATAAGTTAAAAATGTATTTTTTGACAGTATTTATTTATTTCTATTTTATATATATATCGCTCATTCAGTGAAATGAATTAGAGCGGTATATATCGCTCATTCAGTGAAATGAATTAGAGATTAGAGAGCTATATATATATATATATATATATATATATATATATATATAATCGTTTCACCCCGAGCAAGGCATTTCACAGCCACTATTGCGCAGGTGAAAGTGGTGAGAAAGGATAGTTAGATATAGGAAATGTCAGAAGGAGGATGATAGACGGGTAAAGATACCGAGAATGAGGGTATTCACTTCATTTTATTATTTGAAAAATTTGTGAATAAATAAGTGAATTCTCATAAATTTTCTTTCAAAAATGACGTTTATTAACATCATTATTAACTACCTTATGAGACATTGTTCTTTTAATGTCGAAAGAAAATGTATTTTAAATTGTTATGAACCTTGCAAATATTGTTCGTTCCTTGTTCATTTATATATATATATATATATATATATATATATATAAAGGGATTAAATTGATATTTGTATTATTTAATCCTGACCAATGAAATCAAATCTCAATTAACATACTGACTTAATTTACTGATTTAATTTTAAGTTTTTAATCATTCGTCTTTAAAAAAATGTCTGAATAAACTTGTTAAAGTGAAACGTTAGATTAAAGACACGTTTTCCTATTTGTTTATTAGTTATTCTTTTCTTTATATATATATATAAATATTTATGCAACAACACTTTCTGATAAACGGAATATTATGCAATTTCATATATGTCAAGGTGAGTAACAATATTTGATATCGTTAAATAGATTATCTAAACTTATTTATAAATAGGTCTTTGTTAGTGTGCGTGTGAGTGTGTGTCTGTGTGCGTCTGTGTCCGCTACCTATAGACTCCGAAACGGCTGAACCAATTTTCTTGAAACTTTACACAGTTGTACTATAAATTTCTGCGAGTGTCCTTAGCTAGGTTTTGTGTCGAGATACCCCCGATAAATATCGAAAATCGATAATCGAAAAAATCGGGTTATAGTAGGAATGGTCCGATTAAAATCGAATTTGAAACACTCATAGACAAAGACATAAGAATCGATATTCAGAAGTTTCAAGGTTTCAGTTCTTACAATAGTGCAGAAAATCGATAATATATATATATATATAAGTCAAGATACGGGTTTAATCAAATTCAGTTTTTCAGCCCTTTTATTTTAGTTTATGATTCGGGTTTGACTTTAAGTAGGTATAATTGTAGTTCTGAGTCTCAGTCATGATACCATTTGCTCAGAGGTCTTATTTAGCCTTCAAAATTCAGTTTACGACGAAAAAAACGTATTTGATGTCAATACCAGTAAATCAAAATTTGACTTACATCCATTCATTTTTCTTTCAATCTAACTTTCGCTTTAACTGGAAACAGCTATTCTTTTTTAGTCTTTCGTGCCAACGTCCAAAGTGTCTGAGCTCCAGGACCACGGATTAGTTTTAAAGCTTTCATTACACCCGAGCAACGCCGAGCTATACTGCTAGTTCCGAATAAACAACAATATCTGGAATATTTAAATAGATAAATTTTAATAAAATTGTGTGTGTGTGTGTGTGTGTGTGTGTGTGTGTGTGTGTGTGTGTGTGTGTGTGTGTGTGTGTGTGTGTGTCCGCGCGTGAATAAGGAATCATCATCGTTGTTTTCTGACACCTGGATGACCTCCTGGGCCTATCCGTCAGATATCAATGATATAGTTGACAGAGATTAATGAGATGTACTTGCCACGCTTTGCCTACAGATTGGTGAGTTTTTTCTGTCGGTGTCACTCTCCGGACATGTCATCAGGAATTACACCTGACGTCTTCCATATGAATGGACACTCTCGCAACGCATGGAAGCATTCTTAATTTAGTTTTGCCTTCCTTCCAAAACTTTTGCATTCCTGCTTTTCTATTTTATCCAAAGCTAGAAAATACAAATTGTTGATTCATATCTTTGCTCAAGGTGAACAAAACAAAATGGTTGACTCGTAAGTTGCTTTACTATTTAAAGTTGAAATGAAAATCTTTTTCCAATTTTCCTTAATTTTTTTTTTTTTTGAGACGAGAGGATTATTCTTACTTGATAATGTGAAAACTATTGATGAATAGGCTCATGAGAATAACTGAAAAATACAGCGAACAAAACTCCAGATAGATAGATAGATAGATAGATAGATAGATAGATAGATATAGAACAGACTGAGATAGATAGATAGATAGATAGATAGATAGATAGATAGATAGATATGACAGACTTAGATAGATAGATAGATAGATAAATAGATAGATAGATAGATAGATAGATATGAACAGACTGAGATAGATAGATAGATAGATAGATAGATAGATAGATAGATAGATAGATAGATAGATATGAACAGACTGAGATAGATAGATAGATAGATAGATAGATAGATAGATAAGAATGGACTGGAAATGATAGATAGATAGATAGATAGATAGATAGATAGATATGAACAGACTGAGATAGATAGATAGATAGATAGATAGATAGATAGATAGATATGAACAGACTTAGATAGATAGATAGATAGATAGATAGATAGATAGATAGATAGATTTGAACACACCGAGAAAAATAGATAGATAGATAGATAGATAGATAGATAGATAGAACAGACTGAGATAGATAGATAGATAGATAGATAGATAGATAGATAGATAGATAGATAGATATGAATAGACAGATAGATAGATAGATAGATAGATAGATAGATAGATAGATAGATAAGAATGGACTGAAATAGATAGATAGATACATAGATAGATAGATAGATAGATAGATAGATATGAACAGACTGAGATAGATAGATAGATAGATAGATAGATAGATAGATAGATAGATAGATAGATATGAACAGACTTAGATAGATAGATAGATAGATAGATAGATAGATAGATAGATAGATAGATAGATAGATCGCTTTGGGCGATCATGCCTCTTCCGAGACATGACTGACTGGGCAGAAGATTATCCCAAAGTAGGTTGCAATTACTTTTTGCGGTGGACTGGTTGCCAGCCAAGGCTATAGAATCTAATCTGTCTTTGTATTTGATTCATAGTTAGAGAGTGAAAAGAGGTATTATATTATTAAGTAGTAATTAGTGGGAGATCAGTTTATTACTTAATAACAATAGAAAACCGAACCCCACTTTATGCCCAGTAGAATCCTTAATCATGACTCCAACTATTATATTGAGTCAGTCAGTTAAGTGCTATACGTGATAAACGCTTTGGGCGATCATGTCTCTTTCGAGGCATAACTGACTGGGCAGAAGATTATCCCGAAGTAGGTTGCCATTGCTTTCTGCAGTAGACTAGTTGCCAGCCAAGGCTATAGAACCCAATCTGTCCTATAATTTAACCTATAACTGGAGGGAAGAGACGGATTAATATCTTTCCCAAGGGTATTTGCGCATAAGTGAATACAAGGAATTCAAATGGATTTCGAACTCGGCACCCCGATCTCTCGTTCCGAGTCGATATCCGCTGCACTGCAACTTACTGAATTGTTACAGGAAACTTATCAAATGGAGCACTGCTATCATATGAATACGGGATTTTTACAAGAACTGTTTTCATTTTTTTAATTAGAAATGTTGTTAATTATTCACCTGACAAGTAAGTCGGGGTGGTGTCTCAATAAGTTCACCTGGAAAAAGGCAATCCCCTATTAATCCCAAGATTGTACATGGCTATCAAAAATGTTATCTTTTAATTCTTTCAATATTAACTTGAAAAATTCAAGCAAAGAGTTATTTAATTTAAGAAAAAATAACTCGGTCAGAATGTGTTTATATTCATACTTGCAAAAATATTTCAATAAATAGAATAAATTTATACTTAGAAAATGCTTACCAAACGGTTTTTTAAATAATATAGAAATGTATACGCTAAGCTTTAAGCATACATAGAAAAATATATATATATATATATATATATATATATATATATGATACGCTTTATATAAAGATAGAAAAGTAAAGTGGATTTTTCTTCTTGTTTAGTCTTTTACAAAAATACAAACGCTGTTTTTTTTTGTTTTGCTTTGTTTTTTTGGGGGGGTTTCAGAAATACAATGTTTTTTTTAAGTATTTTCAGAAAAAACTGTTTTTTGTTTTTTTTGTTTTTTTTATATATAATCACATCGCCCCAAGCAAGGCATTTTACTGCCACTGTTTTGCAGGGGGTTTCATAGGAGGAAAGTTATGAGAAAGAGTGACAGGTTACAGGGGGTGTCTGGAAGTGGCTTAGAGAAAGTTGAGAATACTGATGAGAGTGGCGTGGTCGGAGAAAGGAGCATGAGAGAGAGGACGCAGGTTAGTGAGATAGGAGATGACGTTTTTTATAATCATATCGCCCCAAGCAAGGCATTTTACTGCCACTGTTTTGCAGGGGGTTACATAGGAGGAATGCTCTGAGAAAGAGTGACAGGTTACAGGGGGTGTCAGGAAGTGGGTTAGAGAAGGATGAGAATACTGATGAGAGTGGAGTGGACGGAGAAAGGAGCATGAGAGGAAGGATGCAGGTTAATGAGATAGGAGATGATTATTCCCTTTACAAAAGTAATATAAACGTTTCTTAATTTGTCTGATAGAAAACGATCAATATTTTTGTGATATGTATAACATTTCCTTTGGTTCCTTCAAATAATGCAGAAAATTGTGTGTTCAAACATAGGCGTAAGATATCGCGTAAGAAAGGAAAAACGTTAAATATTTTTTACCACCTCTATTAGATGCACATATGGAACAATTCTCCGTCATTACACGCAAGTCAGTTTCATTTAATCCATTCAGTCAGTTAAGTGCCATACGTGATACATGCTTGGATACATACGTGGGACTGACTGGGCAGAAGATTATCCCGCTGTAGGTTGCCATTGCTTTCTGTGGTAGACTGGTTGCCGACCAAGTCTATAGAAACCAATCTGTCATGTTATTTTAACTCATAGCTAGATGGGGAAGATATGTATTATATTATTAAGTAATAATTAGTGGGGGATCAGTTTATTACTTCAAAACAATAGAAACATGATCCCCCACTTTATGACCAGTAGAAGCCTTATTCATGTTTCCAACTATTATATTCAGTCAGTCAGTTAAGTGCCATACATGGTACACGCATGGGTGATCATGTCGCAAAAGAGACATGACTGACTGGGCAGAAGATTACCCTGCAGTAGGTTGCCATTTCTTTCTGCGGTAGACTGGTTGCCAACCAAGGCTATAGAACCCAATCTGTTCTGTTATTTAACTTATATCTGGAGGGAGATGAGATAATCTAATAATGTAATATAATCTAAGTATAATTAGTGGGGGCTTAGTTTATTACTTCATAATAATTGAAAACCGGTTCCCCACTTTATGACTAGTAGAAGCCTTAATCATGTTTCCAACTATTTAGTAAGTCAGTTAAGTGCCATACGTGATACACGCTTGGGCGATGATGTCTCGAAAGAGACATGACTGACCGGGCAGAAGATTATCCCGCTGTAGGTTGCCATTGCTTTCTGCGGTAGACTAGTTGCCGACGAAGGCTATAGAACCCAATCTGTCCTGTTTAACCTATAACTGGAAGGAAGAGACGGATTAATACCTTTCCCAAGGGTATTTGTGCGTAAGTGAATGTAAAGAATTCCACTGGAATTCGAACTCGGCTCCCCGATTTCTCGTTCCGAGCTGATATCCACTGTCGGAAGCAGGTTTTACAAACGCAAACTCCCGATAATGTTGGTTGAATCACAAGCAGCATCGTCATTTTGCTTGACAGTTGACATTAAAATCAGGCACAAATAAGTGAAACGTATATCGAAATATGAGATGATTTATTCACGGCTCTCGGGGTTTTGTCTAGATAGCTTGATTTTTTTCCACAGCATATTTTATGAATAAGGATGCTATAGGCCGGTCTTTTGATATATATATGAACTTTTCAGTTGTTTTTCAGGAAAGGTGACCAACCAATTTCGCTCCAAAAATTGCATTCTCATAATGTTAGAAAGTTTGCAAAAGGTCGGAATTTGAATGATACGGTCTTGCTCCCACTGGACTGAACTTTCTACATTTTCGGCGGCCATTTTCGTTCTCTGTTCAGTGACATTTTGGAAAAGATTGCTTTATTGAACATAAAAGAGGTTGAATAATAGTCACTGGCACAAGGAATACATTTGACAAATAGAGATCAAATTTTTATTGGTACTGTTTCTTTTTCTTCTTTCATGTGCCATGTTCTTTCAGAACGTAGGTGATCATGACTTTCCACATCTCCTTGTCCCTGGTGGCTATTAGCACGCTTTAGCCTGTTGCACTATGCAACCCTCGTTCCGTCATCCACTTGAACCAGGTCTTTCAAATATGTTATCCGCTGCTTTCCCCTGCCTTTTTTCCCTCTATCTGGCCTGTTAGTAACAGTTTCTCCAAGCCCTCCTTCCTCATTACATGTCCTAGGAACTTTAGTTGTCTCTTGCTGATGCTCAGTATTAATTTTCTTTTTGTCTCCATTCTTTCCAAAACCTCGTTATTGCTCACATACTCGGTCCATGATATCCACAGTATCCTTCTGTAGAACCAAATTTCAGTTACTTCAAGTTTTTCCTCGTTGTCGAAGATATTGTCCAACATTCACTGCCATATTGAAGAACCGACATCACATAGCAATCCAGTACTCTCCTCTTTGTTTCTCGTGAAATTGTCCTGTGTCCTTCTTTCGCCATGACAATTCGCCTTAGGACCTCAGTGTCGCACTTTCCGTTTTCTGTTAGAACACTTCCTAGGTATTTAAATTTCTTTACCTGCTTGATTTTAGAGTCCCTCAACTGTAATTGTCATTTTGGACTGTCCTTTTTGCTGATGACCATGCATTCGGTTTTCTTGCAGTTCCCTCAATAATAATCTTGGAAAAGGCATGAACTCACTTTGCGATATCTCATCTTGGTGTATATATGAGCGAAATTTATGAATATCTAAAGAGAAAACAAAATCAAAATGCCGAGTTCAAATATACTGTGAGGCTGATTATGCTCACCTAAAATTAAAAATAGAAAATTAAATTAAAATTTAGAAATATTCTATCTCATCTCATGATGTTCAGTCAGTTAGTTAAGTGCCATTCTGAATCTACTGCACTGTCCTCAGACTGAAATGTTCGTATTGGAGTCTCCGGTGCGAATGCCAAGTAGTATATCATGTCGTTTCATAATTTCTAAATTGCGTCGTGGTGTTCTTTTTCTCACAGACTTGTGTCCATCGGACCCCAATAGATTGTGCAATCGACAAAATCAGAAACAGTTAAAGCGCATGCGTTAAATAAAATATAATATAGCGATAATTTATCAATCGCACCCTGTGTATATATATATATTTGCCAATCGGTTGGTCAATTCAATTTTTTCGCTGATAACCTTTAAAATAATTTCACTTTTATCAATTTAGTTAGTGATGATACAGAATACAGGGAGAAGTGGATCCATGCATTTTCAAGAGGATTAGAGTAACGAGAAAATAAGCACTTCTGTCGAAATTCGAACTTGGCCAATTCCGATTTACGCGATGGTAATATGTTCATCAAAATATCTGGAGATGAGGTAGAATTCAGGGAGAAGTGGATCCATGCCTTTTCTAAGGGTAATAATATGACGAAAACATAAAAAAACTTCCACCTAAATTCGAAGTTTTCCATTTTGATTTACGCGCTGGTAATATCATGTTCATAAAATGTGCGTTGTGGTACAGTGGATATCGGCTCGGAACGAGAAATTAAAGATCCGAGTTCGAATTCTAGTTAAATTCACTTACGTGCCAATGGGAAAGTTATAAATCTATCTCTTCTCCCTTCAGATCTTCATTTAGTAGCAGAGCTGATTGGGTTCTGTGAACTTGGTTGGCAACCAGTCTACCACAGAAAATAATGGCAATCTATTGCGGGAAAATTTTCTGTCCAGTAAATCATGTCTCTTTCGCTTAGTCAGTCAGTTAAGTGTTATAGGTACCAATCTCAGGACAGTGCAGTGAATTCGGAAAGAGTTGGATGAGTCTAATAGCGATTGTGAAGGTATGACAGCTTTATTCTGATTAAAAAGAACATCCCAAATACGTTTGTGAGGTCCTCAGACTAAATATAGAATCCTATACCGTGCCCTCAGAAGGTATTACTGTTCTGTGTCAAAAAGTTGGTTATTAGAAGTCCCTGTCTTGAACAGGATATTGCAGCATGCTACACAAGCAAGATCATCCAATCATGGTTGTCAAAAAAATGTCTGCAAACACATCAAACCTTACAACTGACCACCTAACTTCCGAGACAGCACCCACTTCATTGCTATGTATGAGACGAACTTGAACGGACAGACGAATAAAACTCCTAGACAGACCCAAGATAATGTAAAAGAAGGATTTCACTAAAATAAATAGCATACATCCAGAAGAGCTACAATAGATTCCCAAGTTGTCTGGAGGCCGTTTTTGAAATCAATGCCGATTTATTGTATAAATATACTCTTCAATATTTCAAAACATGTCAGATTAAATAAATTGCAAAAAATATGTTTGCTTATTTTTAATAAAATACGTTCATACTCATGAATAATCATTCACGTATGACAATTAAAAGATATCAGAAAGGAGCTGTAACGTTGACAGATGTTGTTTTTATTCATTTTTTAATGTACCCAAGTACTTTTAACCTCTTTCTGAGATCATCTTCAGGGGTGTGAGTTCTGGTAACAAATGGTACCGGAAAACTCTGTTGCTAAAAATTAATGAACATTTTTTCCTGCTTCAGATATAATGGTTGACAAATTGCTGGCGTTCATGAGAACGTGAAAATTATCCAAAATGGAATTTTTTTATACGTTGTAATGTCATGGTTTGCAGATGACTGGGACGTGGTCACTTCCGCAGTCAGCACCTGGGTATGTTTTGCATTGGACTACTGTGTTCCTGAATCTCTTGTTTATAGTTATATAATCTATTTGGTTCTTCGTGTTCCCTCCTGGGCTTCTCCATGCTGAAGAAGCCCAGCATATCACCAAGACTGCAATACGACACACTAGAGGACGATCTCACCCTGCAGAAAGAATATAATAACAGCGTGAGAAAGAAATATGAAGAACAAATTGGAAAAGGATACTCAAAATGGGATTCACTAAAAGAAGCAATGGTGACCTCAGCGAACAACATATCCCCAAAGGAAATCAGACGCAGAAGAAAAAATGAGTGGATGACCGAAGAGATCCTCCACATGATGCACAGGAAACAAAAAATAACGCCAAGACACGGAGCAGAGTACAAAAAACTTCACAGGGAGATAAGGAACAAATGCAGACAAGCCAAAGACGAAAGGCTCAACAACAAATGTGCAGAAGTAGAGAGACTGAGCAGGAGCAACAAAGCAGAGATGCATAAAGAGATAAGAGAACGGACAGGACAAAAAACCTGTTCCTCAACAGGATGCATAAAATCCAAAGAAGGGACAATCATATTAAAGAAAGAGGAAATACTCCAGCGATGGGAAGAATACATAAAGGATCTCTTTTGCGACAAGAGAGAACAACCGAGAATACACAAGGAGATGGATGGACCGGAAATACTAAAATCCGAAGTGGAAGCTGCAATGGCCAAAATGAAAAGAAACAAAGCACCTGGCCCAGATGGCATAGTAATAGAGCTGCTGACAGCCTTAGAAGAATATGGCATAGAAAGGATTACCGACATAATAAACGAAATTTATAGCAGCGGAATAATACCAGATGACCTATGCAAGTCGATATTTATAGCGCTGCCGAAGAAACCTGGTGCAAACGAGTGCGAACTACACAGAACTATCAGCTTAATGAGTCACATTACAAAACTGATTGTCAGAATCCTGATGAATAGAGCGAGAAGCAGAATCAGGCCAGAGATAGGGCAGGAACAGTGCGGGTTCGTCAAGGACACTGGAACAAGGAACGCCATATTCATGATTAGGATGCTCTCTGAAAGGGCATTACAAATTAAGAAAGACTTGTACCTATGCTTCATTGATTACGCGAAAGCATTCGACAAAATACGACACAAAGAATTGATGGAAATGCTAGGCAACCTCGACATTTTCGGCAAAGACATAAGAATAATCAAGAATCTCTACTGGCAGAAAACGGCCTGCATACGGACAGGTAACGACCTCAGTAGATACACAAAGATAGAAAAAGGCGTAAGACAAGGATGTGTCTTTTCACCGGATTTGTTCAACCTATACAGAGATAATATTTTGAGGACCCTAGATGACACACCAGGATTTGTTATTGGAGGCCACAACCTGAACAACATAAGATACGCGGACGATACAATACTGATTGCGGACACGGAAAGGAAACTGCAAGATCTCATACAGAAAGTAGCAGTGGAGAGTGACAAGAAGGGACTACAAATAAACTTTAAGAAAACTGAGTCCATGGTCATTAGAAAAAGATACAACCCAAAATGCCAAATACAGGTGGGGGATAACAGAATCAAACAAGTCCAAGAATTTAAGTACCTAGGAAGTGTTCTAACAGGAGATGGAAAGTGCGACACGGAGATCCGAAGGCGAATTGGCATGGCAAAGGACGCGTTCCAGAAGATGAGCAAAATACTAACACACAGGGAAATCTCAATAGAAACGAAGAAAAGAGTGCTAGACTGCTACGTGATGTCAGTTCTTCAATACGGCTGTGAATGCTGGACAATATCATCGAAAATGAGGAAAAAACTGGAAGCGGCCGAAATGTGGTTCTACAGAAGGATGCTACGGATATCGTGGACTGAGCATACAAACAACGACGAAGTTTTAGAAAGAATGGCAACAAAAAGGAAATTGATGCTGAGCATCAGGAAGAGACAACTGAAGTTCCTGGGACATGCAATGAGGAAGGAGAGCCTGGAGAACCTGATACTGACTGGACAGATAGAAGGAAGGAGAGACAGAGGAAGGCAGCGGATAACATATTTGCAGGGCCTGATCAGGTGGATGACGGAACGGGGGTTGCCAGGAGCAACAGGAGCAAACATATTAAGAGCCACAAGGGATAGGGAGACGTGGAGATCCATGATCGCCTACGTCCTGAAGGGACAGGGCACATAGAAGAAGATAGAAGAAGAAGAATGTCATGGTCATGCACGTGTTAAAGCATGAATAAACTGTTCTTTTTACAAACATTTCAGAACATTACTACAGTATTCATAGCTGATTCTACTAATTGACGGCTAAAGTGTTTTAATGAATATTGCTTCAATATTTGAAGAATTTTTTGTGCAATGTTGTTAAATATATCTGTTAAAATGAGATTTCAGTGTTAAGTTTGCGTAATTTAGACGACAATTTATCCACCAGACCCTGTTACATATATATACATATATGTGTACTCATTGTTTCATTTAAAGGTGCAAGAGTACATATATATCAGATCTCGAAAGCCTTCTCTCTGTAAAAAGAAAGAATGCCCTTTGGATCTGAGTGTCATTAGGCTCTAATCGTCCCTAATTTTTTCTCCTCCTCAATTCTCATTTCATCTTTTATTTCACTTTAAGAAAATTCCAGAAATAAAAACTTGTTAAGCTCTGGGCGAAACCGGTTGTTTTTTTTTTTTAGATTTTAGTAAGATTTTTTAAAATCCGATTACTCCTGGCTATTATTAAATTTTAGCCTGTAAAGCATCTGTTTAAATATACACACACACACACACACACACATATATATATATATATATATATATATATATATATATATATATATAACATAGCACACTTGGTATACAATCCAGGTAAATTCCGATAGAGACGAACTCAAGAGAACTCAATGTTAAATTCATTTCTTTATAAATATAATTCTTTTCGAATGAGCGAGAAATTTTCGTAAATAACCGTTTCAAATGTCTATTCTAATGTGGACATGTGAGCGTCTATGTAAAACAAAAGAAAAGAATTTTTTTTTGGTGGGGGGGGATATTTTGGTTCCGACGAGTGGGAGCAACTGACAGTATCGACATGAATCTGTTCTATTAAAGAGATAACCCCTTTGTAACTATATATATACTAGCAGTATAGCCCGGCGTTGCTCATGTAATGAAAGCTGTAAAACTAATCCATGGTCCTGGAGCTCAGACACTTTGGAGGTTGGCACGATAGACTAAAAAAGCAATAGTTGTTTCCAGTTAAAGCGAAACCGTAGACTGAAAGAAAAGTGAATGGATGTAAGTCAAATTTTGATTACCTGGTATCGATATCAAATAAGTATTTCGTTGTAAACTGAATTTTGAAGGCTAAATAAGTCCTCTGAGTAAATGGTATCATGGTTGAGACTAAGAACTACAATTATACCTACTTAGAGCCAAACCCGAAGCATAAACTAAAATAAAGGGGTTGAAAAAAATACAGACGTACAGGCAGATAAACAGACACACACAAACATCTTGCCTTTATATATATATATAATCGATTTTCTGCACTATTTTAAGAACTGCAACATTGAAATTTTTTAATATCGTTTCTTATGTCTTTGTCTATGAGTGTATCAAATTTGATTAAAATCGGACCACTCCTTCTATAACTCGATTTTTTCGATTATCAGTTTTCGATCTTTATCGGAGGTAACTCGACACAAAACCTAGCTAAGAACACTCGCAGACGCTTATAGTACAACTGTGTAAACTTTTAAGAAAATCGGTTCAGCCGTTTCGGAGTCTATAGGTAACGGACACACACACATGCACACACACAGACAAAGTTCCACTTATAAATAAGTTTTATTATATTTCCAGGGGAAGAAGACTCAAGTGTTTTTTTATTTTGAGTGCTCTGGCATTTATTTTATTATGAACAGTGCTCAATATAATGAACATTATAGAGCTTAATATAATTAAGGAGGAAAAAGGGAAAAGAAACAAGGAAAAATGGTAGGATGAGGGAGGAAAAAAGAAAAAAAAGAGAAAAAGTTGGTTAGTATGTACTCTTTGGGGCCAAATCCCAAAATGAATCTCCGCTCTGATTAGCCAAAAGAAACACACATGTAAATTTTTATATCTTCCCACATACATACACAGCAAACCAAAGTTTTTGTCATTTATATGTAAATCATCTGCACAACCAACAGCAACATTCCCTGATGATGAGAATCTATCTCGAAACATAGAAATTTCCGTGTCGCAATGTACAATTAATGCATAAATATATAATTATATATACAGATAGATAGATTATAACATGAATATGTTATAATATCACTACAAAAGTAGCTATTTTGTTTCGACACTATTTGTGTTTTATCAAGTGATCACATATAATGTCGAAACAAAATAGCTACTTTTGTAGTGATATTATAACATATTTATATTATAATTTCTAAATAAATATTATTAGATCTACTTTGTATTAAGCACTTTTTTTAGTGTTTCTTTGGATACGGAATTTATTCCATCCATACCTACCCGATACTTTTATATATATATATAAGTAGAAATAGACACACTTATATATATATATATGCGTGTGTGCCTATTTCTACTTTTAAACACAAGTTATATATACTATTTTATGCCTATATTCATTATTTATTCATATTTTTCAATCTTTAATATTAATTTCAATTATATTCCTTACATTTAAAAATTAATTTTTAAATTTACAAATTCTCCCTGTCAAAGATATTTCCCCTTTTATCAGCAATAATCTCATACATTATATATATATATATATATATATATATATATATATATATATACATATGTGTGTGTGTGTGTGTGTGTGTGTGTGTGTGTGTGTGTGTGCGTGTGTGTGTAGCTATGTTAGTAGGAGTATACATATTAGAGTATATGTGTATATACACACATATTTATAAAGTTATAAAAATATTCACCTCGGGGTTCTTGACAAAATCCAATGGAGAATCTGCAATGTGAGCGATACCGATTTAGTAGCCCGGTTGCAGTCACCCTCTCGCCGGCGTGACTTGGCTTCCATGTGCCTCTACTATATATACTTTCACAGCTTCTGCTCCGATGAACTTAGATCACTGGTTCGCCCTAGATATGAATTTACACGAACTACTAGATTACCAAATCGATCCCACACTTTTACAGTGAAACCGATAAAGTGTAACCGCAATTTCTACTCCTCTAATAGCTTATTTTCACGCACTTCCAACCTGTGGAATTCCCTTCCATACACTTGCTTCCCCGACAGCTACAATCTCCAGGAGCTTAAATGTAAGGTCAATAGACATCTCCTATCACACTAACTGGCATCCATTCTCACAAGCTCTTTTTCCATCTACTCCACCCACATCCTCGGTATCCTCATCCGTCTATTACCCTTCTGACATTTCCTATAACTAACCCCTCTCTCTCATCACTTTCCCCTATGTAACCCCCTGCGCAAGAGTGGCAGTAGAATGCTTTGCTTGGGGTGAGATGATTATAAAACAAAAAAAAAATTCTATACTATTAAAGTGGATATAAAGTGGGGGGCCAATTCTACATAATAATATGCAAATTGATCCCTTACTTTATGGCCACAGTCATCCTACTCTTGCCCACTTCCTGACACCCCCTTGAAGCTGTCACTTTTTATCATAACTTTTCTCCTCTGTAACCCCCTGTGCAACAGTGGCAGTAGACTGCCTTGCTTGGGGTGAGATGATTATAAAACAAAAAAAAATCTATTCTATTATAAGGTGGATATAAAAGCGGGGATCACTTCTACATAGCAATCAATATATAAAGTGATACCTCACTTTATGGTCACAGTCATTTTTTCTTAACCACTTCCTGACACCCCCTCTAAGTTGTCACTCTTTCTCATAACTTTCCTCCTATGTAACCCCCTGCGCAACATTAGCATTAGAATGCCTTGCTTGGGGTGAGATGATTAAAAAAATACATATAAATATTGTCAGAATAAACATAAAACAACTAACGTCTACTTATTCATATAAAAAAAAGTAAAACTTTCTTAGAAATTGCGTTGATGAAAAAGTTATTCCTAAATGCTCACACAAGCTCATTAAATCGTCACACCATGTTTTTCTTCCTTATGCCCATGAATTTTTAAAAAATTCAATACAGAACTTAGAATAAAATGAAGCCATTCTTTACCATGTGGCATATATGACAGGAAGTCACCTACAAAAACACGAACAGGAATGACACCGCACTTCCTCGAAGACACATCAAAGTCCTGAAAGAATTAGCTAACGACAAAAACATCCATATATTTACTTCTGATAATGGCGGGGCAATTGTCATCCTGGATAGACACATTTATCAACAAAAGATGAGAAATCACATTAACGATGATAACATCTATGAAAAAGTAAGCGAAAACAAAAGCTATACTTATATATATATATATATATATATATATATATATATAAGTTGTTATATAAATAACAACTTAGCTCATGCACTAGTCCCACTTTGATATTAATTCAACCAAAATTTTAATTTTAAAAATGCTACAATCAAAAAAAAAAAGAAAATATCAAGAAATCATAAGAAAATGGTTGAATCCGTCAACACAGCAAAAATTTTATGCAAATACACTTTCTTTGGCACGAAATCCAAAAAGCTTAACGCTGTGAAAAACAATGATAAACAAAGTCTTTCAAGAAAGCTTTTTATTTTTAAAAAAATCAATTTAAGATTTAGATATTGAAAATGAGTGGAGTTACATAAATAATGATGTGAATTAATAAATATACCTATGAGGATGCACATATGTATAGTATTATTATTTAGGTGTTAATAAAACAGTGCTCAATGTATGAACATATAACAATATACCGTTACATGTAGAAAATTATTATCCGCTTTATTTTTCTTCTGGTCTATTATCTCATTCTGTTTCTCAGATTTTGCTTTGCACTTTACTTTTGGATTTTCATTTTTATTTTTGGACTTTTATTTAACATCTGTGAAAAGAAAGCTATACCTCAGCTAGATATAAATTCAACCTAAATTTTGGTTTTAAAAATGCTACATCATAAAAATAAAAATATCAAGAAATCGTAAGAAAATGGTTGAATCCGTCAACACAGCAATAAAAAATATATCTCCACACGTGACAGTAATTGAAGTCATTTTCTATTAACAGTATAAAAATAGCGTTCTCTAAATTCTTCCAGATGATAAGGATATTTTGTTTTGCTATTATTAGTTACTTTGTTTAACAGATTCATTTCGTTCTTTCCTTGAAAAAGTCCACATTGGATGAAACGCGTTGGCAACTAATACAGTTTTCTTATTGTCTCTTACATTTATAAATTGTTGCTTAATTGACGTCATCTATTGCCAATCTGTGGAGATATTGTTGTTATTGCAGTGTTGACGGATTCAACCATTTTCTTTTGATTTCTTGATCCTGTTCTGTTGTGTACGTTTGTTTGGGTGAGTAGTAATTCTGTTAAAAAAGATAAAATTTATTTTGTTATTATTAGTTACTTTGTTTAATAAATTAATTTCGTTCTTGCCTTGAAAAAGTCCACATTGGATGAAACGCGTTGGCAGCTATTATAGTTTTCCTATTGTCTTCTACATTTATAAATATTCTCTTCTTCTATAAATGGGTACATTTTGAAATGAATGATAATAACATCTGTCAACGTTACAGCTCATTTCTGACATCTTTTAATCATAATACGGGAAGATTATCCGTGAGTATGAACGGATTCTATTAAAAATATGCAAGAAAATGTTTGCAATTTATTTAATCTTACATGTCTAAAAGAAACTTTGCTGTCTAAATACAAAATTGTAATATATATATATATTCAACATTTTTCAATTGTAAATTTAATACTTCACTCCTATCATATGTTTTACTGACCATGTCTATTGAACAGGTGTAGAGGCTCATCCCTTGTCCCCTGTTTAGGATGTGGTTTCCGGCTTTCTTTTTTCCAATCTCTTCACTGTTTTGTTTTTTCATTTATATATTTTTTTTTCAATTGGAGTAGATAGACTAAACTACCGCCCGATTCACAACCCACCCATGTCTATTGAACAGGTGTAGAGGCTCATCCCTTGTCCCCTGTTTAGGATGTGGTTTCCGGCTTTCTTTTTTCCAATCTCTTTACTGTTTTGTTTTTTTATTTATATATTTTTTTCAATTGGAGTAGATAGACTAAACTATTGCCCGGTTCAAACTCCACCCATGTCTATTGAACAGGTGCAGAGGCTCATCCCTTGTTCCCTGTTTAGGTTGTGGTTTCCGGCTTTCTTTTTTCCAATCTTCTCGCTGTTTTCTTTTTATTTATTTATTTTTTTCTATTGGAGTAGATAGACTAAACTATCGCCCGGTTCACACTCCACCCGTGTCTATTGAACAGGTGTAGAGGCTCATCCCTTGTTCTCTGTTTAGGATGTGGTTTCCGGCTTTCTTTTTTCCAATCTTCTCGCTGTTTTCTTTTTATGTATTTTTTTTCTATTGGAGTTGATAGACTAAACTATCGGCCGGTTCACACTCCACCCATGTCTATTGAACTGGTGTAGAGGCTCATCGCTTTCTCCCTGTTTAGGATGTGGTTTCTGGCTTTCTTTTTTCCAATCTTCTCGCTGTTTTCTTTTCATCTATTTTTTTTTCAATTGGAGTAGATAGACTAAAGTATCGCCCGGTTCACAACCCACCCATATCTATTGAGCAGGTGTAAAGCCTCATCCCTTGTTCCCTGTTTAGGATGTGGTTTCTGGCTTTCTTTTTTCCAATCTTCTCGCTGTTTTCTTTTCATTTATTTTTTTTTCAATTGGAGTATATAGACTAAACTATCGCCCGGTTCACACTCCACCCATGTCTATTGAACAGGTGTAGAGGCTCATCCCTTTCTCCCTGTTTAGGATGTGGTTTCCGGCTTTCTTTTTTCCAATCTTCTCGCTGTTTTCTTTTCATATATTTTTATCAATTGGAGTATATAGACTAAACTATCGGCCGGTTCACACTCCACCCATGTCTATTGAACAGGTGTAGAGGCTCATCCCTTTCTCCCTGTTTAGGATGTGGTTTTATGGCTTTCTTTTTTCCAATGTTCTCGCTGTTTTCTTTTAATCTATTTTTTTTCAATTGGAGTAGATAGACTAAAGTATCGCCCGGTTCACAACCCACCCATATCTATTGAGCAGGTGTAAAGCCTCATCCCTTGTTCCCTGTTTAGGATGTGGTTTCCGGCTTTCTTTTTTCCACTCTTCTCGCTGTTTTCTTTTTATTTATTTTTTTTTTTCAGTTGGAGTATATAGACTAAACTATCGCCCGGTTCACACTCCACCCATGTCTATTGAACTGGTGTAGAGGCTCATCCCTTGTTCCCTGTTTAGGATGTGGTTTCCGGCTTTCTTCTCTCCAATCTTTACACTTTTATGTAGCCCCCTGCACGTCAGTGGCGTTACCGCCTTGATATGATTAAAGAAAAATATTAAGCACGCCTAAAAGTAAGTATAATCTACATCTTTCTGATTCCCTATCATTATTACTATCTCTGTTTTGGGTATTTTTTCTTTTATATATATATATATATCTATATATTTTATATATTAAAACTTTTTTTATTCATACCCCCTACCAATACAATATTTCTATTTTCCGTATCCCGCAGTAGATTGCCATTGCTTTCTGCAGTAGACTGCTTTCCGACCAAGGCTATAGAAACCAATCTGTATGTACATATGTACATACTTATGTACATATACCCTTTCCCAAGGGTATATGTACATAAGTGAATGCAAGGAATTCAACTGAAATTCGAACTCGGCTCCCCGATTTGTCGTTCCGTGTTGATATCCTTTTTTTTTTTATTTCTCCCTTCTGCTTATTCTTTTTTTTTTTTCTTTTATTTTCGTTTTTATGTATCTGTCCCACTCGGTTGACTAACAATTGTCATATACATATACATACATAGAGAGAAATTGGTATAGAATAAAATGTGTGAGAGGCCGTGATCATTTTATTTAAAGTCTATATTTATTGTTGTTTAAAAATATTATACATGTTATAATTTTTTAACTGTCCATAAAGTTTACTTGTCAAGTTAACTTTATAAACAAGGATTTGGGCCTCAGAAACAAAAGGAGCCCGATATGTAAAACCACAAATTTATTCGCCTGAAGAGAGTCAATCTTAGACTCGAAACACGTGTAGCGTCACAAATATCATTATAGACACTTAAAAATCATAACATGTATAATATTTTTAAACAACAATGAATATACACTTTAAATAAAACGTTCATGACCTCTCACACTTTTTATTCTATATATATATATATATAGAGGTTGGGCCATAAATCGCGCACGAAAGTATTTAAAACAATTCTGATAATTTAAAGATCAAACGTCCTACTGTCGTGTGAGAGATGGGCTCACGATCAGGATAAATTCGATTAAATTTCTCAGCAACAAATCGATTATTGGCGCCATCACCATCAGACATGAACACTAGTTTAACTCGTTCATCAATTGTTAAGGGTATATCTGAAAATTAAAATACATTTTTTTAAAGGCAACTCATAACTTAAAAAAACTTTGATAAAAGAACATTTATTTTATACCCAAGGAAAGGAAAAGATATTTTACGCCGCTGATTTTACATTGTTTCACATCACTTCACGTAATTTTTTAGTGCGCGAATTATGTCTCACCCTATATATATATATATATATATATATATATATATATATATATATATATATATATATCAGGCAACCTCGGCGTGTCTTGTAAGAATCATTATAACTGAGTAGTGATTTCGATCGTCACTGGGTACACCCTACTTTTGGCCGTTTGTCACGTCTAATTTACGCTTAGAAAATCAGCTTCCTTTTTTGGGGGTTGGGCGCAGGGTTAAAAACTATGCCCCATAAAAAAGTTTCTTACGGAAATAACAAAAATGCTGCCCTACACAGCATTTGATGTAAAGGAAAAGTTATATATATATATATATATATATATATATATATATATATATATTATTTATCATTTACTTTACAATATGGTAATAACTGCTATATATATGAAGACATAAAGACAAAATATGTCAGATAAAAGTAAGGGAAAACATAAAGGCAAATATATACAAATCCTGAAAAAATGAAACCTTAACTTATATTCATAAACATTTACGTATAAAGAAAATGTAGTTCAAAATCTGGATACATACAGATAAAAACATCACCAATGAAAAACATACGTACATGCAAACCCACATACGCCGAAATAATGTCCACTAAAGAGAGATATATGCCATTAAGTAATATTGAAATATGTCCATTCTAAGGGGAACCTCTCAATAGAATTTGTAGACCTGCAAGTTGTCCTTTGATGTTTGTTTTCTACACAAATTCAAACACAGATCAATTCCTATAAAAAGGGAAATCTTACGATCAAGCACTCGACAGAATTACATGATTTATTTATTTATTTCTGACAAACTACGAGTATCCGTGTCTTTTGGTTCTTGGATTGTAAATATTATAAATGTTTCAGTGCATTAAGCTGTATTTTAGGCAACAACAGTTGGTATCGATTGGAAAGCTTGGCTGTTCTTCATCAATTTCGAATTTGATGTCATGACTTGGATATAAATATGTCATTATTTTTCAGTGGGTTGGCAATGGCAAAAGTGTACTTGGCTTGCACACTAGTTTCATTCTCTGTTGCTATCTACTTCAATTCGTCTATATCTTAGTCTGTTGATATCTGTACATCTATTAATCTGCTAATCTGTCACAGACACTCTATCTATCTATCTATCTATCTATCTATCTATCTATCTATCTATCTATCGCAGTCTGTTCATTATCTATCTATCTATCTATCTATCTATCTATCTATATCTATCTATCTATCTATCTATCTATCTATCTATCTCATCGCAGTCTGTTCATTATCTATCTATCTATCTATCTATCTATCTATCTATCTATCTATCTATCTGTTCATTATCTATTCATTATCTATCTATCTATCTATCTATCTATCTATCTATCGCAGTCTGTTCATTATCTATCGCAGTCTGTTCATTATCTATCGCAGTCTGTTCATTATCTATCTATCTATCTATCTATCTATCTATCGCAGTCTGTTCATTATCTATCGCAGTCTGTTCATTATCTATCTATCTATCTATCTATCTATCGCAGTCTGTTCATTATCTATCGCAGTCTGTTCATTATCTATCTATCTATCTATCTATCTATCTATCTATCTTTCTAAGTCTATTCATTATCTATCTATCTATCTATCTATCTATCTATCTATCTATCGCAGTCTGTTCATTATCTATCTATCTATCGCAGTCTGTTCATTATCTATCTATCTATCTAATCTATCTATCTATCTATCTATCTATCTATCTATCTATCTATCTATCTATCTATCTCAGTCAAGCACAGTAGTCACTGAAACCAAGGACTTGTATGCTGGTCGAATTGTCATACGGTGTTTTTTTCTGGAATAATTGGTCGTGATCGCCTTTCGTAACTGCTGCAGTAAGTTTGTATAGAACACTTCATTGATGGTGTGGCTCTTTTGAAGTTAGTCAACAAGCATAATGCCTTTTGCATCCAAAAACTAAAGCTTATCACATTCCGTGCCGATAAAAGGCGTCGGCTTTCTTTGGATGTGAGGAGGGGTAATTCAATTGCATGGATTGTGTCTTTGTGATTAACTCAACCCTCATCCTGGGTAAGGAATGGGTCAATGTAATGCGGATGAATCTGCCTCAAATAATGCCAGATGTTTCCCTTAAACCACAAGTTGATGGCGTTTATCAGACATCAGAAGAGGCGGAAACCACTGAGCAGAAACCATTATACAGAATATTCTAAACTCTCGCAGGGGATATTTTTTTTTTTAATCATATCACCCCAAGCAAGGCGGTAATGCCACTGATGTACAGGGGGCTACATAGAAGTGAAAAGATTGGAAAAGAGAAAACCGGAAACCGCATCCTAAACAGGAAACAAGGGATGAGCCTCTTCACCTGTTCAATAGACGTGGGTGGAGTGTGGAATAGCATAAACAATTTAATTCACAAAGAATCCTCTGTCATCCATCACATGGTGATGGCTAACAGTGCTTCCCCGATAGTGGAAATTTAAAGACGTTCAGGCCTTTGGTCATCTTTAAGACTTTCGCTTCCCCTCTTAAATTCAGCTCCTCACTTTTGCTCTGTTGACAAACCTGGAAGATTTCCCGCAAATATAGCAACTCTCTCAGCAAAACCCTGGGGCCGAAACCCTTTTTTCTTAGGTATTTAATAACAGCACGAGACCGAAGTTGATCCATTTTCACATCTGGAAGATCTTCAGATCAGTCAGATGTCAGTTTACCAGTAATAAGATAAGGTACATATTAATAAGAAGAGTTTAAATTATGGCATGCACGATTTCACAGGTCTAGTATCGCTCCTTGATATGCTACGAACTATCCCTCCCATATATATATATATATATATATATATATATATATATATATATATATATATATATAATGGCCGATAATAGGAATATAGTAGCATCATTCACATGTAAAAAAGGCTAAAAATAATGAAAAATTAACTACTAATAAAGTAAAAATGAACTACTAATAAAGTAAAAGTCAAAACTCATCATTATCAACTATGAACACGCCCACAAAAATTACGTGTGTATATCTGTGTGAGTCTGTACGTGGAGAATAAAAATATAGGATGATATATATATATATATATATATATATATATATATATATATATATATATATATATATATATATATATATATATTGATTGATTGATTGATTGATTGATTGATTGATTGATTGATTGAACGCGATTACATATCATATCATGTGCGTTGTGGTGCAGTGGATATCGACTCGGAACGACAAATCGGGAAGCCGAGTTCGAATTCCAGTTGAATTCTTTGCATTCACTTGGACACAAATACCCTTTGGAAAAGGTTTTAATTTAATTCGTCTCTCTTCCATCCAGTTCTGTGTTAAATAATAGGACAGATTGGGTTCTATAGCCTTGTCTGGCAATCAGTCTACTACAGAAAGTAATGGCAAACTACTGCAGGATAATGTTCTGTCATGTCTCCTTTGAGACAAGATCGCGCAAGCGTGTATCACGTATGGCACTTAACTGACTGACTGAATATGATACCTGAAAACAATTAAAACTTCTGCTGGACATAAAGTGGGGGATCGGTTTTATATTGTTATGAAGTAGTAAACTGATCCCCCACTAATTATACTTAATATAATAATGTAATATAATTTATCTCTTCTCCCTCTAGCTATGAGTCAAATAATAGGACAGATTGGGTTCTATAGCCTTGGCTGGCAACCAGTCTACTACAGAAAGTAATGGCAACCCACTGCGGGATAATCTTCTGTCTAGTCAGTCATGTCTCCTTCGAGACATGATCGCTTAAGCGTGTATTACGTATGGCACTTAACTGATTGACATACCATTGGATCCTTAAGAAAAGCCAAATCAGCGAATGCTGTATTTCTTGGCAAACACGTCGTACTTACTTTTGAACATTGGTGCAGCAGTTTTGTCACTTAATATTTTCGCTGTTATTTCGCTCTCGGGTAGAATAATCTCCTTAATCGCTTCAGTTACAGGCAGTAATGAATCCAACCACCTAACTCACCCGGCTCCACAACGCCGAGGACAGAATACAGAGTGACATCTCCTTCTCTGTTTTATTACCACGATATTCATGACTTCATTACAAGCCTCGGTTTTAGAGGCTTCTAAGCTGCTTTTAATCTGTAGTGTTCTGCCTGGTTCCTAAGACCCAATTACAACCATGGAAAAGTTCCTTCGATAGGGGGGGGCACATTCTGTTATGTATATTAAATGCTTACTCCACTTCCTTGATGTCAGCTCCGCCCATGTGTGAAAAATCCTTTTTTCAAGGATCAATTCTCTCTGTAGCAGGGCTACGTCGTTTCCACAAGACCAAAAATACCGATTTCATATATAAAAATAAGGGTTTATTATAAACAAGTAAACAAATTTATTTATATTAAACATGTACGCTTAATTAAACATGTAAAGTAATATGATATTTTTTATATTAAACATGAAAATTCATACAAAGAAATGAATGTTGAAATGACAATTAAAGATGTATAGTCCGTTTCGAAACGTATTATTCAAGATTAATTTTTGCTTTGATAATCGTGTCGCCCCAAGCAAGGGATTTTACTGCCACCATTGTGCAGGGGGTTACATAAGAGGAATGTTGAGGAGTGAGAGATTGCAGGGGGTGTCAGGAAGAGTGTAGGAGAGGGAAGTGAGTACTGATGAGAGTGGGCTGGATGTAGAAAGGCATGAGAGAGAGGATGTAAGTTAGTGAGACAGGAGATGACTATTGAGTTTACATTCAAATTCTTGGAGATTGTAATTGTCAGGAAAGCAAGTATGCGGAGGAGAATTCCACAGGCGGGAAATGCGAGAAAAGAAGCTGATGGAGTAGAATTCGAGAAAAGAAAATCAATACTAATGACATAAAAATTGAGAAGAGATTTAGTATCTCTCTCTCCCTCTCCCACTCTCTCTCTGTCTCTTTCTCTCTCACTTGATATATATATATATTTATACACATGCAAGTATGCGTAAACATTCGCGAAGGAACAAATATACAAACACACACACATGCATATATATATATATATATATATATGTGTGTGTGTGTGTGTGTGTGTGTGTGTGGCCTGATGATTGTGCCTAGCATGTAACAGTCTGTCGTCTCTGAGTTTTGACTTCAATATTTACTTCTATATTTATAAAATTTCTGTGGAATTCCCTTCCATTTACTTGCTTTCCCGACAGCTACAATCTCCAAGAATTTAAATGTAAAGTCAATAGTCATCTCCTATCTCACTAATCTGCATCCATTCTCTCATGCTCCTTTCTCCGTTCACTCAACTCTCATCAGTATTCTCATCCTTCCCTTACCCACTCCCTAACACCCCCTATAATCTGTCACTCTATCTCATAACTTTCCTCTTATGCAACCCCCTGCAAAACAGTGGCAGTAAAATGTCTTGCTTGGGGTGATATGGTTATAAAAAAAGTAATCTCCTATCTCACTAACCTGCATCTACTCTCTCATGCTCCTTTCTCGGTCCACACCACTCTCATCAGTATTCTCATCCCTCTCTTACCCACTTCCTGACAGCCCCTATAGCATGTCACTTTTTCTTCCTATGTAATCCGCTGGAAAACAGTGACAAACCAGTAGCAGTAAAATGCCTTGCTTGCGGCGATATAATTTTTAAAAAGATAGAAGATATATGCCCTATCACCGACAATGAGCACTTTATCCTATAAATATAGCATACCTTTAAACTATATATAAAGTTTAATGGTATGCTATATTTATAGGATAAAGTGCTCATTGTCGGTGATAGGGCATATATCATTTTTTATTATATATATATTTATATATATATATATATATGTGTGTGTGTGTGTGTGTGTGTGTGTGTGTATAAAACCTAGAGAGCCAGACAACCTACCTAGGTTTCATTTAAACGGGTCCTCAGAGAAAGCTGACTCTTGATTGCTCGTGTCGGGGTTTTTTCTTTGGGCTACGTGCTGACTCGGTCTGAGCTCTTTTGACTGATCATGAACTTAGCTCTTTCTTTTTTAAAACCATTTTTCCCTTCTTCGTACATACGTGGAAGGCTTTTCGGCACGAGTATAGTTAATATCTCTTTCATATATATATATATACTAGCAGCATAGCCCGGCGTTGCTCGGGTGTAATGAAAGCTTTAAAACTAATCCATGGTCCTGGAGCTCAGAATTTTTGGACGTTGGCACGAAAGACTGAAAAGCAATAGTTGTTTCCAGTTAAAGCGAAACCGCAGACTGAAAGAAAAATGAATGGATGTTAGTCAAATTTTAATTTCCTGGTATCGATATCAAATACGTTTTTTCGTCGTAAACTGAATTTTGAAGGCTAAATAAGTCCTCTGAGTACATGGTATCATGATTTAGAACTACAATTATACCTACTTAGAGCCAAACGCGAAGCAAAAACTAAAATAAAGATGGTGAAAAAATACAAACAGATAAACAGACACACACACAAACATCTTGCCTTTTATATATATATATATATATATATATATATATATATATTATCGATTTTCTACACTATTGTAAGAACTGCAAACTTGAAACTTCTAAATATCGTTTCTTATGTCTTTGTCTATGAGTGTATCAAATTTGATTAAAATCGGACAACTCCTTCTATAACCCGATTTTTTCGATTATCGATTTTCGTTATTTATCGGGAGTACCTCGACACAAAACGTAGCTAAGAACACTCGCAGACTCTTATAGTATAACTGTGTAAATTTTCAAGAAAATTGGTTTCGCCGTTTCGGGGTCTGTAGGTAACGGACACACACACACACACACACACACACACACACACACACACACAGAGTTCCATTTATAAATAAGTTCATATATATATATATATATATATATACTGAATCGTTATAGTTCATATTTGAATTATATTAGACCAATAAACAGTTGTATTAGAAAGTGCTCAATACATGTTTGAGAGAAGATGAAGATTCAAAGTGTACAGCCATTAGATATTTAGGTAGGGAAGGTTAGCCGGTTATGTTACCATGGTTTCGACCTTTTTGGCCCTCGTCAGGCGATATTTTCTTTTAAATCGCCCGACGAAACCAAAAAAATTTAAATGTTTGCTTTCTCGAGAGGAATTTGCCCAAGAGATTTATTTGCAGATCCGAAACTTCAAAGTATCCTACACCTTTTATGCTTCTTCACGCCTTCCATCCCAACCTGTGTAATTAATTAAGGACCAGTCACAAGTGGTTGTGTCGCTATAACTCACTTTGGCTTACGTTCATTACTTCTTAAAATATTTTTCTTTGCTTCAAGTTCTTTTCCTTTCCTCAACCTTCGTTATTGTTCGATGATATCTGCAAAGCCCTTTTTATATTTCCCATGTCGACAATCGCATACTAACTTTTTTCAATATTTGTTAGAAGCTTTTCATTAGCCATGTTTTAACATATATTATCGTAAAGAATTAGATTTCACAAGCCTTACATTAATATTAGTTCATTCTTCATAATGATTTGTAAGTGGATTTCTTTTACAAAAATAAAATCAATAACTTTAAGAGAACAGGATAAAATTACTTGAAAATTTAACTCAAAATTTCTTTAGTCACTTAAAATCTAACAAAAGTTTCCAAAGCAACGTCGAGTTATTGAGATTCATACTATTTCCAGAATATATATATATATATAAAGTGCGATGGATGAATAATTGTTCAAATGATACAAGAAAAAATAAACAAAAAAAATTAAAAAATTAAATATAACGCTGACATCTTATTTTAAGAGATGTATTTACCAAAATTACACAAAAAATATCTTGAAATACCAAAGAGGAAATTTCTTCCATAAAATCGCCATTGGCTTCAAACAAGACCTCTAAATGACTTTGGAACCTACTGCAACTCTTCTTGTCGGCTTCCTTGCTTAAGTTCGGGAACGCTGCCATGATCCTTGCCGTTAGTTCATATTTGTTGTTAAAAGAGATTTTTTTTTGTCTCTCGCTCAACGGCGGCCCACACATAATCATTAATAATGTTGCAGCCTAGGGAGTTCGAAGTAATGCGGTCACAGTAATTGTCTGACAGCCTTGAGTGGGTTCTTATACTTGTGTAACAGGGTCCAGAGTCCTATTCTAAACTTAGGACGTTCCAGCAGCCACTCCTTTGACCCAGGGCAGCATTACCTCCTCAAATCGCTTGATGTAAGCTTCTGTGAGAAGACGAATAGAAGCATAACGTTGCAATCACTAGTGATCACTCTAAACACCTTCGTAATCACCATTATGTAACACACCTCCTCTTCCTGTGTCTATCCTTGTCACGGCAACAGATGTGACGACGCTCTCGGGTCGATAGTTGTGATGGTCTCAACACAGTAGCTGGTCTTTAAGTCGTCTATTACAACAGTGTTTCTCCTTGCCAACGCTGTGAATTTTGATCCCAAGTAAAATCTTGCTAACTGTATCTTTACCATGTCAAACCAAGCCAGACGCGCGTACACATTTGGGTTAATAAAAAAAAACGGCACCAAAAAATAAATAAATTCGATGACGCCTGGATAAGTTGCGGAAAAGTCTTTATATGCAAAATATATATATATAATAGTCGTCGAATTCCTATTCTTACAACGGAGCGAAAGATTTAGTTTGAAAGTAATGTTTGTTCACTCCAACCGGAGGTTTCATGTTTTCCTTCAAGTTTTGACGGTTCAAAACTAAGTCTTATCAGGGCTTTTCACCGAGGACTTATGGAAACAGTCTAAATGGGGTCTTTGTGACGGTGACAGTAAATTCGTCTGTCTGCCTTAACTCGGCACAGCGACAACAACTCATGAATTTGACTCTTTCTTGGCTCTTTCGTGTTCTTTCATCTTCAGCCAGGACTCTATCTGAGGCGTATTATTTTACTTTAACTCTTTTAAGTCGGTCGGCGGCAAGTTTCTCTACGTTTCTTTACATCTTCAGCCAGGGGTCTATGGGAAGTGACCACGATTTTGGGTTTTGGCTCCCGGTTGAGAACACCCCTCCCTCAATCGTTACATCTCGACTGGTTCCAATGCTCAGCTCTAACTGATTTTGGCCTTCTCGGCTTTGGTATTTATGCCTGTCCGAAATTCTCTTAGTGGGGGCATGACGGACAGAGGGTATCCATGCAAATCAAATCTTTAAGCAATGCCATTACTCCCAGCTTGCATCATGAAGCGGAGTGATTTTATTCCCTTGATTTAACCAATAAAATAGGAATATTACTATTGACGTAATTTCTTTTCTTCTTCCCGATTATAGCATTTGTTTTTTCCAAGTTTTCAAATTTACAAGTCCTGTCCCAGCGAGATTTATATATTTCACTTTATTCCCATAACCAGAATTTAATCTTTGTGCACTTATCCAAAAGATTATGACAAATTCTTGTCAATAATCTAAAACCCACCTAGGTTGATACAATTCTCTGTATGCTGAAAACATAAGTTGAATCTTTTTCGCCATGTTATTTCCGTGTTGTCAAATAATGGCTGCTAATGATGACCTCGTCTGACCCCGGCTGATCAACTTCTGTATAAACAATGCTTCCGCACACACGCAAAATATATTTTCTCATTCTCTTCTCAGAAATAGTTTCAGTCTGTAATAAATATCTGTTTTCAACTTAACTCATATTGCGATTAACAATAAAACATTTTATCATTTATTTGGCTTATTTTCCTCTATTCATGTTGTGATTTTCAATAATCTGCAGGACCAATAATTCCACTAGTAATAATTTCTTTCGCTTAGTCGTAATAAACTTAGGATTACATTTTTTTTTCTTCACATGCAATATCATAGTATTATATATTTTCTCCACATGCAATACTATAGTACTATATGCCAAAAACAGTGTTATCATTAAACTCATACAACTCTTTCCAAATCCTCTGCTCTATCCTCAAGTTAACACCCAAACACTCGGATATGTTCATATTGAAGGTTCCGGCGCGAAAACCAAGCCGTTTCCAAATTTTTGTCGGATTAAATTGCGTTATAGAGATTTTATTTTTCTTTCTCGCAGACCTTGCCAAGAAGACTCTACTATCTATGCCGTAGATAAAATAACAAACAAACAACGCAATTTACCTACATATATATATATATATATATATATATATATATATATATATATATATATATATATATTGCCTGATTGTTGTTTGGTTTGTTTGCTGTCTGTGCGTGGTCAAGATATATGTCAATAGCCGCTGGATGATTGACCATATGACTAGCACGAATCGATTAGATTTTGGGTTTTATCCGACGCAAGATAGAGTTTTTTTTTAATCATATCACCCCGAGCAAGGCGGTAAGGCCACTGGTGTGCAGGGGGTTACGTAAGAGTGAATAGATTGGAAAAGAGAAAGTCAGAAACCACGTCCTAAACAGGGAACAAGGGATGAGCCTCTACACCTGTTCAACAGACGTGGGTGGAGTGTGAACCGGGCGATAGTTCAGTCTATCTACTCCAATTAGTTCAGTCTATCTACTCCAATTGTTTCTGGGTTATTTTTCGGTTTTTTAATAATATCCTTTCGTCCGTTTCACATGCACAATACTGAATTACCTCCCCTAGATTGCTTTTAAGTTATTACATTTTCTAAACGTAAGTAAATAATAATTTAGTAAATTTTAGTAAATAATAATAACCAATCATCTCTTGCTAATTATTATGAATATTTAATACATTGTTTTTAGTAACTTTATATACTTTGGCATGAACAGCTAAAATTTATTTATATTTGAAAGAAATATTTTTCATGGTAGAAACCGTATTTTCGAATTTGTAGAAAGAGTCGAAAAAAATTTGTTTCTTTTGTTGTCTGCTGTTTACAATTCCTTTTACTTAGGAAATCATTGTGAAGGCGTTTGCCGAAACCGCCGGCTGAATTGTCCTCTCGACACCTACATATCATTTTCACGTAATTCTGCTGCTTCTTAAATGATTAGCGATATAAAATCGATAGTATTAGAGCGGTTTTTTCTTACGTAACGTTTCAATACAGAATAATAGGCAGCAAAATTAACTGCATCGTCAAATGGTTTGATTTTATCCTCGTAAACTGTCAGCAAAACTTTGTTTTCAGTAAACTGATTAATTTGAGCAAGAAATCCTTTCAACAAACAGAAAATCAGATTGTGACGATGAAAACGACTCCAGTAGAATTCCGAGGTCATTTTCTCACTTCCTTCGTTATCTGAATAATTTAAACAGCTTTCTGGTATAAGTTCGTGCATTACTTTCGTCTTATAGAATTTTTTTTCAATTTATTTTCTATTTGCAAGACATGTATTAAGTATATTAGTGATTTCAACCAGTAATAGAAATAATTGTAAGATAATGTAAATTCCAAGAAGCAAATAACGAAAAAAATAAAGCAATGAAAATGAAATAGAAAAGAAGATTGGAGTTAAATTTTCTAGCGAAGCAACATGGCGTCAATACTTGTTTATTTGCCAGACAGAAAAATGGGCAAAGTTTTATTTGGTTTTCAGTCACAAGGGAGTGTGGGAACACGCTGAGGATTGTCATGTCGATGAAAGAAAACAAATGAATATTTGTATTAGGGTGGGGTGGGCAGTGATAACTGTCATAAAAACAACAAAAATGTTTAAATAAAACGATTTTAATTTTTTTTTTCATTTGAATTATAACGAATTATATTGCGCTTAAAATATAGAATTTAAAACTTCATTCTTTTTAAACGCAATTAAAATAAATAAATGTGAACTGAATATTCAAAAATACGGACATTCTCTCTTTCTTTCAATTACACGCATATGTATAAATCATAGATATATTGATGGATAAGGAACGGAGGAGATAGATAGATAGATAGATAGATAGATAGATAGATAGATAGATAGATAGATATGAACGGACTGAGATAGATAGATAGATAGATAGATAGATAGATAGATAGATAGATAATTTAAGTGGTTAATACTAATGAAAGTATATTCTATGGTTAGATGTCTACTTTTAAAATTCACTCAATACAGAAGTACAGCATAGATATATAGTTATTATTATTTTGTCATTTTTCATCATCATTTTTATTTCTTCTATAGTCGCACTACTTACCAAATATGCAGAAAGTCATAAGGCGGGTTGAGGTGTGTTGTTATGGCCCCCTTTCATGTTTTTCTATCTCCTCTAACATCCCTAGAGTTGCATAGACAAAGTTCTCTTTTGTGTGTGGGATGTACTTAAAAAGACAATTTTTTGTAAATCTCTTAAGCTGGCGGTTCCAGGGATTCTTTGTTTTGTTCCCTTTTTTATCATTCCAAGTACACCTACTCTCACTAGCACGATTCTTGTTTTCAATTTCTACATTTTTTTCTATTTCACTATCCAGGTCTTTATATTTTGATAGTTTTATCAAACTCCTTCGTTGTCATGTTACAATCCTTTGGACAAGCCATATCAACTAGTAGACAAGTTTTTCATTTTGGTTTATGACGATAATGTTCGGCCTATTTGCTTAATTTTTCTGTCTGTGTCGATGATGTAATCCGACATAATGATGGCATCTTCTATTTCTGTAACCGGTGCTGGGTGATGTTCATACCAATGTTTGTTTACATATTTTCCACAGTGTTTGCACATTATCCAGTGTGAATATTACCCGACTATATCGTGACGATTATTTATTCATTTGGTGCAAGTACAAAACATCCTGAGATTAGATGTTCTAGCTTTTGTTTATATCTTTTACTTAACGGTAGGAATTTTATTTGCATCTTTCATTTCCCACTAGAGTTGCCAGTTAATATCTTCCCTTGAGCTGTAGGAGTCTTATTTGCATTTTTCAATTATCAGTAAAATTGGTTCGTAAAATTTAATACTTTCAAAACAAAGCTGGTAAATGTCAACCAAATTAGACAGTCTCTCCGTTCCCCCATTAGCATGGATCAAGCTAATCTCTTTGAAAGCAATACACTGTGCCTCCTCGGCTGCACTCTCTAAATCGACCCCAAGTGGAACGACTATATTAAATCAATAGTTAAATCTACTGCTAAGAAGGACAGGAATTTTTTCTCGCCTGAATCCTTCATACACATATACAAACAAACCATCCGCTTATGCATTGAATTCTGTTGTCATATCTAGTTGGGCTCCCTTTCTATTTATTTCCATGTTCTCGACAGGATCCACAGAAGAATCTGCAATGTAACTCGACTCCAGCTTCTTTCTCACCGACAAAATGTGGCTTCTTTCAGTCTCTTCTATAAATATTTTCATGAACTCTACTCCGACGGGCTTAGATTCCTGGTGCCCCTCTACAAGAATTTACTCAAGCAACTAGACTGGCAACTAGGCCCCACTCTTTTACAGTCAAAACAACCAAATGCAGCCGCTACTACTTCTCTAACAGCTTCTTTTCTCGCACTTCCTGCCTGTGGAACATCCTTCCGTATATTGCTTCCCTGATATCTACAATCTCCAAGAGTTTTAAATGCAGCGTCAGTTGCCATCTCTTATCCTCTTAACCCCATCCTTCTCTTACCATTTACCCAATACCCATTGTATTTTGTTCTTCTCCCTTTTCACTCAACTCTCACGCAACTCTCTTCACCGTAATATTCTCACCCTTCTCTTACCCATTCTCTGACACCCGTTGTAACCGTTTCTTCATTCTCTTCGCTCGCCTTCTATGTAACCCTTCAATCTGCCCAGTCAGTCATGTCTTTTTCGAGACATGATCGGCTAAAGCGTGTATCACTGAAACGAATTCGGGACTTCAGAATTTGAACTGGCCCCCACAAAGCCCTGATCTCAATCCTATTGAATATCTATGGCATATTTTGAATAAATACTCGATAAATCTAATGTTACTTCGCAAGACACACTTTGGGAACAAATAGAAGCTGCTTGGCAGGAGGTACCATTAGATACACTGAAGAAGCTTGTGATGTCAATGCCTGACAGAATGAAGGTTGTGATCAAAGCAAAAGGCTATTATACTAAATATTAAATTTATTTTGTAACAAGTACTTTTTTCTTGTTAAAGCATTTGTTGAGTAAATCAAATAAAATTACTTTAATTAAATTGCTTATTTTCTGTCAATATGCCTCATAAAAGATAAAATAGTTATTGTTCTAATTATTTTGCACGGTACTGTGTAACCCTATTTCCACGCCAGTATATATATATATATATATATATATATATATATATATATATATATATATATATTGGTTTAATACAACGGAGTGAGAGAAATTGATGTTAGTGGTATTGTTAGTTATGTTTTATTGTAATCTGCGATGTGAGCTTACGTAAAAAAAGTTATTTTTGATACTATTATGTACTTGTAAAATCCGGAGTATAGAGAAATTGGCTGATACTTGGGAAAAAAAGAGAAAAATTGAGTTTATCTTCTTTTTTCATGTTCGAAACGAATTGTTGTAGGCCAGTTAAAGTTTGAAAAATGGCCGTAGACATAACATAATGTTAGGATTTCTTTGATGGGGTCATGTAGGGTTAAATCCTCAAAAATTATTCCTGGGAACAGATGTTAAAATCGAAAAAAAGATGTTGTAATTCAAAGAAAAAAGACAGAAAGACATTACGTCATGTGAGTTGTTGATATTTCATTCGTCGAGCCATGGCTCCCAGTAAATCGTGTGGGTGGAAAATAATCTCATTGGTCAAAAGCTTTGAGTCGGATAGATCCCCGAAGAGGATTAGGGAAGACTATAAAAGTGGACTCAGCAAGAAAAATCAGTTTGTTATTTGGCTGTCTCTTTGAAGAGACGTGTTTTTTTTTTTAATTTGGAAAATTGACTGCCTGATTCTTTTAAAAAATTGAAAGCTCTGATTATCTTTAACGAAACTTCGGAAGGACTTATTTTTATTTGAAGATTAAAAGCTCTGATATCTTTAAACGAATCCTTTCTCCGTTGTAAACTTGATTTTCGACAATTGTATTTTCTGCTTTTGTAATTGATCATTTTTTTTATTATAAAGACTTTCTTTCGTAACTCATCCAGGCGTCTTTAAACTTATTCTTTTATTTAAATATTTTTGGTGCCGTAATTATTTTATTTTAACCACAAGTGTACACAAGTGTCCTGTCTGGATATGGTAGAAATCTGGTTACCGGGTTTAAACAACGTGACTTTCTGAGATCAAAGAACAGGGTGGGTAGTGAGTTCATTGTTGTAATAGATGTCTTGAGAACCAGCTGCTGTAACGAGATCATCACGAGTAGCGGCCCGAAAGCGTAATCATAATTGGTGCCGTTTCGACATCATCATCGCAGCAGGCTCCGTTCCTGAACCAACGAACAAACCAGCCGGGCAGACCAGTGCCACACTGTATATATATATATATATAATGTATGTGTTTATATATATATATATATATATATGTGTGTGGGGAGGGTTGTTTTCTGTGTGTATATATATATGTATATATGCGTGTATGCATGCGTACATATTATTTATCGAAATCCTCTTTTTCGACTCCCTCTAACACAATATTTTCCTCCACTTTTATTCCAGTAGCAGAATTTAAAGTAATTTCATCCATACAATAGTAGAATGATATAATTTTAAAGGGAACATGTTTGAAAAAGTTTTGGCAGAACCGTATATTACATCATGCTATCTTTTTCTCTCTTTTTCCCTCTTTTCTTTCTCCTTTTCTTTCTATGTATCTATCCCTTTCCTTCCACTCTCCTTTAGCTGGCGTTTCTTTCGACAGCCGTCTGGCGTGATTTTTTTTCTTTCCCCACCATCTTTTCTTTAACTCTTTCTCTGTCTACCACGTTGTTTTCTTTCCTCCCATTCTTTCCGTTTTACTTTTTCCCGCACTTACTTTCCTGTAAGACGCTTAACTTTTAACTTCTGATTTCTTAACATGGATGTAATTTAAAATCTTTTTCAGCGATTTTGTCTTGAATGCTTCCCGCCGTATCTCTTTTTCCCCTTCTTCCATACCCCATCGTATCAATATCCGAATGACAACCTTCTAACAAAATCTACTTTCTCTTTTAACACTTCTTCCATGATTTTTTCTGATGTTATCTTATTTTTTCTTCTTGCATGTAAACTCACGAGTAGGAATTTCTTTTTGAGTATACTTCCTGTAAATAAAATTTGTACTGTATTTGCATAATAAATAAATTTCGACACTGAAGAGTTCAGGATTTTTCTCGCTGATATGGCCATACGGCATATTTAGTTTTCCTAATTTTATTGGAAGATATACATATTTGGATCTGTAAATAGATATTACTATTTACACCGAGTTCTCTACCAAATCATTTTAATATTAATAAAATTAATGTTAATAGGATTTGTTTTGGGATTTTACCTACATGTCATTTTCGTTTTTCATTTGAATATATATATATATATATATATATATATGTTTCATTGAATAATATAGACATATAAATCTGTCTATTTATTTTGTGTAAGATCCTTTCGTATGATCTGATTAGCTTGATAGTGTTGTCATGAAAAGACGACAAGAAATCGCAATAATTGTTGATTTTTTATCAGGTCTGAGCTTTCGGCTTACATAAGCCATTATCAAAGGATGAACATTTAATATACAGTGAACATAAAACATTTAAATTATTAACAGAGTAGAGTTATACAGAGAAAATTAGACAGATCCATTGTTTGTGTCGCACATGGCTGTAGGCCGAGAATGAATGGTGGTAGTGGGTTTTTTGTTCAATTGAGTGTATAGTGGCATGAGGGATTGGTCTGGGAACTGCTGCTACTATGGTTGTAGTGGGTAAGTATAATAACTATGACCTCTCCCGTCGATTATAGGCATTGGAGTATGTTAGTGGAGATGTCGAAATTTATTTTATTTAAGCTAGGTTTAAAATGTTTGATGTAGATAGCTTCTAGAATTTTCAGTTTTCGTTTATTATTTTCTTGTCTAAGTATATGCGTATTTTCAGCAAGTGTTTTCCTAAGAAGTGTGTGTTGGTAGCCGTGGTGTTTTAAATGTTGGAATATGTTAGAATTTACATTTAAGTGTAATGAAAGCCTCCGCGAAAGCGAGTTAGTAGTATGTCCAATGTAGGTATTATTTCGTTTGTTAGAGATACATTCTCGAAAGAGGCATTTGAATTTATACACTACATTGTTTTTTTTTGCAAATCGCTAACGGTGGGGGAGGAGTCGTAGCGGACGATTGATTTGGATATTGTGGATTTAGCGTAATATATGTTAAATTTAATCCTTTTGTTGGGGTCTGTCGGAGAGCTATTAGTGTTTATGAGTTTTTTTATGATATTTTCGTCTAGTTGGTAGTTGGTGTGCATTTGACTACGATATAAGAGAGTGATATATTTGGGGTTGGTTGGGCTATTACCATGTGTTGTTTTATCCGTGTTAAGGTTTTTAAGGAAATGTCGTATTTGTTCATCAACTATGTAATTAGGAAAATTATTGTTAATGAGTGTCTGTTTTCTGTTTTTTAGTTCACTGTGGAAGATGTGTTTTGTAGACGAATCGGTTTTTGCACGATGTAGTAGATTTTTTATGATTGCTAATTTGTAATAGTGGGGGCATTTCTTGTCGTTTTTTCATGACAACACTATCAAGCTAATAAGATAATACGAAAGGATCTTACACAAAATAAATAGACAGAGCTTGTCTATATTATTCAATGAAACCTGTATTAATGAAAAAATGCTGCCAAAATACACACAATATATATATATATATATATATATATATATATATATATATATATATATATAGCATTGTAAAGTAAATGCTACGAACGGTGTAGTCTCAGTCCAATAGTTCTTACTACTACTAATTTATATATATATATATATATATATATATATATATATATATATATATATATCTTGCTCGATACGTAATTGTGCAATATTTGTAGAAATATTCTTATTATTAGAGTTTATAATAAAAACATTTTTTCACCATACAAGGATGTCATGTTTCAGTGTATATTCAGCAGTACATCAGGCGATATATCACTTGCTGGCTTGCTGACTATAGCACCGAAACAAGACAGATCTTGTGTTGCAAAAAATGTTGTATTATAATCTTTAATAAGAAGAACATCACTATATATATATATATATATATATATATATATATATATATATATAGGGACTTAGGTGTTTTGAATCTTTATAAATATTTCAATAGTTAAGCATTTTTTAGATACACTTAAAAAAATTTCTGTAAAACAACATTTATAAGTATTATTAAAGATAGGTTTACGTTTACAAATATTAAAAATAATCTGTCGCTTTCTGCGTCACGTGATGTAAACAATCTCTCGGGCGAACGCTTATCGCGTAAACGTTTCTAATTTAAATTTTAAAATCATTTGTTTCTGATGAAAGGCCGAGGACGGTCTGAAATATCAAATATAATAATAGAAATAAATAAATACTGTCAAAAAATACATTTTTAAACTTACAACTTTTTAGTAGTTTTTCCTATATATATATGTATATATATATATATATATTTTTTTTAATTCAGATACTTCAATCCAAGGGAAAAAAGCAGGAAGGTAAATTCCAAAAAACCCGATCCTAATTAATATTAAAAATTTATTTTAATATTAAAAAATGATACAGGAAGAGAGCTCCATGTAATAAAATATTACAGAGCAAATATATATATTAAAAAAGGATTAATTCAAAGATGTTGAATAGCCATTTCGATATGAAGATCCCCACGGGGGACGACACATCACCTCAGCAACAGAAAAAACCTTTCAGAAACTGGAGAAAAATTAGTCTACTTTTCCTCTTTAAATAGATTGCAAAGAAATTAAAAAATAAATAATAAAATAAAATAAAATAAAATAAAAATAAAAATAAAGGGAAAGAAAAAGAAAAAGAAAACGAAAAAGAAAAAGAAAAAGGTAGAATAAAATCAAATAAATAAGAAAAGAAAAAAATGACATCGTCTGGGTTCGCAAAAAAAAGGGAGAATGTAACTAAAAATTAACGGACGTTAAATCGACGTCCGTTTAGGCAACACGGAAAAAAGGTGGTAAGAGAGATAAAAGAAGGAAGGGAGGGTAAAAGAAAGAAACTAAAGAAAAAAATTTTTTAAATATTACAGACGCTGGACAAATTCAAAAACCTAATTTCCCCAAAACGTTGAAGTATTAGAAAAAGGCCTTTACTTAAAAAGGCATAATTATTAATAAAAGGGAATAAAAAGATATAGGATTTAAAATAAAATTATTTTTTAAAAAATTAGGTCATTTGAAATTAGACTAAATAAAGACAACACTAGGTAAAAAAAAAAAAAAAAAAAAAAAAAAATTACAATTATTATATACATACCTATAGAAGTACACACATACATACATATATATACACCCACAATTCTACGAATAAGAATACATATATACACAAACATACACATACATTCAATTTATTACACACTAATATACATATATATATATAAATATATACACACATATATATTACACACTTATATACATATACATGCGCATACACACATATATATGTGTGTACACACCTATATACAAAAAATTCATATACACATAATATACATGTGTACACACACATGCACACACACACACACACACACACACACATACACACACACACATATATATACATATATATATATATATACACATACATACACATATTCCATATGCACTCACACACATACATATTAATGAATATTATGAAAAGGAGCATTTAAATAGCTAAAAAATTTTTTCAAAATTACATATAGCCCACATACATAAATACATATATACATATACATACATATATATAAAAAAGTACATCCACACACAAACATACACATATACATAAAAAAAAAAATTAAAAAAAAAATTAAATTTAAAATTAAAATTAAAAATTTTTTAAATATTAAAAAAAATTATAGAAAAATTTAGAATTTAAAAATTAAAATTTGAAATTAGAAGTTAAAATCCGCCCTATGGCGGCACTTGTTTATAAATTCCCTCCTAAAGTTCAAAAGTAAGTCCTGATGAGGATACTTCAAAATCAGAATCTTCTCCAATAAACACAGACGACACCTATCACGAAAACCCTTAGGGGTACAAGCTGAGCCTATTAATTTCCAGCTGATTATAGGGTCCTGCCCTTCCTCCTTCATTTCCCAGAACCTACGTGATAGTGCCGTCTGGAATCTCTGTTTAGGGTTCGAAAACGAGTACCTGTGATTATAAAGCCTCTGTTTGAAAGAGCCCGCGGACATGCCAATATAGGTCCGGTAATTGTCCTTGTTATTAGATGGAGAAATGCGGGCTTCATAAATTACATGGGTGGATTTACATTTGCCTTGCACCGGGCAGGCATCCACCGAATAACAATTGCATTTGTCGACAATTCCGGATTTAGCTTCCGTATTATTTAGTTTCATTAAAATTTGTTTATTGTGGGAATTAATTATATTATCTATATTTGAGGTGCAAGAATAACTAATTTTTAGGGTGAATCTATTAAAAATTTTATTTAAGGGATTGTTATTATTATTAAAATGTTTATCGATTAATTTGAGAAAATACCTACCAATATTTATATTAGTTAGCTTACAATAAGGAGGGTTAAACCAAATTATCTTCCTTTTTCTACATTTTCGGGTGTTTTTAGTTTTTGATGATTCTGGGTTTATAGCAGGCTTATCATACTTTAACTTATTAACAAAACCGCTTTTCTGAAGGGCCTTATCGTAAATTTCTTTGCTTGCGTTGAAAATTTTTATATTGGAAGATAATTGGTTAACCCTATTATTTACTATCTTGGGTATTTGTCTTATAATATTCTTGGGGTGGTTGGATAAACTATTTATATAGGTGGGAGAACTATTTTCTTTAAGAAAGGGTTGGTAGGAACCATCATTTAAGTTAAGGGTGATGTCTAGATAGTTTACAATTTTGAGATTGGAAGTAACCTCAACCTTAAAACCAAGAAAATTAAGGGCTCTGATAATTTTCTTATGTATTCTATTAGTGTAAGGCCCATTGGAATTGGGAATACATATCAGTCCATCATCCCGATATAGGCCTATTAGTTTAGGGTCTAAAAATCTACCTAAAATATCTAAAATATAAATGCCTATTAGATCTGCTACCTGGGCAGAATCATAGGCTCCCATAGGGACATCAAAACTATCTTCAGGCCCTTTAGTCCAAGTAGAACTATCAAAGGCGAGAATAGATTTTCTAGCACCCAGTATAATTCTATAGTCACAATCCGAAATATTAACATAACCCCTAGCAAAGTTTAAACAATCCACAAGAAGTTTTTTTGATATAGAGGAATAGAAATCCACAATATCAAATTTAAGGAAAGTGGATTTAGATTTGTCATTGATATTATCAAACCATTTTATGGTATCTAAGGAACTCTTCCAAAGATTCAGTTGTAAATTAGATTGTAACTTCTCTATTAAGTTCTTCAGAACCACCCTAGAAACTATGCCTAATTCACTCTTAGTGGGATTAATTAGTCTAGTTTGTAATTTATTTTGGAAATTAGGCTTGTGGTCCTTAAATAAAATGTAAGCTTCTTTGGTAGAAATTTTTCCAATTCCATCACTAATATTTAGTTCATTTGCAAATTTAGCCATATCGGAGTTAATTTCCGATAAAATTAGGTTACCTCTGTCTATTTTGTAATGACTGGTTATACTATTTTTAAGGATATTTAGGTAATTGGTGGTATTACACTTGTAAATGTTATTTGATTTGTCCGATTTAATCCATAGGTCTTTGGAATTCTTTAAGGTATTAATGTTCGACTTTAGTAAATCCTGGAATTCATTTGAAGTACCCCGGAACTTGATTTTGGGGATCAAATTAAAAAGGTCTTTTTCAAACGAGTTTAAAAATTTGCATACCGGTGGAGTTCTTAGAGTTTTCAAATCAAAGCACTCTGTAGAATCAGGAGAAGAATCCGTTGAACGCAGGTAAAAGTAGGCTTTCCATCGAAGCCTCCTCACAAAACTTTCAATTTTTTCCGTAAGATGAAAGAGAAAGGAATCCAGATTAGGAAAAGGAATATTCTTCAAAGAATACTCCGGGGTAAATTTCTCCATAGGAAAGGTGGTGTTGTATTGGTAGAAAAAATCCGGGAATAAACCAAGAGAGCTCAACTACCAAAAGGTAGGAGCAAAATATTTTTAATTCAGATACTTCAATCCAAGGGAAAAAAGCAGGAAGGTAAATTCCAAAAAACCCGATCCTAATTAATATTAAAAAATTATTTTTAATATTAAAAATTTATTTTATTTTATTTAAAAAAAAAAAAAAAAAAAAAAATTTTCAACGCAAGCAAAGAAATTTACGATAAGGCCCTTCAGAAAAGCGGTTTTGTTAATAAGTTAAAGTATGATAAGCCTGCTATAAACCCAGAATCATCAAAAACTAAAAACACCCGAAAATGTAGAAAAAGGAAGATAATTTGGTTTAACCCTCCTTATTGTAAGCTAACTAATATAAATATTGGTAGGTATTTTCTCAAATTAATCGATAAACATTTTAATAATAATAACAATCCCTTAAATAAAATTTTTAATAGATTCACCCTAAAAATTAGTTATTCTTGCACCTCAAATATAGATAATATAATTAATTCCCACAATAAACAAATTTTAATGAAACTAAATAATACGGAAGCTAAATCCGGAATTGTCGACAAATGCAATTGTTATTCGGTGGATGCCTGCCCGGTGCAAGGCAAATGTAAATCCACCCATGTAATTTATGAAGCCCGCATTTCTCCATCTAATAACAAGGACAATTACCGGACCTATATTGGCATGTCCGCGGGCTCTTTCAAACAGAGGCTTTATAATCACAGGTACTCGTTTTCGAACCCTAAACAGAGATTCCAGACGGCACTATCACGTAGGTTCTGGGAAATGAAGGAGGAAGGGCAGGACCCTATAATCAGCTGGAAATTAATAGGCTCAGCTTGTACCCCTAAGGGTTTTCGTGATAGGTGTCGTCTGTGTTTATTGGAGAAGATTCTGATTTTGAAGTATCCTCATCAGGACTTACTTTTGAACTTTAGGAGGGAATTTATAAACAAGTGCCGCCATAGGGCGGATTTTAACTTCTAATTTCAAATTTTAATTTTTAAATTCTAAATTTTTCTATAATTTTTTTTAATATTTAAAAAATTTTTAATTTTAATTTTAAATTTAATTTTTTTTTTAATTTTTTTTTTATGTATATGTGTATGTTTGTGTGTGGATGTACTTTTTTATATATATGTATGTATATGTATATATGTATTTATGTATGTGGGCTATATGTAATTTTGAAAAAATTTTTTAGCTATTTAAATGCTCCTTTTCATAATATTCATTAATATGTATGTGTGTGAGTGCATATGGAATATGTGTATGTATGTGTATATATATATATATGTATATATGTGTGTGTGTGTGTGTGTGTGTGTGTGTGCATGTGTGTGTACACATGTATATTATGTGTATATGAATTTTTTGTATATAGGTGTGTACACACATATATATGTGTGTATGCGCATGTATATGTATATAAGTGTGTAATATATATGTGTGTATATATTTATATATATATATGTATATTAGTGTGTAATAAATTGAATGTATGTGTGTGTTTGTGTATATATGTATTCTTATTCGTAGAATTGTGGGTGTATATATATGTATGTATGTGTGTACTTCTATAGGTATGTATATAATAATTGTAATTTTTTTTTTTTTTTTTTTTTTTTTTACCTAGTGTTGTCTTTATTTAGTCTAATTTCAAATGACCTAATTTTTTTAAAAATAATTTTATTTTAAATCCTATATCTTTTTATTCCCTTTTATTAATAATTATGCCTTTTTAAGTAAAGGCCTTTTTCTAATACTTCAACGTTTTGGGGAAATTAGGTTTTTGAATTTGTCCAGCGTCTGTAATATTTAAAAAATTTTTTTCTTTAGTTTCTTTCTTTTACCCTCCCTTCCTTCTTTTATCTCTCTTACCACCTTTTTTCCGTGTTGCCTAAACGGACGTCGATTTAACGTCCGTTAATTTTTAGTTACATTCTCCCCTTTTTTTTGCGAACCCAGACGATGTCATTTTTTTCTTTTCTTATTTATTTGATTTTATTCTACCTTTTTCTTTTTCTTTTTCGTTTTCTTTTTCTTTTTCTTTCCCTTTATTTTTATTTTTATTTTATTTTATTTTATTTTATTATTTATTTTTTAATTTCTTTGCAATCTATTTAAAGAGGAAAAGTAGACTAATTTTTCTCCAGTTTCTGAAAGGTTTTTTCTGTTGCTGAGGTGATGTGTCGTCCCCCGTGGGGATCTTCATATCGAAATGGCTATTCAACATCTTTGAATTAATCCTTTTTTAATATATATATATATATATATATATATATATATATATATATATATTAAAATACGTATATTTTGCCAGCATACTTTCTTTTAAACACGTTGTATTAAACGATAGAAACAACTTAGTCTTTTAGATTTTCTTTTGTATTTTTTATGTCACATACTGTTTCCTTTTTGCATTCCGACATTCGTAAAATCCTTAAAGTTCATACTAAAATTATTGATCAACACTCAGACATAAACGCCTTAAAATTTCAGAGGCACTACATGTCAGAAGTAATAAACCTCTTATCATTCGCATAGTTTACCAAATTTCTGGACACATTCTTCAATGTGTATAGTATATTTCAAATATAATTAAGGTAAATAATTCTTGCTTCTGCGTAATTAGATAATTCACACAATTACTTCCCTTGAATTTTTAAATTCCCTAACATATTTTATGGTATTTAATAACTTTTGCAGCTCTAAATATTCCACGTAATCAGATAATTCATGCCTCCACTTAATCACATATTTTCACGCCTGCACGTGATCACATTATTACTTCCCTTGAATTTAAAAAAAAATCTTAATGTTTATTTAGTTCTTCAAAATGTAGCAACAAGTTTCCCCTGCAAGGCAATTGTTGATGGCTAAAAATTTAAATCCGTAAAATTTGCCCGATGACGTTTGATAGTACTCGGCTAACATATGGCCAACATTTTATAAATATAATTTGGAAATAAAAAGCCTCATTAGAAACTATGAGAAAACACATAAGAAAATCTATAAGACTAAGTTATCTCTATCGTTTAATGCAACGTGTTTAATATATATATATATATATATATATATATATATATATATATAGTATATCGAGGCAGCAAGTAATTTTCTAAACTTATGCTGTTAAATATAAGAGACAATGAATGTCTATTATGTTTAATCATGAGCCGTTCTAAACGTCGTATTTTTGCTTTAATTTCAGTTGAAAATAAAGACAAAAATTCTCCAACATTTGGATAATTATTTATTGGTTTTTTTCTAAGCTTTCGACTTACATGAGCCATCTTCAGAGAGGTTGTTTAAACTGAAATATTACAAAATCCACCATCACCGACGATTTTATTTTGTGTTGACATAAAACTCCGCTTGGCAACGGCAATAGTTACCAAAAATAATAAACGCAGTTCTTAAGTTTGCGTTGCGGTTTTATGACGTCACACCGCGGGATAGCGCGAAATGACAACAAAACCATCTAGTCAAATGTAATGTAATATGTTATTTCCTGTTTTAAAGTTGATTTTATTGAGTGTTGGTTGTTTTGATTTGATGTACATGGCCTCCAATATCTGCAGGTTCCTCTTACTGTGTGTATGAGTAAGGATCACCGTATTGTTGACCAAAATCTGTCCGATATGACCTACATGTTAACGTTTAGAACGGCTTATGATTAAACATAATAGACATTCGTTGTCTCTTATATTTAGCAACATATGTTTAGAAAAATATATATTTATATATATTATGGAAATTAACGAATTTTAACGAAACTTGGTTATAAGCAACCGACAATTTGTAATGAATTATTTTGAACATTATTTTTACCGACACTCGTATTTAAGTAGATATTCTGTTTTTTTAATTAAACAGTATTTTATATTTATATCTACCGGCCTGATTATTTACGATAAATTTTTATTACGAAAAATAATAATATAAATTTTTAAATTTCGAAAACATTTCAACATGAAATCCCTAAGAGAGTTTTCACATATCCTCTGCAACGGTACATATTTCAAAATGGAAATAAAATTAAGAATAAAAAAGGGATTAAAAAATAAAAATAAAAAAGAGAAATGAAAAAAAAAATAAATGACGGTTAAGATTTAAGAAATTAACGTCACAAAAAATTTTGGAAGCAAATTATGTCTATATTTAGATTTTAAGTTTTAGATAGTGAAGAAATAGAAAATTTGGCTTCGTCTAGCTTACAAAGGAAAGGGGTGGAAAGTGGTGTTAAATTGAGAATTGGGTTAAACAAAATAAAAAGAGGAAGTGGGGGGCAAGAAAAATAAAGAAAAGGGAAGAAAAGAAGAAAAGAAAAGAAAAAGAAAAAAGAAAACATTTTCCTATATTAGAAACGCTCGATACGTGTCAAACAAAACTAATTTTATAAAAGGGTTAAAGTTTTAGAAAAAAGAGGCTTTTTAGAAAAAACATATTCAGGGGAAAAAAGTAGATATAAGATATAAAGAAATGAATTAATCTAATTAAAGATAGCTCTAAGTATAAATAAACTAGATAAAAATAAGAATAAAGATTTTTAAAAATTATAAATTAAAAATTAAACATTTTTTTCAAATTAATTTAAATAAATTTTTTTATATATAATTCATAAAAAATTTATAAAAATTATGATGTGAAAAAGATATATATATATATTAGCATAGGAAATCGGGGATTAAATTAGTAAAAGAATCCATATTTTTTTAAAGGAAGACAATCAAAGGAGACTGGGAGAGGAAGGTAGAGGGGTTAAAGTACTATTTAAAGTTAAATTAATTTATCAAAAACTATACATATATATATATATATATATACGAAAAAAATCGCAAGATCGCCAAGACCTACCGCGGTTTCGCACAACGGCTCGTCAGGGCCCTACATCTATTTGCTCCATTACTAGTTGGTAAAGAGTGCTCGATGGATAAATCCAGAGCCTAAAATAATAATAATAATAATAAAATCGACTCTGTACGTATTCAAATCTTAAAATGTTACACAAGTAATTTTTAAAGACCACGAATAACCAGCAGAATCTAACTCCGTTATTGTCCTCGGCTATAGAGCTTTGGACAAAGAGGGGAAAAAAAAGAAAGCTGCGTAGCACCGACAATACATACAGTTCTTCACAGCAAAGAAGAAAAACCCTCAAACGGAACGAACCACAAAGAAAGAAAAGTGCTCGATACTAAACTAACCAAAAAGGGTTAACAAAGAGGCAGTCACGCAGAGCAAAAACACACGAAAAAAATCGCAAGATCGCCAAGACCTACCGCGGTTTCGCACAAAAGTGAGGAAATGATGATGCTACTCAATTTTTTATGCAATCAATATTTAAATATTAATATTTTAACAGTTTTACTTTTGTTTACAAACATTTGTTGCAAAATAAAATCCTGATAAAGTCTATCTGTAGACGAAACGCATCGGCTAAGATAAATTTTCATTTTGTCTTTTTATCATATTATACTTTAATAGATATTAAATATATGAAATTTGACACACACACACACACAAGGAGAGAGAAGCACACACACACAAGGAGAGAGAAGCACACACACACACATACACACACTATTGTGAAGTAGTTTTCGCACTGAAGGTTACAATCGTGCTATGTCGGTTGCTAATCGACTTAACGTACCCAAAATGTTAGGAACTTTGTAATCTTCCATTGAAAGCTGACTCCTGAGTATTCGGCAACTTCCGGCTAATATCAACTGCCTAGTAGTTCTACTGAACTCCAATAGTAGTCCCATGAACTTCCTAAGAACTTCCATTATGTGAGGAATAGGTATGTTTCCCCATAACACACACACACACACACACACACACACACACACACACACACACACACACATATATATATATATATATATATATATATATATCAGATTGTATGTAGAACGGAGAAAGAATATTTGCAACGTCCAAAACATTAATTTAAAACAGTGCTCGATATATAATATATAGAGCTTTAAAAAATAATGTACATGTTCTAAAACATATATATATATATATATATATATATATATATATGGGGGGGGTTAGAAGTTTGCATTTTATATGCGTTGTAGTGCAGTGAATATCGAATCTGAACGAGAAATATGAGAACCGAGTTAGAATTCAAGTACAATTCGTTGCATTCACATACGCACAAATACCACTGGAGAAGGTATTAATCCATCATTTTTTCCCAGTTATACGTTAAATAGCAGGACAGATTGGGTTCTATAGCTTTGTTTGGCAGCCAATCGAGGGCAGAAAGGTAATGCCAACCTACTGCGACAAAATTTTCTACCCAGTCAGTCATGTCTCTTTCGAGACGTGACCGCCCAAGCTCGTATTACGTATGTCACCTGATTGACTTATATATTTTTCCCCATTCGTGGTTTTACCCTTCGGCGGAACCACGACTGGCTTTTTGCTCTCTGCTCGGAAGCAGAGAGCGCCCTCTACCCGAAGACAGAGTGCTGACAGTGTTATAGAGCAGTCAGGCAAATGCCTAAGAGCTTTTGTATTTACTAGCCATCCCACACAAGGCCAGATGTGACACATGGACATTTTATAGTGGGTATTCCCGGCCATATAGCCGGGCCAAAGAATCTCTGTCTATTTTTCTCCAGTCGTGGTTCTACACTTCGACGGAATCACGACTGGGTTTGTGCTCTCTGCTCGGAAGTAGGAGGTCGCCCTATACCCGAAGACAGAGTGCTGACAGTGTCATAGAGCAGTCAGGCGAATGCTTCAGACCTTTCTGTATTTACTAGCCTTCCCACGCAAGGCCAGATGTGACACATGGTCATTTTATAGTGGGTATTCCCGGCCATATAGCCGGGCCAAATAATCTCTGTCTATTTTCCCCAGTCGTGGATCTACCCTTCGGCGGAACCACGACTGGGTTTGTGCTCTCTGCTTGGAAGTAGAGAGCGCCCTCTATCCAAAGGCAGAGAGCTGACAGTGTCATAGAGCAGTCAGGCGAATGACCAAGAACTTTTGTATTTACTTGCCGTCCCACGCAAGCCAGATGTGACACATGGTCATTTTATAGTGGATATTTCTGGCCATATAGCCGGGCCAAAAAATCTCTGTCTATTTTTCCCCAGTCTTGGATCTACCCTTCGGCGGAACCACAACTGGGTTTGTGCTCTCTGCTCGGAAACAGAGAGCGCCCTCTGCCCGAAGGCAGAGGGCTGACAGTGTCATAGAACAGTCAGGCGAATGCCTAAGACCTTTGCCCTCGTTGTACCTCTCGTTACCGTCTTTTATAACGGAGAGCATTCTATTCTCGGGGATGGCAGGATGTACCAGTATAACAAAATATTATGGTTAAAATTGGCATATTCTGAGTATTTTTGTTTGACTTCCATTCAGAACCTGATGCAGTTGTTCATCAATACCTGGCACAGACTATACGGTAATTTCCTCTACATAACAGGGTCACAGAAACTCTTCTACATGGTCTAAGGCTTAGTAAGCTTGTCATGCTAGATTAATTTCCATTGAATAGTGAGTTCCATCCTCACTATGTGCTCAATGCTTTCGGACATGCTACGCTTAGAATGTCATCATGAGAGAGACGTGAGTTCGAAACCTACCGAAGAGCGGACACTTTTATTAAAAACTCTAGAAAACCGAAGACGGTAAACAAAAGTTCAATGCCTTTGTGATGCACACTTAGGCGATCATGTTTCTCTCTAGACATGACTGACCAGGCAGAAAATTTTCCCGCAGTAGGTTGCCATTACTTTTTTTGCTAGACTGGTTGCCAACTAAGGCTATGCAACACAATTATTTAACTAATAGCAGAAGCGAGAAGAGACGGATTAATACCTTTCCCAAGGGTATTTGTGCGTAAGTGTATGCAACGAATTCAACTAGAATTCGAATTCGGCTAAAAAGCAGATATATCAACGGAAACATGGCTATCCGCAAAAAATATTTTATGAAATATCTGTATATGTGTGCTTTTGAGAGGAGATAGATTTTTGTAAATGTTTATATAGTAACTAGCAGTATAGCCCGGCGTTGCTCGGATGTAATGAAAGCTTTAAAATTAATCCATGGTCCTGGAGCTCAGACTCTTTGGATGTTGGTACGAAAAACTACAAAGCAATAGTTGTTTCCAGTTAAAGCGAAACCGTAGACTGAAAGAAAAATGAATGAATGTAAGTCAAATTTTGATTTCTTGGTATCGACCTCACATAAGTTTTTTCATCGTAAACTGAATTTTGAAGGCTAAACAAGTTCTCTGAGTAAATGGTTTCATGGCTGAGACTAAGAAGTACAATTATAGCTACTTAGAGCCAAACCCGAAGCAAAAACTAAAAATAAAAGGGCTGAACAGGAATATTCAGACATATAGGCAGATAAACACACACACAAACATCCAAACATCTTGCCTTTTATATATATATATATATATATATATATATATATATATATATATATATATTACTGATTTTCTGCACGATTGTAAGAACTGCAAACTTGAAACTTCTGAATATCGTTTCTTATGTCTTTGTCTAAGAGTGTATAAAATTTGATTAAAATCGGACCATTCCTTTACGATTTTTCGATGATCGATTTTCGATATTTATCGCGGGGTACAAAACCTAGCTATAGCTAATAGCTGTGTAAATTTTCACGAAAATCGGTTCAGTCGTTTCGGAGTCTATAAGTAACGGACATACACACAGACACACACAGACACACACAAAGCTCCATTTATAAAGAAGTTTAGATTTGTGGTATCTACTCTCTGGAATTTGGTTCTAGAAAATGTTTGGGTTTGGCTCTGGAAAACTGTTAAAAATTCCCTACAGAAAATCGCCACTCAAAATACAGATTAATTGCTGTATAGTTCTATGATCAATAAACTGATCGCATTTCACTCGCCACGCTAAGTCGTTTAATTCATGACTTTACTCGGCGCCAGCACATCTAATGGACATCGCCCTCCTTCGATCATGAGTGTCGATGAGAGCCTAAAGTCTACGCGAAAAGACCTCGGATATTTCTTTCTACATAAGTGATGTACGAGTTGGGTCATCTAATTTGCCCGAAGTTCATTCAATCGCAGTGTGGTATATTTTAAAAAGAAAGCAAGGGATATAGCAGGTCGTATAATGACATTTTCAGCTGAATTATTATTTCATGAAAACGTATATCACAGGTCGACAAAAAAACTGAATCTTCAGTTTAGCCTTTTCTAACCTATAGCAAAATTTGTAAGAAGAAACATTAATTATTGCAGAGAAACTCGGCCAAGTATATTCGTTGTACCCCACTGTAAATTAATATTGACAAATTGCCGTAATTAAATGAGATTCACCTCAAAAGGCTTAGAAGATTGCATTTAAATCACTAATTTTGAGTTCATTCAAATAAATCTATTCGGATAATTTACAACATTTTGCCTGCGACGACATCCCGTTGAAAAAACTCACACCTCGAGGTGGTGTAACGGTCAACAAGCTTGTCTCGCTAGAACCAGTTAAAACTGATTAGTGAGTTCGATCCTCATTGAGTGTTTCATACTTTCGACCGTGTGCCATATCTAAGCTGAGCTTAGAAAATCGCCATCATGTTTAAACAATGTTTCACACACAATTACCGGAGTTAAACAATGATAAGCCCGGTCAGTGCCTAGATGGGTAACCGTTTGGAAATACCAAGTTCTGAAAAAACGACTCAAAATTGAAAATCGAAATCCAGTCGGGTCTTTTACATTTACTTACGGGCAAATACATTTGAGAAAGGAATGAATCCACTTCTTCTTTCCCACCCAGATATGAGTTAATTAGTACGATTTTATCAGTAAATCATTATCACTCCCCAAATTAATCAATACACAACTTTTGCTTTTTTTTATTTCCTCGTAATGAAATTGTTAAACCAGATAAAAATAAAGATGGCGGCCAAAGCTGAATTAAAAATAAAAATTTGAACAGCAAAATCAAAAAAGTAAATTCAAACAAAAAATGAATGAACGAAAGAAGTAAATAAAAAATCAAAATAAACTTAAGGAAAAAATTTTGTATCAAGAAATAAATTTTCTTTGGACGCAGTCTAAATTGTAGCAACTCCACTTGCTAAAAAAATAGGTCTGGGCACGTCAGTAACAAGACTTCCAAGGTTAGGATTAGCTTGACTGACTGCAACGGTACTTTATATTTATCGTGGTATGTACAAATGCACCACAAGAGCAATGTCGGGATCGGGAAGCTAGTTTTTACTTGTCCTATCAATAACTTAGCTAGACTCCATTGAGCCAATCGTTCATATATTCTTCTTTTACCAATACATCTTATTCACACAACACGATCTCATCCTTACGCAGGCAACATAATACCATGTTTCTCTAAGAATCCCTATCTTATTCCATATGTACAATATTTGTGAACGACTGGGAGATAAAAATCTAACACAAAATAATTCCCCAGTGTTCAGGAAAAAAACATTTTTCATGATGTTCATGAGGCAAAACTCTACACAACTAAACAAAATTAGTGCTAATATGGAACACTATCTGCAGTTTAATCATCACAGAGATAACAATTAACAGGACAAAAATATTGTGGGATTAAGAAATCAATTTCATGTGTTCTACAATCGCACTTCCTCTCTCACATTTAAACACAATAACAATTACGAAAGATCGACCTCAAAACGAAAAGCAGCCCAAAGTTAATACCATACCTGACAACTAAATGAGAAATGAAGGTGAATAAACGGAAGATAAACAGGAAAGGGAGCCAAAATAAAAGGGCCGATGAACACTTATACTCTAGCTAAGTTAAATTCAGAGGATTAGATCAAATGGAAAACGTCTTATTTTAACTTATAACTGGACTGGGATGACAAGTGCATAATCCGGCGACCAAATTTCTTTAATCCTGGCTCACTTCTAGATGCGACTCTAAAGTATCCCTTCTAAAGCAAACTAAGCACAAAATATACACAAATGTTTTGTCTAATTTTACTGAAAAAGTCACCCTTTTCTACTCGAATTTTGACTTTAACCAGGCACTAAAAATGAAATGGGGAAGAGGAAAAGTTCTCACTTTTATAAGATTTCTTCGGTTGCATCGTCCAAATCACGAATCTCTTGTATTTCTTTAATAAAAACAAGAACACAGTGTTCATTCTTCTTCAGCTGTGGAACAACATTGCTTCAGACTGAACTCGCCCAGGATGCGAACCATATAGCCTTCAATTAGTTCGCCTTTTAAAACTGCGCTCAGCCGGATAGAGGCAACAGACCCGCGACACATCATAGGAACCTTGTCGCCCCACATTAAGTAAAACAAAACTTGAAACAATTGAACAAATAAAATACGTCTGAGTATTGGGAGGGGAAGTAACAAGAGCTGGTAAGAATAGGGTAGATGGAAAATCCTGTCTTACCCTTCCAGGAAAATTTTCTCTGAGGCTACAGACGAACTGCCACATTGGCTTTAATCTCCAACTTGAGGGTGGATTCAAACCAGATGCGGAATATTTATATTGGCCCGTTCATCCAAGTAAAGATGTTGCGTAGTACAGATGAAAAACAACGGGGAACACACACACATAAAAAAATATAAACACATTTTATTCGACATTGACGCTTCCGTGGAACGGGGGAGGGAACCGAAGGGAGCACAGACATAAGGGGTCCCGTTGGGAGTCGGAAGCCGGCGGAAGTCTCTCTCTTCAGCCAAAAGCTCTAGACATTTGTATCGCCTATAATGCCTACGCGATGTTTGTTTGTTTCCCGTTGCGCTTTGTTAACATCATCTACGGTCGGATATACCTCCTAACCACGCTTGTCCTTTTTTTGCTTTAACTACAGCCGAATGTATCTATCAACCACATTCTTGCTGGTCTATCGACTTTCAACACGGTTGTCACTTTTGCTGACCTTATTTACGGTCGCATGTATCTGTCAATTACTTCAGAGACTCTCTTCTATTCACCTAACTGCAAGGCAGTAGATTTGTCGTAGTTCATTTTGGCAATATGTATATATAAAGATAGAATACAAAAATTGTGGCACAGGCCCGAAAAGGGGAAGGGTAGAGAGTGGTACACTCTTAACTATCCTATACCTAGCTAAACGCTATCACGACTCATTCACTCATTACAATTTGAATAATAACCAAAAGAACCCATCCATCAGCTCCTAATCATTCATACACCACAATACTACAAACTTACAAGGGACACCTAAAAAGGGAAAAACCCCGTGACAATGAAAATGTATTTATATACAATATAAAATATAAATTAAAACATTTAATGAAAGATGAAATGATGGGAAGGGGATGAACCCAAAAACAAACTAAAAATACAACAAATCTTTTTAAACTAAAATAATAAACAATGGTTGATCTTGGCTTCTGTTACCCTCTCATGCCTGCTGACTTCCTTGCCTACTTCGCCAGTCTTGCCCCCACCCACTTTTTTTCATGAAGTCGCTCACGCATAAGCGGTATATATGTTGTTGAAGTCGTAGCACCGGGAAGGGTTATTACATTTAGAAACCAGATTTTCGTTTAACATGCAAAAGAAGGACTCCATCGCAAGAATTTACAGTATCGGTGAAAGAGGGCAGCACTGACAAATTTTTCTGGGTATATAAGGTTTCGACTTTACAGTATTTACTTCCATCATCGCACCGGGGGTTCCATCCAAGATACGAACCCAGTATCGAATGTACAGCCTGAAACAAGCCGACTCGAGGACAGCACAGAGAAATTGATTGTTAACCCTATCTAAATTTATCAGCACGTTATCACTATCGTCTTGTTCTACAATCAAGGATGCCACATTGCCCTGAATAGATCCGACATTCACAGAGCATGTCTGCTCGTGACCAATCAGATTGGGCAGGAAAGGCTGCAAACGGTTATCTAAAACCCTGCCTAAAATCTTTAACTCTGTATTCAGCTGAGTTAAGTGTTGTAAATGATGAATCCTGTCCCCTCCGGGTTTATTCTTGAGAAGCAATTCGATTACACTTCAGGTGAAGCGTTCGGGAATATTTTCGTTCTTCATCATCATCATCATCATCATTTATCCATCACACTCAGTGCATAGGGCAGCAACTTTTTGTTGATGTTTCTGTAACAAACTGTTTTTTACGGGTCAGGGTTGTTAGCCCTGCACCCAACCCCAAACCTGGAGGACCGCTGGACAATTTTATGTCCTTACGTTTACAACACCTGGTATTCCCAAATTGTCACCCATTTAAGTACTGACCAGACTCGATGTTGCTTAACTTCGGTGATCGGACGGGAACCGGTGTATTCAACACGATGTAGCAGTAGACATTCTTGTTCCGCAGCCATTGGTTAAAGACCAGAGCAAGCATATTGATAAACACATGCACATGCCTCAAGTATCCCACCTGCGGGAGATTATCGATATCCGGAGTCTTGTCTCTCCCGACAAACTTCAACGCATTTTCCGCCTCTGTGATAGGACCTTCGCACCCAGCCGCTACAGTCGCCTCGGAAGGACGAAAGCTAGCTAAATAGGTGTAGAGCTGAGCCGGCCTCAGACCTGTCTCCCTAGTTACAAAAATCCTGAAAATAAGATTGAAAAGCCTCACAGATGCCGTCATTTGTAATGCTCCGGCAATAATGTGACGCGAGCGATGTGCAGGCGTGCGATAAACGATCTTTTTCGGCTTGCAATTCAGCGGCCATATTTGTCGGCTCGGAAGACATCTGTTTTAATCTAGCCAGACCTACAAGTGCTTGGTCGTTCTTGATAAGCAAAGAATCTAACTCCTAGCTACAGCTGTGTTTCCTCGATCTCATGATTGTATAGATCTTTATACTCTAGAGTCTTGTTCCGTTCACTCTGCTAATCTATCTTGGTTCAGTTTCTGACTATAATCATCAGCAAACAACCTAATAATAGCCTTAAGGTGAGTCCTCCACTTATTTTTAATGCCAGATCTCATGGATTCCCGCATTAAAGGTAGTAAAAGATGGTCCTGGAAATCATTCTCATCAAACAACGACATGTTGAGTTTCCAGTAACCAACTATGGTTAATCCTAGGCTAATCTAAGTTTAGATTGACACAGTCAAGCTTATGGTCGGAATAAATCATGGAATAAAAACTTGGCAGCCCAAGAACCCTAAGTCGACTCTCCTAAGACTCAGTCAATGTAGCTTATACACAACACCAACGCTGAGATACTTCTATTAGTCTAAGTCTACTCTACCTCTCAAGGTAGCTCTTTCTTGAACTTATCGACAAGATCCAGCCTGTCGGTAAAATACGGTAATGGTTATACACCCTGGTTCTTAGTACGCAATCTAGTCTCCGTACGATCAGTACGATCAAGTACAGCCAGTCACCAGCTAAAATTATCCTCCGAGATGTCAGAAAAGGATCGATGCGCAGAGGAAAGGTGGCCCGCTCCCTGGAGTCGATGGTCGATGAAAAAAAAGCCTGATTTTTAATAGAAGCATCCAAAGCAGAAAGCCTGCCTACCGGAGACAAGCGTCCACACAGCTTTCAGAAAACGTTTTACCAGCCAAGATAACCCAAAGAATAATACGCTGAGATATCAAACCTCCTCGATTGTATAAAATCATGGTTGCCACCGTTGAAACGAGACTTTTGTGATGCGCATATATCCACTCCTAGACGCTGAAAGTTGCGATTGAGTCTCGCCCTTCGAGACTCTAAGCCCCACGACATTAAAGTGACTGAAAATAATTACATTGTCAGATCTTTTATGGTTGGCCGCCTGCCTGAAACATCATTAGGGTAAGGATACTGACGTCCTCACCCATTGAACACTGGCATATTTCTGTCTTAATGTAACCATCAGTCGCATGACACACAATATCAATTGGAAAAGTTCATTTTCTTAAAAAAAGTTTTTTTTTCCTTTAAGGTGAAAAGAAATAATTTTAAACAAGGTGACAATTATAAACAAAATAAAACAAGTTAAAACACAAAATAAAATGCAGAACAAATACAAAAATTAAAACAAGTTCGCCGGCTAATAAAGCTCGACAAAGCAATGAATAAATCAGTCAATTAAGTGCCATACGTGAAGCACGCTTGGGCGATCATGTCTCGAAAGAGACATGACTGACTGGGCAGTAGGTTGCCATTGCTTTCTGCTGTAGACTGGTTGCCGACCAAGGCGATAGAACCCAATCTGTCCTGCCATTTAACTTATATCTGGAGGGAGATGCGATAATATAATAATGTAATATAATCTAAGTATAATTAGTGGGGGATCGGCTTATTACTTCATAACAATTAAAAACTAATCCCCCACTTTATGTCCATTAGAAACCTTAATCATGTTTCCAACTTTTATATTCAGTCAGTCAGTTAAGTGCCATACGTGAAACACGCTTGGACGATCATGTCTCAAAAGAGACGTGACTGACTGGGCAGAAGATTATCACGCAGTAGGTCGCCATTGCTTTCTGCGGTAGACTGGTTGCCAGCCAAGGCTATAGAACAAACTGTCCTGTTATTTATACCATAACTGGAAGTAAGAGCCGGATTAATACCATTCCCAAGGGTATTTGCGCGAAAGTGAATGCAATGAATTCAACTGGAATTTGAACTCGGCTCCCCGATTTCAAATTCCAGTTGAATTCATTGCATTCGAAAGTTAAAACAAACTGCTGTGTAAAAAAATGAAACAAATTCAGTCGAAGCTGGAAACGAAAAATTGTGCTCAACAAAAGGTAATCAATGAGACAAATTTTAGAAATAAAAAAAAAACTCATTAGAAATTGTCAAAAAGGTTCTTCAATATGGTTGAATACTTGTCCCTGAAAGAAATCAACCCTATTTGTGTCATCGGAGTGTCTTATTTACTCCACAAAATCACTGTTTTTGAATTTTCTTTTTATCAGTTAATATTTTACTTTACTTATTAATATTCACCCACTTCTCATTCGGGAGAGTTCGTCAACACACGTAACTTCGTATTTTTTACTTTTAAGATCGACCTGCAGTCTTTCCGGGCGTTTCCTTTTTTCTGGAATTTGTGCTAGTACGTACTAGAAATTCTTGGGGATTTTGTATATCAAACGTATCATACAATACTTGCATAAGTTCTTCCTTGCTTGCTTCTTCTTGCGGGCTTTTCTTCTCCTTTATTGATTGCGATGTCGGTAGTGTTTCCATTTTCCCCCTTTTACGATATATATCATCTTTCCAATTTGTGACACAATTACGGCGTCCTTCCCATTTTAAGCGTAATATCAGATTGGCAAATATATCTAATCGTTTGTTCGTTAAAATAGATTCACTTGTAATAGATTATTTGGCTGCATTTCACTGCCGATTTTCAAAATTCAAATACAATGGCAACGCCAAATTATGTTTTTTGGAAAACTATTCTTTTATTGTTTTGTTTGTTTCTTTGTTTTTTCTCATGAATGTCTTCTCATTTTATTTTTCTCTGAAATATATGCGTTCTGGTGGAGTGGATATCAGCTCGGAAAATGAAATTGAAAAGCAGTGTTCGAATTCCAGTTGAATGTGTTGCATTCACTTACGCGCAAATAAACTTGGAAAAAGTAATAATCCGTCTCTACTCCCATTAGTTTTGGGTTAAATAACAGGACAGATTGAGTTCTATAGCCTTGGATAGCAACCAGTCTACAACAGAAAGTAATGGCAAAATACGGCTGGAAAATTTTCTGCTCAGTTAATCTTTCGAGACATAATCGCCTAAGTATGTATAACGTATGGCACTGAATTAACTGAAACCTTTGCGTCTCAGTTACTTTATCACCTTGCACGGGGAGGAATGATTAAAAAGATTAATTGATCAAACACAGATGGCATAAAATTTAGAGCCTTCAATTGTCATTTTAGTGTAGTTGATTTAGGCTTCAAAGTGGGGGATATGAGTCAGAGCGTGGGGATTAAAACTGTTCAAAATATCACAAAGAATTTCTCAACATTAAATTGCTAACCAATTTCAAATGCCAAGGCATGATGTCCACGTTATCCATGGATCATATCTTTCCCAGAGACTGATAATCAACTGAAACACTGTGGAGAAGGAGGAGGAGGAGGAGGAGGAAAATGTACTTAGAAACAAATAATACGGTGATGAATATCAAAGGCTCAATACGACACAGTGAATGCTAGACAGTTTCCATCCTGATGTATTACATAATGCAGCTGAATCTGGCGCTGAATAAACAACGAGGAACTCGTCTGAGTTTGTGTTCATTTTAACGATATATTAAACTCTGTGGATTATTTAATGCCAAAAATGTGGGGTTTTAAAATATTTTTTAATGTTCAAATTTTAACTGTATCTTCCTGATGTTAAGTATCAGTCAGTTAAGTGCCATACGTGATAAACGCTTGGGCGATCATGTCTTGAAAGTGACATGACTGACTGGGCAGAAGATTATTCCGCAGTAGGTTGCCATTGTTTCTGCGGTAGACTGGTTGCCGTCCAAGGCTATAAAACCCAATCTGTCCTGTTGTTTAACCCATAACTGGAAGGAATAGTACGGATTAATACCTTTCCCAAGGGTATTTGCGCGTAAGTGAATGCAATGAATTCGGCTGGAATTCGAACTCGGCTCCCCGGTTTCTCGTTCCGAACCGATATCTAATGCACCACAACGCATATCTCCCGATGTTAAGTATAAGTTTCTTTTTTGCTTAAGTCTTCTTCATCTTTGAATTGAGTTTGAGTTCATTTTAACGGCATATCAACATCTGTGGATTATTTAATGCCAAAAAGGTGAAATTTCAAGGTTTTTTTAATGTTCGGTTTTAGTGAGAAGGTTGATTTAGTCAGATTTTAATGAAAATATTTTGTTTTTTATTCTTTTTTATTTTAAAAAACTGAAAATGTCTTCTAGTTTTGTATTCAAAAATGTCTTGCAGAGATTGATTATTTTCCTTGAAAAATGTGTTATGGTAATCATTTTTTTTCTTCAAAAATGTATTGTTGGTAATACGTTTTATTCAAAAATGTGTATTCTTCTATAAAAGTCTATTTTCATGTATATAAAAGTGTATTTTAATACTTTCATAGTGTCTTGACCCCAGTTTGGGGGGGGGGTTAACTATTTACCCATAGCTGGGACCCTAACAGGTGCTACCACTCTGAGTCAGGGTTGACCTAGGAACAACAGCAATTAAGTGGTGGTTCTATGCTCCTCACAACTTCCCAATCAGAGGACTTGTTGCCGGATGCAGTTTACCGTCATGCCCAGGACTAAAGGAACACGTTTTAAATAAATATAATCTTATATTTTTATTCTTCGTCGATTATGCTTGTGCGGAGCAGGAGAGTAGCCGAGCAGTTGCGCACACGAAGAGGCCGTCGGGAGTCCAAAATCAGCGAGGGCTCTCTCTCTTTCTCTTGTGTGTGTGTGTGTGTGTGTGTGTGTGTGTGTGTGTGTGTGTGTGTTTCTCTGTCTATCTCCCTCTGTCTCTCTGTCTCTTTCTCCAGTCAAAAACCCAGACTTTCTATATTTCCAAAACTCCCTTTTGTCGCTTTGTTGACGTCATCTACGGCTGGATATATTTGTCAACCACCCTTGTCCCCAGTTGACTTTTTTCTATGGCTGGATGTATCTGTTAACCATATTCGCCCAGCCATCGCCTATCAAGCCGGTTTTCGTTTGTGATCTTCTTAATTTCTTGATATCATCCATATCAGGATATATCTCTCAACCCCGCTTGTCTTTTGTTAACCTCACTCACGACCGGATGTACCTGTAAATTACCTCTACTGCTCAAGCTAATATTTTAAACCTGACCCTTTGAATTTAAGCGCCGTATTAAACTGTCGACGAGGTCGCATCAATTTACAAGTGAGTTGAGTAGAGTTAGCAGGATATGCTAACATTTTTTCTTTCATTTCTCGCTTGTGGAATTTCCATCCGGCTTCATGCTTTCTAGCCAAATGTAATCTACAAAAATTTAAATACAATGTCTACTGTCCTTCTAATTACTCTTCCTCTGAAATTCTTCCTGTTTCTAACTCTTCCACGCCAAGTAGCCAATTGTCTCAGTTGATTTATTGTCTTGCTGAGAATGAACTCAATTAAAAGATATAATAAAGAAAGAAGACTTTGAGAATTCATCACTCACAAGGACAAAATAAAGGCAAGAGAGACGGAGGAAAATATCGAATAACTCGCGAGTTTGGATAGTTTTTGGGAGAACAGGGATTTAAAGAGATAGCAAAACTACAAACGAAAAAGAGCTAGAAGTTGTGGAGAGTAATAATCGTCCACGTTCTGAACGGACACGGTACAGAGAAAATTGAAAAAAGGCGAGTTTTATATCAGCCCAAGTCATTATGATTTACTTTCGAGCTAAAATGGTTTGAGGAATTTGAACAAAAATGACTAAGAATTTGATGGAATCAACACTTTTGTGAAAGCTGTGTTAACTCTGTTAAAGTAGTATGGTCACTCTAGTCCCGGATGCCGGTCAGTCTAAGAATAATTTAAAAGGCTAGAAAAGGCAAAAACAAATTAAAATGCGTGAGAAAAGGCAAGTTGTCTTCACTTTTTTTCCAAGTGGTCATGGAAATTTTCCAATAACAAAAAAATAGTATGTGGGGATTAATGATTTTTTTTTTTACCCTGAAGGAAAAAAAGAGCTATAAAGATATAGCGAAAAATGAAGATGTTTCTTGTGATTGTATTTTTTACTAATTTTCTCTGTGTCTATATTTGCTTGCATGTTGCCTCTGTTTAAGAGTCTTCTTGTTTAAGAACGTTACATTCATTAAGTTTAATAAATGTCATCTACAAGTTTATTCTTTGGTCGAATTGATTCTTTTACATCCGTCTGATGCAGACACATTATATGAATTGTTTATCGAGAGATCTTATTAATTATATCACTGCCCATGTTCGTAAACAAATCAAGATATATATGAAGGTATTCAGTTATATAGACAGACAGGCAGATGTTATGTAAAGGTAAAACATGTGACAAATACATAAAAAGAAAAAGAAAAGTAATAGAAAGAAAAGAGAGAAAGTGGAAAGTAAAGTAGAATTATTATAAATAAATAAAGAACTTCCGGTTCGAGAAGTTTCAGAAGGAATCTAGACTTTCCTTGAAGATACTGTTCGGTTCTGGAAACATCTTGAACCGGAGTGGAAGTTTTCTCCTACTTAAAATTCGAGATTATATAATGTCACTTTGGAAAAGAAGGCGGAAGGGGAAAAGGGACCGAAAATGTTGCTCGTGGTTGCTGAATGCATTTTTTCCTCCGTCGTTTTTTATTTTCTCCCATCAACAAGAAAATAAAAGACACACACATAGAGCCGAAATGCCGACGATAAACATAAGCTCTGCCACTTTCTCTCCCTTTTTCTCTCTCAACTATACTTCCTTATAGTTGTCTGGCAACAGAAAGAAGAAAGAGAACAATTAATCAACGCTACTTTCAATACTATTCAAAAGTGCAAGTAATATATATATATATAGTCATCCGCAGACAGATCTGTTTCGCTGTATCACAGCTCAACAGTACGGTTAGACTCCGGTCGCTTCCTAACCCAGGATTGAAACCCGACCGAATCGGCGTCAGTCGGCAATTCTACCCCTAGGACACGAGCATCCAGTAGAAGGCAGACTTTTTAGCGCGTATAAACACGCCCAATAGCTAGTGTGATCCAATTCATTATTGAATGAGCGATGCGTATATGCCAGAGTAGCTACTTTACTTGCATTTACTACTATTCAAAAGTGCAAGTAATATATATATATATATATATATATATATATATATATTCGCACTCCACCCACGTCTATTGAACAGGTTAAGATGCTCATCCCTTGTTTCCTATTTAGGATGTGGTTTCCGGCTTTCTCTTTTCCAATCTTTTCACTATTACGTAACCCCCTGCACATCAGTGGCGTTACCGACTTGCTCGGATGACACGATTAATATATATATATATATATATATATATATATATATATATATATATATATATTACTTGCACTTTCTGCGCGTTGATTATATATATAAATTACGTATATTTTGGCAGCATCTTTTCTTTGAAACAAGTTGTATTAAACGATAGAAACAATAAAAAGCCTAATCAGGAAATATGAAAAAATTCAAAAGAAAGTATATAAGACTATGTTGATTTTATCGTTCAACACAATTTGTTTAAATATACTAATAACTAAACATTTTAACTCTTAGCAAATATTTTATACAAGATTTCCTGATGATGACATAACTTGATGTAATAAATTTATAATAAAAAGAAGTGAAATTTATCTGTCAATTGTTGTACTAAACTTTTGAACGTTCAAATGTGGGAAATTTGTTTATGTTTAGCATAAGTGACTTCGCTACATATCGCGTTAATTGAACTGCTATATCCATTTATTGATTAAAACATCCACAGGTCTTACATTTAAAATAATAAAGCTAGACGACGGAACAACAGAAAAAGGATAATATGTAAACGCTGCCGATGAGATACAGTTCAACAGATGAAAACAAAATTGCAGAAACGATACGAAAATGGCCTAACAAATGTAAAGAAACAATGCAGAAAATTGAATTATTAAAAGTTTGATTGAACTGTTATAGAAAAAGAGGGAAGAAAAGAAAAAGAAAGAAATGACTATGAACTTAAAGATTTAAAAATCCATGTTAATAAAGTAAAATACAGGGAATTGATAGACTCTAAAAAAAAAACTTTGAAAGAAAAATCCAAAAAATAATAATAGCGTAGAAATATATGTGCTCTCGTTTTTTTTTATTAGGGCATTGTGCGTTAATGTTTTACTTGTTAAAAATACATGAAGACAGATACGTTTTGACATTAAGCTACATTGTCCTCGTCGCGACCCAAATTTTCAACTCCTTAGTTCAACCTAACTCTTACTTTTAATTGAGTAATATTGACGCATCTACAATCATATTGTTTAACTTCTGCCAACCAACCCTTCTTAATTTTCTGAATAACCACGAATTCATCCTATATTTTCTGAAATAAATTATTTTCACCACTTATTTTTAAAATATTACCTGAAGAAAAACAATATAGTTCTGAAATATGAAAATTTTTGTGTAGAGATATAACGCTTTTATGAACAACTGTTATAACAAAATTACAATATTAAGCTCTACTTTGTATTGAGCACTCTTTATGAAAGTAAATGCATGAACAGAGGGTTTTAATCTATGTATTCTTTTACTTCTTTATGATGTATATATACGTACTAAAGATAAGAAATAACTCTTCTACGAAATTGGAGTAGATAGACTAAACTATCGCCCGGTTCACACTCCACCCACATCTATTGAACGGGTGAAGAGGCTCATCCCTTGTTTCGTGTTTAGGATGCGGTTTCCGGCTCTCTCTTTTCCATTCTTTTTACCCTTACGTAGCCCCCTGCGCATCAGTAGCGTTACCGCCTTGCTTGGGGTGATATGATTAAAAAAAAAAAAAATGAAATTCCAAGTGTTTAACGATTTCCAAGTGTTTAACGGTTTCCGGTTTTCTCTTTTCCAATCTTTTCACTCTTTTCCTTTATTTTTTTTTCAATTGGTGTAGATAGACTAAACTATCGCCCGGTTCACACTCCACCCACATCTATTGAACGGGTGAAGAGGCTCATCCCTTGTTTCCTGTTTAGGATGCGGTTTCCGGTTTTCTCTTTTCCAATCTTTTCACTCTTTTCCTTTTTTATTTTTTTTCAATTGGAGTAGATAGACTAAACTATCGCCCGGTTCACACTCCACCCACATCTATTGAACAGGTGAAGAGGCTCATCCCTTGTTCCCTGTTTAGGATGCGGTTTCCGGCTTTCTCTTTTCCATTCTTTTCACTCTTTTCCTTTTTTATTTTTTTTTCAATTGGAGTAGATAGACTAAACTATCGCCCGGTTCACACTCCACCCACATCTATTGAACAGGTGAAGAGGCTCATCCCTTGTTCCCTGTTTAGGATGCGGTTTCCGGCTTTCTCTTTTCCATTCTTTTCACTCTTTTCCTTTTTTATTTTTTTTTCAATTGGAGTAGATAGACTAAACTATCGCCCGGTTCACACTCCACCCACATCTATTGAACAGGTGAAGAGGCTCATCCCTTGTTCCCTGTTTAGGATGTGGTTTCCGGCTTTCTCTTTTCCATTCTTTTTACCCTTACGTAGCCCCCTGCGCATCAGTAGCGTTACCGCCTTGCTTGGGGTGATATGATTAAAAAAAAAAAAAAATGAAATTCCAAGTGTTTAACGATTTTCTTCAGTGTATCACAAAGAAGTTGGTCGATGCCGAAAAGTCACCAACAAACACGCTGAAAAGCAAAAGATAACCGAAGCAATTTATCCCGTAGTTGGCAGGGATGACGACGAGTATGAGGTTTGTGGGGAGAAAAGGAAGAAATACTAATGAGTAAAGATCAAACAAAAGAACAATTGTTAAGCGATTCTCGTCACGACAGATTAGGCAGCAGGTAGATTTATTCAGGGAATTATAATGGAAAACAAAAATATATCCTTGGCGGACTTAAAGTATTGCATATCCGGGATATTACGGGATAGATTCTAACCTTCATTAATATTCTTTTTTTTTTTTTTTGCAGTTATTAAGCATTCATCAGGGCCGACATGAAAACCAAGAGGGACTTTATGCAAAGAATCATTCAACTCGCAAATAAAGCAAATAGCCATACGGATAAAAGTGATCTGTTAGGGAAAGTTAACAAGGGTTTTTGTTTTTTTTTATAGAGAGGGAATAAGGGACTCTGAAACCAAGTTAACCGTGTTAAGGAACAAACCACCAACAGCTGAGGCTACTTATCAAAAAGAACTCGCAGATGATAAGTGGCGAATTAGGGTTGTAAAAATAATGACATCTAAACATTTCTTCTTAAATTCAAGAACAGAACTCTTGGCAAATATCGTTAAACTGCAAAACTTGGTATAATAAATTGACAAATAATATTATAATTATAATAAAAATAAATGAGATCAAAATTTTCAATTGTTGTTTGTAACTTTGAACGATCAAAGATAGATAGATAGATAGATAGATAGATAGATAGATAGATAGATAGATAGATAGAACAGACTGAGATAGATAGATAGATAGATAGATAGATAGATAGATAGATAATGAACAGACTGAGATAGATAGATAGATAGATAGATAGATAGATAGATAGATATGAACAGACTGAGATAGATAGATAGATAGATAGATAGATAGATAGATATGAACAGACTGAGATAGATAGATATGAACAGACTGAGATAGATAGATAGATAGATAGATAGATAGATAGATATGAAAGAACAGACTGAGATAGATAGATAGATAGATAGATAGATAGATATGAACAGACTGAGATAGATAGATAGATAGATAGATAGATAGATAGATAGATAATGAACAGACTGAGATAGATAGATAGATAGATAGATAGATAGATAGATATGAACAGATTTTGATAGATAGATAGATAGATAGATAGATAGATAGATAGATAGATAATGAACAGACTGAGATAGATAGATAGATAGATAGATAGATAGATAGATAGATAGATAGATAGATAGATAGATAGATATGAACAGACTGAGATAGATAGATAGATAGATAGATAGATAGATAGATAGATAGATACAAATGGACTGAGATAGATAGATAGATAGATAGATAGATAGATAGATAGATAGATAGATAGATAGATAGATAGATAGATAGATATGAACAGGCTGAGATAGATAGATAGATAGATAGATAGATAGATAGATAGATAGATATGAACAGATTTTGATAGATAGATAAATAGATAGATAGATAGATAGATAGATAGATTGATAGATAGATAGATAGATAATGAACAGACTGAGATAGATAGATAGATAGATAGATAGATAGATAGATAGATAGATAGATAGATAGATAGATAGATATGATATGAACAGATTTTGATAGATAGATAGATAGATAGATAGATAGATAGATAGATAGATAGATAGATATGAACAGACTGAGATAGATATTTGGTGAAGCAAATAGTCTTGTGGCCATACAATCGGGTGCATTTTGGTATTGGCGAAAACTTGATCATAACTCTTAATGTTCTCACTTTGTTAATTTATATTCTCTTATTTATCAAATGAAATACAGCAACAAATACCTTCCCCTTTTTTTTACGTGTCGTGTCCCTTCAGGACATAGGGGATCATGGCCTTTCTCACCTTACTATCTGTAGCTGCTCTTATCACGCCTATTATTGTTACTCCCCCCAAACCCCGCTATGCCATCCACTTGCTGAAGCCCGTTAAGTATGTTATGTGTTGGTTTCTCCTTTCTCTCTTTCCCTCTATCTGACCTTTGAACATTGGATTCTCTAAGCCCTCCTTCCTCATTACATGTCCCAGGAACTATATCTGTATTTTCCAGTTGCTAAGTATTAGTTTCTTTTTCGTTTTCACGCTCTTCAAAACCTTCTCATTATTCCTATATTCGGTCTATGCTATCCACATCATTCTACTGTAGAACCACACTTCGGTTGCTTCAAGTCTCTTTGTCATCTTCGAGGAGATTGCCAAGCATTCACTGCCATACGGAAGAACAGACTTCACACAGCAATCCAGTACTCTCTTCTTTGTATCTAGAGAAATTTTCCTGTTTCTTAATATTCTACTTAGCTTCTGGAATGCATTTTTGGTCATGCCAATACGCCTTTGAATCTCAGTGTTGCACTTTCCGTCTTCTGTTGGAACACTTCACTTCAAATTTCTGTTCCTGCTTGATTTTCTGACTGTAGTTGGACTGTTTGAGCGCCTCTTTTTACTGATGACTATGCATTCAGTTTTGTTTTAGGTTATTTGTAGTTCTTTCTTTCTGCATTTTTGAGCTACCTTTTGTAGGGGATCTTATACTTTCCTTTCTGTATCAGTATCATCTGCGTATCTTATATAGTTCGAATTGTGGATGCCGATTATGAATCCTGGCATGACTTCTAGGGTTCTCTAAATAGTCTCGCTGTATCAGTTGAATAGATCCGATGAAAAGATAAATCCTTGCCTTCAACACCTTTCTATCTTTGCATATTTGCTGAACCCATTTCTTTTCCGTATACAAGCGGTTTGCTGCCACTAGGGGTTCTTGAACACCCTAAAGTTTTTTCCCACATATGTGTAGGTTGCTGAGGATTTGTTTCAAGTCTTTGTGGCGTCAGTCAGTTAAGTGCCATACGTGATACACGCCTTGGTCGATCATGTCTCAAAAGAGACATGACTGACTGGGCAGAAGATTATCTATCCTACTATTTAAACCATAGCTGAAGGGAGAAGAGACGGACTGTATTAATAATTAGTGATCAGAAAGGGATCAGTTTATCAGTTCATAACAATATAAAACCGATCCCCCACTTTATGACCAGTAGAAGCCTTAATCATGATTCTAACGATTATATTCAGTCAGTCAGTTAAGTGCCATACGTGGTACACGCTTTGGTCGATCATGTCTCGAAAGAGACATAACTGACTGGGCAGAAGATTTTCTATCCTGCTATTTAAACTATAGCTATGGGCAGAAGATTATTCCACAGTAGGTTGTAATTGCTTTCTGCGGTAGACTAGTTGCCAGCCAAGGCTATAGAACCCAATCCGTCCTATTATTTAGCCCATAACTGAAGGGAAGAGACAGATTAATACCTTTCCAGAGGCTATTTGTGCGTAAGTGAATGCAAGGAAATCAACTGGAATTCGAACTCGGTTCTACAATTTGTTGTTCAGAGTCGATATCCACTGCACCACAACGCTCATCCTTCACCACAACGCACATACATTTGTAGCGTACTTTGTCGAATGCCCAGTCTATAAAACTCAGGTACACGCTCTTCTTTATTTATATTGCCTTTTCTGTAACATTCTAAACATAAATATCGCGTTCCTTGTTCCAGAGTCGACGAAAATGCACTGTTCTCGTCCTCTCACTGGCCTGATTCTGTTACACGCTTTATTCGTCAGAATCTATCAAATATATACAGATTTAAACACCTAAAGATTTAAATACCTGCAGATTTAAATACCTACATATTTAAATACCTGCAAATTTCAATACCCACAGATTTAAATACCTGCAGATTTATTATGTTATGTGTGAATGTGTGAATGACAAAATCGAAAAAAATGTTGTTGCTCCTGTCGTCAATACATTTTTTTTGTCGAGTAAAGTATATCAATGCGGTGATAAGGAACGGCTTACATCAAATGTTGAGTATAATTCTATAAGTGAGCTCTGATGATACAGTGGTCTACGGCTATATCGTGTTGAATGCACCGGTTCCCGTCCGATCACCGAAGTTAAGCAACATCGAGCCTGGTCAGTACTAAAATGGGTGACTATTTGAGAATACCAGGTGCTGTAAACGTAAGGACCAAGAATGGTCCACCGGTCCTCCAGTCTGTTACAGAAACAGCAACAAAACGTTGCTGCAATATGCACCATTGGGTGTGATGGATAAATGATGATTTACAGTAGCACATAACTTGAAGATTTAAAATCTTCTGAATATCGTTTCTTATGTCTTTGTCTAAGAATGTATCAAATTTGATTAAAATCGGACGAATCCTTCTAGAACCCGATTTATTCGATTTTCGATATTTATCAGGGGTTACTCGACACAAAACCTAGCCAAGAACACTCGCAGATGCTTATAGTACAACTGTGTAAATTTTCAAGAAAATAGGTTCAGCCGTTTTGGAGTCTGTAGGTAACGGACACACAGTCACAGAGAACCGCACACACACACACAAGGTTCCATTTATAAATAAGTTTAGATATATATATATCCTCGACGACCTCAGTCAACTTCCTACTGCTTTTAGTTTTGTTACCATCGCCATTGTCATTAAATACTGTAATATTCAACCATCGAAAAGTCTACTTCAAACAAAATATTACTTTTTTTTAATGGGACCTCATATATGTGGTCGGGTGTGAGACCACATATATGAAGTCCCATTAATAATGGTTTTAGAATTCTGATATCCAAGCTTACCCGAAGCAGAAACTAACCGACCTCCTTTAACGTTCTACTGCTTTTTGTGATTTTTTTTGTTTTTAATGTTGTTGTTTTTAGTTCCCTCCCACACATTGTAATAGCAGTAGTTTCGTTAAGAAAGACGACATGCTGTATGATTCTGAACGTAGATTTACCGTATAAAATATGGAAATGCTTGGTCATATTTTCCCAGCATCTTACCTCGAGTACCCCAACTTCGAATCACACTCACTCAAATGCTCATGTCAATTGTTTGTGCAAATTCATAAATATTAAAAAAAAAGTAAATCTTCAAAATATTAGAAAATACTTCTCGAAAAGTTATTTTAAACATTTATACGTTGAATTTACCATTATTAGATTTTTGCAACATATATCAATTTTCGACATAAATGATGATTCAGATCTCTTTTTAGGACAGCACCTCATTTTTAGGGACTGACACTCCCCAGGAATCTAAATAGATTAAATAGAAAATTTTAATCTCTTTCCGTGAATTTCACACTATGCAGGAGACAAGGTTTTCTTGAGTTAAACCACTATTTTTACATTAGAAATGTAAAGGGGTTTTTAGTCTTCCTCTACAAATAACATTAACATGTGAGAAGAAGAGGACTTACAAATCACGAATGTAAACGAATTCCGCCATCTCTCAACATTTATAAAGGTCATCAAAAAGTCCTTGCTGATTTTGATTTATAAGAAAAATGGTAACGGTACAGATTCCTTTTTAGATTTTGTCAATAATCTTTAGATATATAGCATGAGACGAAGAATGATAGCAATATTCGATGCATAGAAAATTAATGACACAGTGAATTCATTTTACTAACTGTTGGCCTAGCACTTGGTGATAGGTCCAAGCATGACAGTAAACTGCATCCGGCAGCAAGGCCTCTGCTTGAAAGGTTGTGAGGAGCGTGGAACCACCTCCTAATTGCTGTTGTTCCACCCTGACCCGGAGTGGTAACACCTGTTAGGGTCCCAGCTATGGATAAATAGTTAACCCCCAAACTGGGGTCAAAACACTATAAAAGTCAAAACACTGTAAAAGTATAAAAATACACTTTTATAGAAAGGAAAAATATTACCAACAATACATTTTTGAAGGAAAACAATTATCATAACACATTTTTGAAGGAAAAAAATTATTCTCAGCAAAACATTTTTTAATACAAAACTAGAAGACATTTTTGGTTTTTTAAAAGGAAATCATTTAAATCTAAATTAAACTTCTCACTATAACTGAATATTAAATAAATACCTTTAAAACCCAAGCTTTTTGGCATTAAATAACCCACAGATGTTAATATGCCGTTAAACAGAAAAGCTCAAACTCAAACTTGGTGATGTACTCATTCTAGTTAATGTCACTCAAAAAAATGGACAATAAATGTGTAATGAGTTCCTCATCTTAAGGTTAGCATTAGCCATACAGATTGAAATGAAGAAAAAATGATCCTTCAAAATGTTTAAGAAAGAGCAGTTTTTTTTTTTGGAGGCATTAAAATGACCACGCATTTTTTTTTCCAACTGAGGAGAAAAATACTGAAAAATTCTTGTTTCGCCCATCCATCTATTCATTTAGTCAGCATGATACACTATTAGATGATCATGTCTAAAAAGAGACATAACTAACTGATTGCCAACAAAGGCAACAGAATCTAAATTGTCCTGCTATTTAACTCAGCATAAAGGGAGAAGAAAGAGAGTATTTTTGTGTAAGCAAATAGAACGAATTCGCCTGGAATTCGAACTCAGCTCTCCGATGTCTGGCTCAGAGCCAATATCCATTGCAACACAACACACATTCTCTTACAATCTTTTCCCAAAACCATATTTTGAAGAGTCAACATTTTCACATCACCTGCTCGTATGTTATTTTTCAGACTGAAAGTTTTTTATATTTTTATTTATTTAAAACTAATCATCCTTTCTCTCTTCTACGAAAGACTGAAACATAATGTCCTTATTTATGTATTCATTTGTTTTGATATATTTCCATATATCTGCGCACTCGGAGACATTGTGTGCACACATCATTACTCAACTGAACAAACTAAAGAAAACTGCCGAAAAAAAATTGTAAACATGTCTGCGGCTAGATGAAAGCATTTAGAGTTTTAAAACATTTAGACAAAAGTAAAGTTTTTTTCTTTAAAACAGCAAACCGCGAAACATAGAATACAAACATGTCTATGACTGACCGGTAAGAGTAATTTTTTGAATACTAGTAAAAATCAGTGAGTAGCTAGCTACCTTAGAAGAATTATTTGTGAACCACTAAGTAAAATAACTTTGCCTGGTGAAAGGGACTCTTCATGTTATGGTTATATCTTTAATAGCTAACTAGCAGTATAGCCCGGCGTTGTTCGGGTGTAATGAAAGCTTTAAAACTAATCCATGGTCCTGGAGTTCAGACACAGCCTAAAGAATATTTGTGTGAGTTTGGTGAGAATCAGATAAAAATTGTGGATTTGTATAAAGACATAGAAACAGATAAAAAGACACACACAAACATCTCGCCTTTTATATATATATATATATATATATATATATATATTATCGATTTTCTGCACTATTGTAAGAACTGCAATCTTGAAACTTCTGAATATCGTTTCTTATGTCTTTGTCTATGAGTGTATGAAATTTGATTGAAATCGGACCACTCCTTCTATCACCCGATTTTTTCGATTATCGATTTTTGATATTTATCGGGGGTACCTCGACACAAAACCTAGCTAAGAACAATTGCAGACGCTTATAGTACAAATGTGTAAATTTTCAAGAAAATTGGTTCAGCCGTTTGTAGGTAACGGATACACACACAGACAATGTTCCATTTATAAATAAGTTTAGATAGATAGATAGATAGATAGATAGATAGATAGATAGATAGATAGATAGATAGATAGATAGATATGAACTGGCTGGGATAGATAGATAGATAGATAGATAGATAGATAGATAGATAGATAGATAGATAGATATGAACTAACTGGGATAGATAGATAGATAGATAGATAGATAGATAGATAGATAGATAGATAGAATTGATATAGATAGATAGATAGATAGATAGATAGATAGATAGATAGATAGATATGAACAGACTGAGATAGATAGATAGATAGATAGATAGATAGATAGATAGATAGATAGATGGAAGACTAGATAGATAGAATAGATAGATGATAGATAGATAGATAGATAGATAGATAGATAGATAGATAGATAGATAGATAGATAGATAGATAGATAGATAGATAGATAGATAGATAGATAGATAGATAGATAGATAGATAGATATGAACTGACTGGGATAGATAGATAGATAGATAGATAGATAGATAGATAGATAGATAGATATAGATATGAACTGACTGAGATAGATAGATAGATAGATAGATAGATAGATAGATAGATAGATAGATAGATAGAACTATGAGATAGATAGATAGATAGATAGATAGATAGATAGATAGATAGATAGATAGATAGATATGAACTGAGATGAGATAGATAGATAGATAGATAGATAGATAGATAGATAGATACGAATGGACTGAGAGAGATAGATAGATAGATAGATAGATAGATAGATAGATAGATAGATATGTCATCCATGCCATGGAGAACCGGAATGACACTATTCTCTTCGTTATATATGGTAAGTCTATAACCGTCTATTTGAAAAATGAGTGACGTTTATATAACATATCACCCAATAAACTCCTGGACTAACTAAAAAACAACAGCTTTTTAGCCAAAATTCGACTTTATTCATTTACATAGTCTACTCTTTGGTGGTTACACTGATTCCAATGCTTCTCTAACAATCCTATGCCTTTTTTGTAGAACGATTTGCCTTTGGTCTCAAAATACGCCTGAATTTCAGATATCACTTCTTCATTAAATCCAAATCTCTTACCCTGGATAGTGTTTTTTGAGATCTGCAAACAACCAGTAGTTATTGGGGGCCAGATCTGTAGAATATAGTGGATGCGAATGTGATTTAAAGCGCAATTCATGTAGTGTTACCATCGTTGAGATCGATTTGTGATATTGCGCGTTGTCTTGGTGAATCATCCTTTTCTTTTTCTTCATTTGTGGCCGTTTTTTGGCGATTTCTTCATTTAAACGCACCAATAATGCTATATAATACTCGCTATTGATGGCCCTTCTTTTCTCAAGGTAATCGATGAACAAAATACCTTGCACGTCCCAAAATACTTAGGCCAAGACTGCTGCTGTGTATTATATATGCAAAATATGGAATACATTGCCTTCTAATATGTTCAACTCCTCTGCTATCTCACGTAACTTCAATTTATGATCGGTCAAACGAGTTTATGAATTCTTTTGCTGCTTTCATAGACAACTGCCGAATTTGGGCAAAATGAGCGTTCAGTATAATTTGTGTTTCTTAACCGCTGTTTTCGTCGGAGTAGAAGCCAAGTAACACTTATCAAGCCATTGCTTTGCTTGAACAGTATCCTTTCCTATCAGAAATCAATGTTTTATCACCAAACGAAATTCAGATTTGTCCTTTGTTTTGAAAATTTTACAAACGTAGCTTCACTGTAGTTTGTAAACTAATCATCTGATTGGGCCCAAATTTCGTCACGTGCCATTTGAAGGTTAGTACTTTATAAAAGAACATATAGATATTTTTATTAGTGGCGCCATCTATATCTAAGCTCCGGACTTATTGAGTGATGTGTTATGATATCAGTTACTGCTTTTTCATTTAATATAATTATTGTGTAGAGATGTGCAAGGCAATTATCCCTTCTTGGTCGAGATGAAAATCAGATGCTGGCTGCTTAATGACGAAAGTGGCTATCAGTCAATTTCCAGGAGTCAAACCGAATGATTGCATTTTAGCACGAGTGAGACACTTACCTCTCCTAAATGGCTGCTAAATCTGCCTCCATCTGTCTACTAGAATCTGAAATCCTAAATATAGCTTCTCTAAAACACAGAAGAATCTCAGACAGACGAAATTCCCGTTGGGAATTATTACAAAGTAAGAGTCTTTCATTTTCTTTCACACTGCTTTTCTTGTAGATGTATATTATATATTCTCTAAGTATCGCAAAACTAATATATATATATATAGCTATGAATTAATTGTAGATTGCGACACGGATATTTCTATGTTTCGAGATAGATTCTCATCAGCGGGCAATGTTGATGTTGGTTGTGCAGATGATTTCATTTAAAAAAGGTTGGTTGTTTTGTTTTTATGGCATATCAACCTCGGCGCGTCAATTATTGCTGGTAATACTGTTTTCTTTCAACAATTTTATTGTTGTTTTTATATACGCTTTGTGTCTAATAATACCCTTTTCTTTTCAAGTATCAGGATTCATTGGGATTTGTTTTAAACGCAGGGTCCCCAAGTCCTACTCTTGTTAATTAACCCATAACTAGAGGGAAGGGACGGATTAATACCTTTCCCAAGGGTGCCAGTGCTTAAGTGAATACAGGGTATTCAACTGGAATTCGAACTCGGCTCACCGATTTCTCTTTCGGAGCCGATATCCACTGCACCACAACACATATCCGTCACTAAACGCTTACAGCACGTCGTATTCCCAAGCAGTCACCCATCTAAGTACTGACCAGGCTTAACTTCGGTGATCGAGCGAGAACCGATGTATTCGACGTGATATGACCGTAAGCCTTAAAAAATATAATTTTGGAAAGGATTTAAAAATATAAATCATTTGCATTGTCCATAATAAAATAAATGCCAGGGAACTCAAAATAATAAAACCTTGAGACCTCTTTACCTGGATATATATATATATATATATATATATATATATATATATATATATATGCTACTGACCATAAGTTTGGGACCACTTTGATTTATTTTCTAAGAGAAAAAAATAACAAATTTTATGTCTTAGAAGAATATATATAGATATATTTCATTGTTGCTCACAACTGTAAAATAATTAAAAACAAAATTAACACAGAGTAATTTCAAATTTGATTAAAGTTAATTCATATTTTATTGTCCTCAAAGAAACCACGACGAGTCGTTGAAGGCAATAATGCCCACCATTTTTTGATAAGCTTAATTTTTTTTAGTGATAACACGTTCAAAATATCCTTCTTTCGAAAGAATTTCAAACTGAGCTCTTTTTTCAATGCTGTTTCTTCCTTGACATTTTATACCGCATTAATATGGTTTTAAAAATAAATTATACTGTAGTTATAATATCTAAATAAATCTGAATTTTCAGCAAAAACTTGATCGCAATAAGAGGTGTCAAGTAGCAAACTTAGTACATGTTTGCTTTAAAGTTGAAAAGAATACTTTTTTTACTTGACATCTGCATTATAATAACAAAAAAAGTTAGATTCTGCTAAAAATGAAATTTTATAAACATTGTGAAAAACATTTGGGTGGTCTCAAACTTATGGTCGGTAGTGTATATATACATGCATGTATGTACTTTTGTGTATAATTTCGTGATATAAAACAGTTTCTGGTAACAAAGCATTGTTAGTAATTCTTTTCCTCTCAGTATTTTGTCACTTCCATTAAATAAGGTGTTGTTATATCATGGATATAATAATACCTTTAATGGGAGAAATAAAATCTTGGAGAATAAACGTCTTGTCCATATCTCACTCATCAGTGGTGAGAAAAGTATCATTCTCACTGTGGTTGATTTGTCAAAGAGGTTCGATCTTCATAAAATCGACTTGGCTTAGCCATTACGTACAAATCCGAGAGATGCCAAGATTGTGATTGAATCTGGGTAAACAAAACCGCTGGTAAGTTTTCGATGGTTTCGCTAGGACAAAAATCACAAGTCACCGGGTCATCGGTTTTGAGCTTCTGGCCTTGTTTAAACTGCTGATTACACAAGAATATAGGCTTTCTCATAGAAAGATTAGGTTCACTCAGCATAATTGCACTCTCAACCAACACTTGGCTCTGTGGGTTAGGAATAAATGCAAATATGCCTATAAAGCCGTCGGTAAGACACTATGAAACAAGCATATTTCAGCCATACATGAATAAAACTTTTTTTTGTTTTTGTCTATATTTCTGAGATGAGGTAGTATTTACAGTGTTTACATTATTCGGACTATTGTCCTAATCTTTGTTGCCATTTGTACGACGTTTAATAATACATCATTTTATTTGTCTATATTTCTGAGATGAGGTAGTATTTACAGTATTTACATTATTCAGACTGTTGTCCTCATCTTTGTTGCCACTTGTACGACGTTTCGGACGTTGTACGCTCCGGCCTCCTTCAGGTGCTAGGAATTTCGAACCAAAACCTTTATTGTATTCACTGGGGTATATCACCCTAATTCCTAGCGTAGCAGTAGTAATGCTCGATTGGAAATCACGAGTTATCTCCCTCTAACCCTGTAAATTACTTGTTCACAACTGCCGTAGCCTGGTACTGAACTCACAACTCTTTGAGTCAACTCACAGGAACGTCTATATCCACTGGGCCATGTGTCCTTAAAGATATAGAAGTTGGTTAGTTCCTGTGACTTGGCCCAAAGAGTAGTGAGTTCAACACCAGGCTACAGCAGTTATGAACAAGTAAATTGCAGGGTTAGAGGGAGATAACTCATGACTTCTAATCAAGGCATCTTTTTCCCTCTATCTGGTTTGTTTGTATCATATTCTCCAAGCCCTTCTTCCTCATTGCGTGTCCCAGGAACTTCAGCTGTCTCTTCCTGATGCTCAGTATTAATTTCCTTTTTGTTTGCATCATTTCTAAGACCTCATCATTGCTTATATGCTCGATCCATAATATTCGCAGCATCCTTCTTTAGAACCACATTTCAGTTGCTTCAAGTTTTTCCTTCATCTTCGAAGATATTGCCCAGCATTCACTGCTATATTGAAGAACTGTCATCATATAGCAATCCAGTACTCTCTTCGTAGTTTCTAGTGAAATTGTTTCTTAATACTTTACTCAACTTCTGGAATGCTTCATTCGTCATGCCAATTCGTCTTCGGATCTCTGTGTCGCACTTTCCGTCTTCTGTTATAACCTTCCCAGGTATTTAAATTTTTGTACCTGCTTGATCCTGGTATCTCCGACCTGTAGTTGTCATTTTGGAATGTTGTAGTAGATTAGCGTGAGAGCCAGGGGGTTTTTATGATTATTTCACCCCAGGCAAAGTAGAAACACGACTGGTGCTCGGAGGGTAACAGGGAGAGAGAGGTGTAGGGGATGTCAAAAGATAATATAAGGAATGAGAATCAAGGAGATGGAAGATGGTAATTGACGTTGCATTTAAAATTTTACAGATTGTAGATCTCAGGAAAGCAAGCAAACGGAAGAGAATTCTACAAACGGAAAATGCGAGAAAAGAAACTATTAGAGTAGAAGAGGTTTTACATTTAACATTACTGACGGTAAAAGGTGGGACTTAGATGTCAATCTAGTAGCATGCGTAAATACATTTGGTCGTAGAACCAGTGCAAAAAGCACGTGAGAGAGGTTACCATGAAAATATTTGTAGAAAAGACAGAGGGAAGCCATATCACGTCGGTGAGAAAGTGACTGAAGATGGGCTACCAAGTCAGAATCAATTATATTACAGATCCTTTTCTGGATTTTGTCGAGAACCTCAAGATGAATAGCAGGAGCACAACTAAAGATGCGGCAACAGTATTCAATGTACAGATGAATGGTAGATTTATAAATGTGCAAAATTGTTTCTGAGAAAATTGATTCAGACACAGTGACCCAGCCTTCCTAGCAGTAAATGACCTGGGGTAGGAAATGGTTGGTAAATTTCAATGCCTCTAAAACAAAGCTGTTATCAACTAATCACCATAGACAATCGCATCTACCTCCCATTAGCATGGGACAGGCTAGCCTCCCAGAGAGTAAAATACTACGCCTCCTTGTCCTTACACTCTCGGCGGACCTCAAATGGAATGACTATATTGAATCCATTGCCAAATCTGCTGCTATGAAAGTCGGCTCCCTGTGCAGGGCCCGGAAATTTTTCCCACCTGAATCTATTCTGCACATATACAAATCTACCATCCGCCCGTGTATTGAATATTGCTGCAATATCTGGTCGGGTGCCCCTGCTGCTCTCCTTGGGCTTCTTGACAAAATACAAAGGAGGATCTGTAACGTGGTTGATACTGACTTGGCAGACCGGCTGCAGCCGCTCTCACACCGGCGTGATGTGGCTTCCCTGTGCCTCTTCTACAAGTACTTTCATGGCTTCTGCTCCGATGAGCTTAGATCACTGGTGCCGCCTAAGCACGAATTTACACGAGATACTAGATTAGCAACTAGGTCCCACCCTTTAACAGTTAAACAAATAAGATGTAACCGTAAATTCTACTCCAACAGCTTCTTTTCTTGCGCTTCCCGCCTGTGGAACTCCCTTCCACAAGTCTGCTTTTCCGACAGTTACAATCTCCAGCTGTTTAAATGTAGGGTCAATAGACACCTCCTATCACACTAACTCCCAACTATTCTCACAACACTCTCATCTACCCAACCCTCATTCTCGGTATCCTTACCCGCCTATCACCCACCCTCTGTCATTTCCTATATTTAATCAGCCTTTCTCCACTCTACGTAGCCCCCTGCACAGTAGTGGCAGTGACATGCCTTGCTTGGGGTGAAACGCTTATAAAAAAAATAAAAAAATACAGCTCTAGATTCAATATCGTCATTCCATTTAAGGTCATTTGAAAGAGTAAGATCTAGGTTGGCTTAGGTACGTACAATAGCGAGAAATTATAGCGATGAATGACAGTTAGAGGTAACAAAATAAAAGAAAACTGTTTTATTTTATTTTTTTTAATCATTTCACTGCCACTGATGAGCGGGGGTGGCTACATAACTGGAAAAATATTAATTAGAAAAGAGTGAGGAGTACAAACTAGTTAGAAAGGAGCAATAGAAAGCTGAGAATGCAGGTGCGATGACAGATACATAGGTGGAGAGAAAGGGAAGGTTATACAGGGGTGGGGAGAGAGCTAGAGTCCAGTGGTTAGTAGATGAGTATTGACTTTGCATTTAAATTTCTGGAGGTTGTAGCCGTCAGGAAAGCAAGAATATGGGAGCGAGTTCCACAGGAGGGAAGTGCGAGAGAAGAAGCTGCAGGAGTAGAATTGTCGTCTGCATTTGGCTAACCTGACTGTGAATGGGTGGGACCCAGTTGCCAGTCTGGTTGCACGAGTAAACACCTGTTGAGGAGGCACCAGTGACTTAAGTTCATCCGAGCAGAAGCCATGAAAGTATTTATAGAACAGACAAAGAGAGGCCACATTTCGACGGTGGGGAAGTGGCTGCAGTCGAGCCGCCAGATCAGTACCTATTACATTACAGACTCTGTTTTGGAGCCTGTCGAGAACACTGAGAAGAACAGCAGGGGCGCCTGACCATAAATGGCAGCAGTACTAAGCGTCCAAAGCGGAATACAGGGGCTGATTTCCTAGGTTGGTAAAATGAAGCAGAAATAGCTCGTGATTAAATACTTACAGTTATTTGTCATTTAATTTCTTGCCAGATTATTTAAGTTGATCCATGTTAAATGATTAGTTCTATTTCTGAGTTCGATCTATTCACACATTCAGCTGATGAATAAACAATGCTGGCCGTTCTGTCTATAAATTTACGCATGTGTGCAGTTATAATTCACTATTCTTTGATTATCCGCCATAAATACGCATTATATCCTCTCTGTTTCCTTATTATATTATATCCATACGAATGCAATTGAAAAGGTGCGATTTATATCTTGATTGACGAGCTGAAACACATTCCGGCGTGTAGAAGGCCGCTTACTCTACCCATTGGCCATAAGCATAATCCCATCTAGATACGGATCGTGCTCGACTCTGATTAACTTTGGGAATCCAACGAGAAACGTTGTT